>VXAB01002895.1:304055-330941 GCA_013399175.1 Odontophorus gujanensis
TGGCCCCGAAGGCGGGCCGCTCCTCGCTGCCGACCAATCCCCGCTCCTTTCCTCCAAAGTAGGCGGGACGCTGAGGGCGTAGGGTTCGGTTGCGTCCTTCCAAGCTCGGTTGAGACGAAGCGCTGCCGGCGTTCCCCTCCCCCCCCCCAACCCNCCCTTGACCTGCTGGGCACACACTTTTTAATGCACCCCAGAATGACACTGGCTCTCTTGGCCATGAAAGCACGCTTACTGCTGGCTCACGGTCAACCTGTCGTCCACCAGGACACCCAGGTCTCTCTCTGCAGAGCTCCTCTCCAGCAGCTCATCCCCCAACCTGTACTGGTGCACGCCCTAGGTGCAAGACTCCACACTTCCTTTTCTTAAACCTCACCCGGTTAACATTCGCAGCCTTCACCCTCCAGAAGCGAAGACGNTTGTTTACATCGAGATCTCGCGAGAGCCTCGGAGCAGCTCCCCAGCACGTGGGAGGAGGCGGGGCCGCGGGTGGCGCGTCACGTGGCGGGCCGCCCGTTGGCGGGAAGGAGGCGTGTTTGTTTTCCCGCTCGGAGCGTTCTGACGCAGTCCGTGGGTTTCCCGCGTCGCGGCGGCCGCGCGGTGCCCTCAGGGCGACGCTGCGTGGGCAGCTCCTCTCACCCGGGAAGCACTGGGCACCGCCTGGCTGCCACGGAGTAAATACTTGTTCGGGTGTGAACGCACACGGCTGCAGCCATCTTTGACGCTGTCGCCAACCGCACCATTTCAGCGCTGCTCACAGCAAAACCGCAGCGCTGAGGAGAGGCTGCGTCCCACGCACGCAGAAATGAAGTCCTGCAGGAGCCGGGAGCTCAGGGCCCACCGCTCCCCTCCGTGACAGCATTCACCGCCCGGGTGAAGGAGAATTATACATCTTCAGTGTGCAATTCCCCCTAGGATTCCCGTGACCATGGCAACGCATACAGATAGCAGGCCTAATTCCAGCCCGTGTTTTATTGTTCCAGCTATCGAGAATTAGAGTCTACAAATCCCATCCTGGCCTTGCAATGAAATACTGCTCCACTGTTTCCCCATTAAAAAATACAGGTTGTGCAGTGCTATGATTTAACAAACACATTCAGTAGATTTGCTTCATTACAAAACCACGTGGAAAGTCCCATTTCATACAGCAGCCACCATGGAGGAGGAGAGGGTATTAATCCTAATAAACGAGCATACTTCAAATTACAAAAAGAAACAAAAGACACTCCATTACGTTTTCACTTTTTATTTAGGTGAACATACACATGGTCCACATCCTCAAACTGTCATAAAATAATTTAAGAACTTATGTTGAAAGGTCTTAGCAGCACCATCAGTATTGGAATAGCATAAAACTCATGCCTCCGCTGGGCAGACATTAATGCCTGGGCAGACATGCCACCATGGACACCGGGGGTGGGGGAATGGCTTTACAGAATGATTTGGGGAGTTGGGAGTTTTAAAAACACACAATTTTTTTTGCTAAATACTTCGACTATTCATGTTACAAAAATGCAACTAGATAAGATACTGCATAGTATTTCAATTAACAAAGAAATGGACATCGAGCTGCATAAAGCACAGCTCAACATCTCCGTTCCCACATACATTTCTGAGTAGAGAAATCTAAACTTTAAAAACAAAATATAGGCCTAGTGTATTCTCTAAAAGACACACCTCGGGTGGAACGTATCGTACTATGAAAATACATATCTTCCATTCTGTTTAATAATTTACTTTAGTGAAAAAGTTGTGAAATTCCCATCACAAGAAGCGTATACAAATTCAAGACTTTAGTAAATTAACAAAACAAAAAAAGACTTTTTTTTTTTAAACAAGGTTTAGCCCCGCTTTAACAATTATACAAGGAAGAAAAGAGACTACATTTATATGAAGGAATACAAATTTACACACATTTTACAGTGACTTATACCCCTACACATCTACAAAATTCACAGTTATAATACAAGCAAGTACAAGGCCGGGATAAAGCTGTTGGATACCAAAAAGAAGTTTCTACTTTAAAAAAAAAAAAGATAAAACGGGAAGAGTTTCAAACTTCTGCACCGACTTTTAAAATTCCCATCAGAATAAAATACGCTTCCCCACACAAACTTGCCCTTCAGCAGACACAGACTGCCTTCCTGGGCGGGTGGAAGAGTGAAGTGCTGAGCTTCTTCTGGCCGCGCAGGCTGCGCCGCATGGCCAGCTTGGCTGAGTTCTTGCGCTGCGGCGTTGCGGCGATGCCTTCTGCTTGGACACCCATGCTTCGACTCAGGCCACGCCTCGGCTTCTTCACAGCCGGGCCGGAGTTGGATTCTTCTAATGTCCTTTTAAAGTTTGCTGCGGGTGTCCTCTCCGCATCTTGGGCTTTTGTTTGGCCGTTGGGAGATACCTTTAAGCCTTTTTGGTCCGTGCCTGAATTTGTAGAGTTGGAAGGGGACAGACTGACCGACAAACCGTTGCTGTAGGATTCCTGTATCCTCAAAGCCAACGCTTTGCTGCACTTGTCGTCCTGCGGACCTGAGTCCTTCAGGGCTGCTCCTGATGAAGGTAAATTGCTTTTGGCAATCTCGTTTGGCAGCTCTGCGTATTTTTCTGAGATCACGTTGCTATGCATGAGGGAAGGAACAGGATCAGAAGCATTCAGTCGTGGCCACGGATCATCCTCTAAAAGCTGAGGGGAAAGAAAAATAAGCATAAATATAATTCTCCTTCGAGGGTGAAAGCAGCATGACAGACACTTCTAAACCTCAGAGACAGAAAAACTCCACTCCAAAACAGGACAATCTTTTCTCCACAGAGAGGAGGGATGGAGAGATGGAAACAGATACAGACTGTGCATCTGAACTTAGTACTTCATGCACACAACTTCATAAAAGCATTTACTTCCTCGTTCAGTTTGCAAATGTCTCATAACAGCAGACAATCCGCTCTCTGAGGGCGCAGCCCAGACTTATTTAGCCTGTACATCTTTTTTCCAGCTACAAAGCAAGTCACACAAGGAATCAACATATATCTGTTCATTCAGGAAGCCATGGAGAAAGCAGGGCCTGCAGTCTGTCCTGGGATTTCCATGAGTGGCCTTTTCCAACGTGCAGGTATGATTCCCCTCATTCTGTGACGTGTGCATCTACATCACCTCTGAATATTTCATACCTCATCAGACAGCCAAGCAACAAGGGCCACGAGCAGAAATCTCCTGACCTTTGTCATGTGCAGCATTCACAGTTACTGCAGAACTAGGTTATGAGGGAGGTGGACAAACTCTTCATGTCCTGGGTGTGCTGATGGCATACAGAAGGTGGAGCATAAATTCTCTGGACTGAGCTACCCTAAAAATAGTTGTTTGCTGTTTCCAATTCCTCACAGCTAAGTAACGTGCTTTATTGCCTAGTAATGTGCTTTACAACTTGCAGAGGAAGCAAGCCCATTCATCACAGTGCATCTATCCACCCTGCATGAAGCACAGTTGTTCTGTACTTTGAAGAGAGGCTGTTTACATGATGTGCTGAGAACCAGGGACTCCCTAATCCTGCTTTCAGCCATTCATCCCTTCTGCAGCCTCTGATAAGTTTTTGCCTCAATCTCAGTTTTACTGAGATGAAAAAGGGGACAGTGCTTACTTTCACTGTTCACAGGGGGATCATGAAAATTAGTATTTACGCAGCGCCCTGAAGATATGAGTTATGACCTTATTAAAGATTTAATTGTGAAGAAATCCCTAGCTACTCAGCATGTCCTTCAAGAGTAAATTTCAAGGCCATGGTACATACCATGAATGTAAGACAGCCACTGTCATCTGCCTTGAGTTTTCAGCACGAGTTTGTTAAGTGCACACACAGATGAATCAGACCAAGTCAATACAACACTTCTATCAAGAAGTAAATGCTTTTACAGTCACGACAGAGGAACCTCAGTTCACCATCAATAAAAAGATCTGCAACTTCTCAGCACTTTTGAAAAATATAATACAAAAGTTTAATAAAATTCATTCCAAAAGAGGAGTATCAGAACTGTTTCTAGCATCTAGATTTAGTTTTCCTCTCCCACTACTCTGTTGCTGCTCATGCATACGTAAAACCATTTAGGTAATATTTTTTTTTTTTTACCATGCATAGCAACACAAGAAGGAAGATGTGTACTGTTCAATGTTCAACTCAGTTTCTTGCAGAACCCATAAGAAAGCTAAGACAATGTGGCTGGAGAAGCTCTGGCAAGATTACTAAGCCCACTCAATTTCCTTTCTGACACTGTCTCTGGCCAATGTTCAGCTTTTATGTTTCCTATTGTGTAAGGCACAACACTGTGGCTCTTGTTGCCAAGACTTTGCTTGAGATGAATAACTGAGATTGGATAAGGCTTTGGTAAGACAGAAATAGGCTCCAAGAAGACTGCTAATAACAAAGCAGAAACCTTAAACACAAATCACCAATGTAATTTCTCAATCTAGTCAATCAAACTCTATCACTGGCCTCAGGAACAATTGAATTAATTTTTTATTAGCAATAGCTGCCAGAAGCATATGCAATTAAGAAATACTTTTGTTTAATTGAGAAAACTTTGATTTACTCTCCCATCTATTTCCAAATTAATTGTTTTTGCAAGGCAGCAGCTGTGACAAATCCAAGCTCTCTGTGCTTCTAGCAGTTCTCTGGAGAGAAAAGATAAATATCCTTTTCATTGCTACCTCTTGTCTCTGCTGGCCTGCCCACCCTGGCCTGCAACCACGTCATGGCAATGTCTAGGAGCTGAGCTGGATCTGCTCAACCAGCTCTCATTTCTTTGCAGACACTTTGGAAAAATTCAGCTCACTTTTTTGGTTTTTAAGGATTCATTACCTACATCATTTATATCACGTATTTGCCTGTAGCTTTATGCATCAGTGCATTTACATATTGTTTTGCTAATTAATATTCTCAATTGCCATATTTTTTGTGCCTTCTTCAGCTCAGGAATATTTAGAATTCAAAAAGAAATTCACTATTTTAGGCTCTTTTCATGTGTTTTTCTATATTGGATGGAGGGGAAAGAGAGAGGAAGGTTGAGCCTGCTGTTTTAACTAGCTGCTTGTCTCTGCCAAGGGAATGTTAAGGAATCCCTTTCTAATTTTTGCTTTCTTTTTTAGTTTGCCCAAAGGACAGTTATCCAAAGATACTGTGAAACTTCAAAGGACAGTTACTTAAATCAGGAGCAGCTGGTAATTACTGAAGCAAACATCCACTCATAAATACGTTCTAGTTCTTAGGGCAAAAAAGTTTCCAAGCAGATCTGCTTTGTATTAAAGGGCAAAATTTCTAACCCAAATAAAGACTTTGTATTATGTCTTCTCCTCCAACAAAGGACATTAAACCAACATGAGGAAGACTGTTTTCTTCTCAGACTGGGAGATCTTACTGCAACATGCATCTGACTATATTAACCTGTGCATTAACTTAAAAAACAACCCACACAGTGAAGAACTCAAGGAGACTGTTGGGTTTGGTTGGGGTTTTTAACTCCTGAGATCTCAGAAAGCCTGTCTTCACAAAGTAACATCCAGCAGTTCTGAGACATGCATACTTTTGCCTTCAGAACTCTGTTAAGAATGTTTGTTATATGTGTTTCTCCAAAGCGTTATGTACTGAGTTATGAGAAGTACTGCAGATAATGGCCAGGTAATTGCTGTCCTACAACTGAAACACTTAGCCATGTGCACTGCCTAGCCCTGTGCAGTGCTAACAGTGATATCAAACGGTGGTTTCAGCTGTCAGGACAGTAGTTTCTAAGTGGCCCAGCTACAGCACTGCCCCAGCTCCTACACATTGTAACCTCTCTTCAAGCAGATGAGTGCTGTTTGAAGAAGGGGACACTGATACATGTTTACTGGGTTGCACTCAGGCAAAGAGAACTTAAAAACACTGAAAAAAGTTACCTTAACAGGCGGGGTACAGCAGCGGGAGGGCGTCATGAAGTTTGTATCAGGGCTGCTATAGCAGGGGCTCTCTGCCAAGTTGAGATACAGTTCTTCTTCATTTTCCAAGTTATTTTTGCTATCCTGCAACGGTGAGATGCAGATGACAATGGCACTGGTGTTATCTGCACGAAGCATGCGCTGCCTCCACCGGCCTAGTGCTCTGTTCACCAGCATTTTGGCACAGGACTGGCGGTGCTCACCCTTTATGTTCAGAGACAGACAGAGAAAGCAATCAGGTCCACTTTGAAAACAGAGTTAACACAAATCGTATTTGACAGTACACACAAGCACACTCTCAACCATATTATTACCACCTGCAAGTTGTGGCAAAACTATTGAAATATGCCTCCACAGCACTGCCACTGCTGGGTACATTCCACACATGCCAGACTAAGCAATCTTTAAGAGGAAAACAGTGTTACATGTCCACAGTGACTGATATCCACCACCCTCACCATGAAGTATTTTTTCTCCTCGTGATCCTGGCACATGGAGATAGCATCTTGAGGTGGGATCATGTTCCACAGTCCATCACTGCCAAGGATAATGTATTTGTGCTTCTGGGGATCGATGGTGTGCACACTGGTGTCAGGTTCAGGAGACACAACAAATTCACCACTGTAGAAGTCGTAGCTCCACAGATCACCTAGTGAAGGAGAACACGTCTCTGAATTGCCACATTATATACAATATGATTCTTGTTAACAACCAGAACTGTCCCCATGAAAACAATTACCACCAGTCTCAAGTCACCAATAGTATCACAGTGCAATTTGTTTACTTATATTTAAGGTCTTTTTTGAACCATTGCAAAAATAAAAATAAAAATCTGCCTTTCCAGTCATAGGTACAGGTCAAAATCTTTGCTGTTTCTACAACTACAGTTCAATTCCTAAAATTAGGTAGAGGAAGACTATGTAACATCCCTTCCCTTACCAACATCCACATAGCATTAGACTTTAATCTGCATCACGATGATGTGCTGCTCTGCACACCCTTAGAGATGCTTGGAAAACAAAAAATAAATGAACCAACAAATAGAAAACCTTTCAGTCAGGACACAAAACTGCCCCCTTTCTTTTTTTCCCCCTTTCATCCCAAGACCCCCACAGCTATTCAACCAATACTGAAGCACACACATCTCCTGCTGTGCTCGTATTTGTCTGTGCAGGTGCCATGGAGAAGGAACAAAGATGGCAAAGGAGGAGACTGAAGCCTTCCCCTCATAAACTCCTTTATCCCATTTCTCCTTTTCCACAGCATCACTTTCAAAGCCATGCAGCACTCAGTGCCTTTTCAGCTGAACACCACGTGCCAAATTTTGGAGTTGGAAGGAAGCCACAGGAACACAAGTAGTGCCTGGGATCCAGCAGGAAAGCAGAAAATGTGAGCTAAAACCTCTCCCTTGGAAGGCCTCATGCAGTGAACCTTTCTATTTTTAAATCTTTCCTTCTGTGTGAATGAGTTTGGGGTCATCCCAGTGGTGAAGGTGGCCTGAACTGAATCCCAGTAACTTCAGCCACGTTTGAATGAAAGCATCTCCTGGATCCTGCTTCTTCCACAGCACCCCCATTACAAACCTCTCCAACAGAACAATGGAATAAATTCAAACTGAACATGTGATCTCACTTATCAGGAACATGAAAATCAGGGAAGTTTTTCTAATATTGGGCCTAAAAATTAAGAATGGTGTTGCACTAACATTTCCTCTTCCTTTTCACAAAACTAATGTACATTCTGGATTCTTCTACCTTATCTGTTTTTTGTCAACATCCTATACAGCTCTAAAAATACCTCCAGAAATGGCTCATAAGCAGATTCCTGTAGTGATAAGCAACAAAGAAGTAACATTATCTCTAAGCACTGGCTAGATTTTCCTGCACAGAGCACACAGGTTCAGAAGTAGAAATTAGTGAAGATGCCACAACTGAGAAGCTTCCCATAAGATTTTGTTAGCTCTTTTCCTTGGGCTTTTCACTTACTACAGCAAACATGCTTGTAACTGCCTTCTGCAACCATCACCATCCTTTTAAAGGTAAGAAATAAGCTTTTGTCTTCCTACTTCCTTCCGTTAGCTTTGCCTTAAGCTATGAACCAGCTCAAAAGACTTTTCCAGAATCAGAAAGAATACTTCAACTCAATTACTTCACCACAGTGAGCACGGTTGGTCCAGTCTCATTAAGGCACCAACTCACCTCCACTGCAGCAGCAAACACATGCTTCTAATAAATGCTAATTAACAGCCAACCCTGTTTATACACAGAGAGATGCACTCTCCCTCCACAGAGCCCAACAAAGCCAGCCAGCTGGCAATGAGATCAAAATAAATACCATAAGAGAAGAGCTGAGCATCAGCACAGCAATTATTGTACATTAATCACCAAAAAGAAGTCCTGATACACTGGCAGTTCTTCACATTTTGCCTGTCTTCAACACTGGAAAAAAACAACAAGAGCCTGGAACCTGATCATGCCAGATCTTGGAATCAGTAGCAGCAATTTCCAACAAGCTTAATATTTTTCTGCTTTTATTTGCTGGGTTGCTCACGCTCATTTAGGAAAGTCTACAAATGCTTTTAGCTGAATCATTTTTAGATTAGAAATACTTTCCTCCAAGTCAAAAATAACCCATTGTGATTTAATTTCGGTTCATCCACATAGATGTCATCACAGCCATCTGTTGCTCTTCCTGAGCAAACAGCTGAGTTACAATCCCAGTGACCTCAGAGCCTTCCTCCGAGAGGCAGCACTCCACAGGGTGTCAGCCTGGAACGTCTCATCAGTTCCTGCGATGATGAGGAGCTGCTGCAGTGCACAGAGGGTGAAGGCACATGAGGGACCCAGAGCTGTACCTCCAGCAGATTTACTTTCAGTGTTACTCAGCACTTACTGAGGCCCAGAATACCCAGGAAATGACAGAGGACCTGAACTACAGAAGTCATATCACTACAGACAAATCAAACAAGCAAATGATCTTCAGCAGAATACTGGATAAAGTACTTCACAGAGAGTATTTCTTGCAGGTCCTTCAACTCCAAGCCAGCAAAGGCCAAAGCACATTACCAGGGCGAGGCCTTTTTAATTATTACTTTTAAAACAGGGCAGGGCACCACAGACTGTGCTGATGCTTTTTAAAGAGCTGCTGCATACCTAGAATTCTTATGTCAGCTGTCCATCTTCCTCCAGCCAGCTGGAGAGCACAGCATCTGCAGCAGCTGAGGGATCTATGACAAACCTAGGAGGAAACTGCTTTACACGGGGCCCTCTCTGTTACAATTCTGGAAGGAAATAAGGGAGGGGAAAGTAAACCAGAAAGTAGAATGTATTTTTTCACTAGACAAAATGTTGTAAAGTTTTAATTCTCTCCCAAAGCAAACAGACAGACAAATGACCCCTGAGCAGACTGGAAATCCAAGACAGCAGGATGACGTGATATGCCAAAGGCTACTGGTATGGAACTGGAATCCCAGCTTCTCAGGCTTCACTTGGAGCTGTACTATTTTTGTTCTGAATTAAAAACCAAACACTTATAAAACTCAATCTTCTTCTTGAAAGAACTTCCATCCAGGAACATTTCTTCTGGGGTGTAGTTTGCCTATTCCTTTTCCAAACAAACAAACATGAATTAATACAACTTCTTCTACACCTTCCTGGAAAATCATGCCTGTTTTTTTGGCCATGCCTAGAATCAGATTAGCACACAGATCTGCACAGAAGCTACATGGCACCTTACAAATGAAATAAATATATTTCAAATTACATAATAAAGGAGCAAGAGACTCACACAACTATATATATAAACATGAAAATGCGTAGCCTGCCTTACCTGCTCATTATTACCCTTCAAAATATAGTGAATAAAACTACTTGCAACTCAGCCAGTGCCAGAAAAGTTACTGGTTACAAACAAAAGCACCCATCAAATAAGTAGAGCAGACTGGATCAAGTCCAAAGCCGCCTAAGTTCATCCTACAGTCATAAATCAAGTCCTTCATTTATGGCTCTGGAGCACATTGTTTTGAATACCAAAATATCTTTTGGTTTTATTAGAGGAAAGAAAAGTTTACTTTTGTAAGTCAGAGTGAAAGAGGAAAACCCAGTTTGATTAATCCCAGATCTTTTTAAAATCACAACTCATGTGAAAGGTCTGTCAGCACAGAGAAGAATTACAGAACTTCTCCACTCTCAGCGAGGCAGTGCTGCTGGGAAGCAAGGCAAATCTCAAAGGATATGGACAGAAACCACTTGAGATCATTCAGACCAAGATGAGGTGGAAAACGTTTCCACCAAAACTCACAGCAACCCGGTCCTACAGCCACAAGAGGGCATCTTCCCAGCAGTGTAAAGAGTTATGCAGCCTCATGTCCCACTCCTTCAACACAGCAATGATCTCGAAGTTCAGACTGAAGAGCAGGGACAAAACTGAGAGCAGCAGCAAGCAGAAAACTTACCCAGAAGTGATTGGGGTTTAAAAACTTTCACCGTTCCTCTTAGGAGCAAGAGTTCTACTATGTGAAAAAGGAAAGCACAGGCAAGAGGACATCATTTCAACAGCAAATGGAACAGTTACATTTAAAATAAATGGTGACCAAGACTGCTCATCTCTGCTCACATGTCAGCAAAATCACAGCAAGAGAGAAGAAAGGTGTTTGTGCCAGAGCACACCGCTTAAGTGTCAGATCCTACAAGAAGTAGGATGCAAAAGCAGAGATGAAGGTATAAAATGACATGCAGAAAGCTACTCGTGATTTCTAGCCTTGAATTGAATCCTTCAAATGAACACTAAGGTGGATTTACAGTCTCTAAATGACATTCAACCCTAGACAGCATTTGAATCTGGATAAAGTTCTACCTACAAGGAGGAATGATCATCACAGTTTTTCTACTCTGTCGAACAAAAGAGAGCTAAAGAGGCACAGAGAGCTCCAGACAGCAAAGAGCAGGAAGAAAAGCCCTGAACTTTCTCCTTGAAGCTAAACAGATCCACATGTGTTAGTTACACACACAGTGTGAAGGCACAAGTCTGCACAGTCAAATACATTCTCTGCATTCTGTACAGGCATACATACACAGTTTGTCTCCAGGGTGGAGAAAACTGTACAAGCTAAAGTAAGACATATCCAGAACAAGAGAAGAAACCCATATGTACGACATACACATGGACATAAAGCAGTATCAGTATAATTTGGAAAACACTGTGCAATGTTTAAATATCACTTACTAGCTTATGCAACTCATCACAATTAATCATCGTGGTGTGGCCTACAGACAGCAGGATAGAGGCAAATGCCATCAAGCAACTATGCCCATTCTAGTTGGTAAGAGATTTTGAAAGTTTGTGTATATATATACACACACACACCAAGAATTAAAGCCTTACACAAGAATGTACACAGATCATTTGAGGTCAGCCATACCCTCCTCCACGGTACACATGTTCAGAGAGCTTTACAAAAGCAATTCTGCAGCCAGTAGAGTGCTCTGGAAAACAGCTTCCATGTCACTGTCAAAGTCAACACTCCCACAGCAGCCATACACTGAGAGTTCACTGCTCTGGTACACAGCTCCTTCTAGAGGTCAGCAGGAAATTTGTGTTAATATAAAAAAGTCAATTCTGTATTTTGGAAGCACTCCACCCCAAAAAAAATAATAATAAAATAAAACCAGAAGAGGCTGGGTTTGTCATGTCTATATAAAAACCAAGGAAGATGCTTCAGGTTGCACCATAACATTCTGAGAACTGAGACTACAGGTTTTTTTTATACCTCCCCTACTTTGTATACCTTCCTTGAAAGCACTACCAATGCTAGGCCAGATTTTACTCCAAAATTCACTTCCAAAGATCAAAATTCTTTATTTCATCTTATTTTAATCACGAAGGATTCTACACATGGGAACAAAAGTACACTCACAGCCTTGTGCTTATCATCCTGCATTTTGTCTCAGAAACTGAAGCTCTTAGTTGATGCATTTAGATTGCTAACATAGCTGAAATGCTACAGGGCTATACATACACACAGTTATTTTCTCTCTCAGTGCTTTCCCTCAAGACACTTATTTATAAGCATGCTCACTGGAGTCTGAAATACCCTCCTGGGTGCCACATGGAAAAAATCCAACTTGAAAATATGTGGCAGAGAGATAGTAACTAATGCATGATGCAATGACATACACTCCTCAAAACACACAAGCAAGTTACACAATATCTTCCTGTCCCTGAGTATGTAGGTTATATAGCACCCAATTTGCACACTCATATCCCTGCCTTACACAAGGGGGTTTGAGTAACCAGACATCTGTGAGCTACCAGACATCTGTTACAAGGACAGAAGTAGACAGTTACTATGAAGCTATGGATGCCAGAAAACTCACACAAGTGATTATGCTCTAAGAAAAAAGTTTTGTCTCCCTGCTACAAATAGCTATGTTTTAAACTTCCTTTAAAAAAAAAATCAGATAATCTGCCATTTTAAAGACCGTAAATTCACAAATCTGTGTTAGTCTTGTAGGTGCAGGGCAGCATGAAGAGTATCATGCTGTCCAGCTAGAAATTTACATCCAGATAATAAGCCTGGGGCCTTTGCAGCAAAGGGTTTCTACTGAGAATAACAAGCAAATTTGGAGATAGCGAAAAGAATCTCTGCACTAAATCTTGAGGGGATGGACTAGTGTTGGTGACCAGTATGGCAGCATTGCCAGTTACTACTCTCGTTGGAGAGGCTCCAGCATAGCAGTGCCAACCAGGGTAGCAATCTGAGATCCAGCCAAGAGGTCGAGCAGGCCTCCAATAGCTTGAATGCAAATGGTTTTAGTGGTGGTAGGTCTTTTGTAAGCAGTGGAAGGGGCATGCTGGCCTCAGAAAGAATTTAAATCCTGCTTCCAAACTGTGAGCGTCTGTGCACCATCTGGGTCCTGCAGAGCTAAGCAGCTGTGCTCCTTTTCGCAGAAGGTTTGTCACACCTCCTCAGAAGGGAATGTGAAGAGCCTTTTGGAGGCTCCTTGAGCAGACAAATACCAAAGCATTGTCACACTGTACTCCGTTTCTCCTACATGACTCATGGAGGATGGTGTCTCCTTTAAGCGTTCAAATCTTCTAACTTTTGACACCAAGTATTGTTACGAAGTGTTCTCGTTCCTTGGACCTAAAACTCCTCAGTAATCCTCCTCATCCACATAACTGGAAAGAATGCACTAGGGGGCTAACAGATGCATCATTCCTTGAATTCCCATCTGCACGCAGAACCCAGCCAAATCCTTTTGTTCAACTCGCTGACAGGAACTGGATCAGAAGTCATCAAGTTGTTGTTCTTACACAACAAATTCAAAAGTGTAGAAATGAAAGCTCTATTGAAATTAACTATATCCACTTTTTGTAACCTACAACAAACACAGACACCTTGCAGAAAAGAGGTAAAGGAGGCTATGTTACTTGGTAGGTGACTGGCAAAAATCTGCCTCCATCAACTCCAAAGGACTAAACACCTCACATCAGTTTTATTAATCATAAGATAAGTGGCTACATTGCCTACAGTGATACACAGTGAGATTTGGAAGATACAACAAGGGAAAAAAGACAGAAAGCTTTTTGTTAATAAGATCACCATTCAGTCACCTGTGGCCTTTATAGCTTTATCTTTCACAAGGTTAGACCACTGCACAGCTCTTCTGAACACTAGACAAATCCACACAAAGCACACATCACTGCCTCTGAAATAAGACACAGGAACGTTATGCAGTTATCACAAGATGACCACAGTCCCAGAACAGACTGTCCCCATGACACACTGCCAGCTAATCTAGGAACACTGACAACACTATCACGTAACCACCACGCTTGCCAAGAAATTAAGTCATAGAACAGTTTTCACAGGTAAAAAAAAAATATGATACTATATTTCCATAGAATCTAACCTATACTGAGTAGATGTGGATAGAGAATTTTTCACTGGGGCAGAAGAAGGGAGGAAAGAAGGAAGGGAAGTGAACAGCAGAAGACTGGAATTTGGCAGTTAAATTCAAGGAAAATAACTGCCTAGAAAATACTAACACACATGGGCAAGAGGTCACTAAAGATCAAGTTATTAAGTACATCCAAAAAGCATTCATAACAAGCTTGCGTGACACTGTTGTATGTATTTTCATCCCTTGATTAGAGTGCTCCTCAAAGTAGTTTCCCATTACCAATGCCACTGCAAAGGCAAGTAACAAATAAAGCACACAAGCTGACTTCTACCCTCCTGTTGATTCCACATTGTCTTGAAAGAAGACAGATTTATTATGAGACAGAAGAACAAAGTGCTTTGGCTGCTATGCAGGAAAACAGTCTCACCACCACCTAGCTAAAAAAAGACCTACTGTGCTGCACGTCTTGGCACACACCACGTTTTCATTTGCAATAAAGAGAAAGTACCATCTTTATCAGAACTGAGATGGGAAGTCCTGCAAGTCGTACAACTACTCCTCCCCTCACCAACCCACCTCCTACAGCTCCATTTGAAAAGCGAAATTTGCACTGTACTAAAAATATTTTTAAGGCCCATACTTTCAGAAAGCCTTATCACAGCAAGCAATTGGATCCCTCTACACTAAATGTTCTGGCAGAGCAGGGTATAACTCAGCTCCAACGGGCTGTGTGCAGATGTGTCTCACTTCCCAGACTTACCAAGTGCTCTGGCCACGGCCAGGAAGGGAATCTGGTCGATGACAGTGCTGCGGCGCACAGGGCCGTTGTGAGTCAGGCGAGGTCTCTTCCAGACGACACGATTCACACCAGACTTGTTGATTACACTAAAAACCATCAGAAACGGGCATGGGTTATAAAAAAAGAATGGAAATGAAAGCTTGTTCTTGTGACATAAGAATAATTAAATATGCAAATACAGAGTCGATAATGACAGCATGCTCAGTGAAGCGCACAGCACAGTGAAGTATTTCAAAACACCTGGTATCACTTGTGTAGCCTCATTCCACATTAAGCTAAAGGGAAAAGCAAGAGATGAAGGGCAGAAGAAAAAGCAGGGGAATGAAGACTTAGAAGAAATTCTGGCTGGCTGCAAACAGCCAGATGTAAGAGCATCTTTCTAATCTAACAGCAAAAAAGCAAAAGACAAATTGCTTTCCTTAGATGAGGACCATCAGTATCAACTCACTCGGGCGAAAATATCATGTAGTTTCTCCTTCAGTTTTCTCCATCTGCCCAAGTCTGGCAGAAAAGAGCAGTGCAGTACAGTTGGAAAGAGGAAGAAAAAAAAAAAAAGAGCAGCCTTCAGCAGGAATTTCCTTACTGGTGCACCAACATGAGGGATAAATAAAAAGAAGTTGCTATCTGCTGAAAGCACAACATAGGAAGAGACAACTCTGCCTTTAAGCATTAATACCTGCTCCAAGGCACCAAGCAATGGTTTTAGCTCTCACAGATGGCACTATAAGGGTCAAATGAGAAGCTACTATGCAAGGGAACCTACTACTATGGGGCAGGAAGAGATAGGGAAGAAGAAAGGGAGAGCATGAGGTATCAAGCAGGGTAATGAAACAAGAAACAAGCAAAGCTTGGTCCCAAACTAAGAACTAGATGCTTAAAAGCTAGCTTTTATCCTAGGAACAGACATTGGTAATTAGAAACTGAGGCGCTCTGGAACAGCCTCAAGATTCCTCATACTGAAACTATTCAAGATGCACTTCCTGAGACTTCAAAGGCCCTAACAACAAAGGCATGTTTATCTCCATCCTTCTGCATGAAAGTGCAGCAAGCATCACAGCCTAAAATCCACCTCGTCCATTTGTATAACTAATAGCCACACAACATTAACTTCAGTCTTTATCTGGAAGATTTCAGTCTGTACTCCAGGACTGTTACTTAGAAAATGTCATTCTTAACGAACAATTCAATCACACCCTCGCATTAACTTATCCCAATTTGCTCTAACAAAAGAGAGGACATTAATAACCATAGGCATCTCCATCACACTCCCACCATTTGCCTCACAACAGCCTGCACTGGTTTTACCAGTCAGTCTGGAGGAACAAACCAAACAAAAAAACAGGAGAAGCAGAAGCATAAAAAGTTAATAAAAATGTTTAAATGCTCCTGCTGATACAAAGTCTCAGGGAATGCTTCTTCAAAGCTTCAGAGTTTCAATTACTGAGATGCACAACCTGGAAACCCATACATTTACAAACCTAACTTAGCAAAGCTGTGAGTTGCCCTTTCTGAGAAGCTCCCACCCCAAACACAGCTATCTGATCAGCTTCCACCTGCAAGATACAGATATCTGAAGGTTAACGAGCTGACAGGGTTCTTGTGTGAATGATGTCAACAGGAAAACCTTCAGTGCTCTCTCCCTCTGAACTGCTAAGAGAAGGAAACTGTGCCCATCCATCTGGTGCAGCACTGTGGAACGAAAGAACAGCGAGCTCCTGTGAAGCTATGCCAAATCCAAGCCCTGAGGTTTGTCTCAAAACATTAGTGCCATCTGACAAGGCTGCCTGCTTTCCTCCCCAGTTACAGGGAACATTCATCAACCACAACTCAGATGTTCTAACATCTGCGAGCTCCTGACAGTGAAGAAAGTACTAATATTGAGATACATGTTAAAACGTGGCATTTTAACATTTTAAGCATGTATTTAAATGCACCAAAACCAGTACCTTGTTTCAATTTTATATCTTTTATATTCCTTTAACAGAAGCTTTGAAGAGCCTACTCAACAGCTGCCAGTATCACCTCAGAAACAATGAGGAACGCATGAGGAAAAATATTTCAGTGCCTTTTCTGTTAAAACTGCTCTATTCCACCATTTGTCAAACAGATACTCCACAGCAGACATCATTATCTACAGGAAAAAGCAATTGCATAGACAGTGACAGAATATAAGCAGGCCATAAGACTCACCAACTTGCCTCCTATCCCCTAAAAAAAGCAAGCACAAGCCTAATTGAGACAGAAGAACACGATTAGCACCCAGAGAAACTGAAAACTAAAGTGAGAAGCACAGAGATGGTTACCTGCCCCCGAGGCCTTCAATCCTCTCCCTTTCTTTGGGAAGCTCAGGCTTGTGGTCCTGCGTCACCTCCACAGCTCTCACAAAGTCATCTTTGGGGTCGTCCTGGACCCCCAGCACCACCCCAGAGTCACCCACGTGAGCAACATACATCTTTGAGCCTCGGATGATGACCACGCTGGCGGTGGTTCCCGATGTGCTTGGGAGACCGGTCATGGTCTTCGGCCACTCTGCTGCAGGGAGGAAAAAAAGAGAACAAAAAGATCTTTGTTTTTAATTCTGTTGAACCAGAGGTGTTTTGAAGATCAAGGGTGTGTCAGAGAGGTTTGCATACTGTTACACCAGGGCGTGTGTAACTGTGGCATGGCCACAAGCAAAGTAGTGCTGATGGGGCCCCCCACAGCCCTACCATCTCTGCCCCAAACATAGCTCACATGGAAACAAAGCCAAGAGAAGGTACTGAGATAGGATTCCAACAACTGTCTCCTCAGGTTTAATTCTCCAAGCATCACCAGAGGAACAAGAACGTGTGGGAAGAAGTGTTACTCGAACGCTGAGCACGTCAACCAGGCTTGACACACGTTAAGTGGTCTGCTGTTCACGTTCACTTCCCTGTCTGGAGAGGCAAGAACTCCTAAATTGAGTCACCCTGCCTGGACATCTGCCTGGTAATCAAATCATTCAGACCTTCCTGATTCCCTCAGAAGGAAAGAACATGTTATCTTAACACACCTTCATTTCCTACTATACTACTCTCCCAACTCACATCCAATTTCTCTTTCATGCTATTTCTTCCCTTGTCTATTTCAGTTTACAGATACAAATTGTTGTTCTTCTGAAACGCCATAAAACAATTGGGATGTCCCAGTTAAGACAGATTAGGCATACCAGTCCCTTTCCCTGCTCCCATACCCACAGATAACACACTGCCTTCACCTGCCAGCATCACCCACTCAGTCTTCAACCAAACCATGGACAGAGGCTTGTCTCCCTGTCACATTTTATCTTCTGCTCTTCACAACCCATGTTCATACTGTACAGTACCAGAACTCCACTGTGACACATGCTGTTTGCAGGAAATACTCTAGCCAGACAGCCAAAGCACTGAGTTATCTTTTCCTTGTGTTTTACTGTCACAACACCACACGAGAAAAAGAAATGGGGCCTTCCTCTGAAGCTGCAGACATGCAGAGCTGAAGAATGGGGACTCACTGAGCCCCAGCACTACTGAACTCTGCTCAGATGCCTGGGGCAAGAAAACAAAATGAGCACAGGGGAAGCACATGTACAGCACAGCCACTCTGATGGCAAAGGCAGCATCTTCTCCACGGAGCAGCCAGGAGATCCCGCAGCATTCCCATCTTTGAGTCCTAACAAAGGTTTCTACCTCAGTTCAGCTTTTAGAATGCACAGCTTTCTCCCTAAGAGTAACATTATTTCAAGCACACAAACAGTCAGTTCAGGGGAAGCACTCGTCTGGCAATTTTAACAGTGGCTATTAAATGTAACACATTCTAAATGGAAAGCAAATGAGGGAGGAAGCCAAGCAGGAATGAGGACTTCAACCACAGGCTGAACAGAAAACAAGCTGCAACTAATGAGTTTCTGTCAGTGTAACAACCCCTCAGTAGCAATAAAATATATTGGAGAATCACGCTGGTCTTTATGGGAAATGAGGAGCACAGAAGTGAAATCACCCACTTAGGAGAAAAAAGACTGATACAGCAGCCTCCAACCTGGGGCTCCAACAGAAGCAGAAATTACATCTGCCAATCATCAAGACAATTGCAGCTTACGTCTCACCCTTGGTTAGAAGTGAGCATGACACACAGCACAGCATATTCCTTTCTTTAGGGACTGTCTCATCAGAAATTAACACAAGCATCAAAACTCCCAACTTTTCTCCCAAGCTTGGGTGAAGCCACCTGCCCAGCTCCTCCACAGATCAGGATTCTGTTTGTACCGACCCTATAACCGAAACAATTTGTAACACTACACCAGATGATCAAACAAAAAGAAACCCTGAAATTACAACTGAGTTCTCAAAACAAAACTTGCACTTCAACGTTACACATGAAGCACCCATGGATTTCATATCACTCCTACACCAGGGAGGAATCTGTCTGGGCAGCACACTGGGATAAACAAGTTAGTAGAAGTTTACTTGAGGGCCCATATCATCCATTTATTACAGAAGAAACTAAAGTGTTCGACTTCTATTGCTTAAATTAAATTTAATGGAGGAGTTATAACTGCAGAACTGTACAACTTTTTACATTTTGACTTGTAGTGCTAGGAAAAAAAAAAAAGCTTTTAAAAGAATCAAGCTAAGTGTATTCAAAAGCAAGTTTTTAGCATCGTAAACAAACGATGCAAGAGGCATCAAAATCTGGACCTGCTGAGCACACGTCCTGCAGGAAGCTTCCCTACCACTGCCAGCTGCAGAAACAGGCTTCACATCGCAGCTCTTACCTTGGAAGCCCTTTAACACACAGAGAATTGGGAAAGTCCTTCGTACAGTTAACCCCACTAATCATCTGCAGTGACCAAAGGGTATTTTCCTGTTTCAGTTTTTCTGCTAGCCCCACCACCAGCACACAAACACTAGCTGCTCATCGCAGATGGCCATAGGATGACCCACTGCTTCCAGGGCAGCTGAGCACAGACTGCTCCTCCAGTGCCATCAGCTGGAAGCACCGGGCTCCATCCCATACACACAGCATCCAAACTGCCCCTCGTACCACGACTGCAAAGCACAGCAGGACAAGGTACAGACCACATGTCCTCGTCCTTTCCTGCCGTTAAACTCTAGCAATACCACACACGCAGAAGACATCAGTACTACCAAACACGCAGCGGAAAAGTTCACCATGCAGCCTACCTAAAACCACCACCATACAGTCATAACCAGAGCACTGTTGTTTCTGACAACAGCTTAAATTGGTTCCACAACCGAAGCACTGTTCACAAACACGTGGTACTAAAATAGTATTTCCTGCATTCTCTCAGTGCCCTCCACCCCTCTGTTCTGCTGTCACACCTCGTTATGGTGACAAAGCACAGCCCAGGGACACTACAGGTGCCCCTCCTCACTGCCCACCCCACTTCCCCGCGCTGCTGTGCCATGTGCCAGCCCCACCGCCCCAGCACACACAGCTGCAGGCAGTGCCGCTGCCATAGCTCACACCTCTTCCTTTCGGTCCAGCATCACCTCGCCTCACCTCCTCGTTTCTATCCCACACCTGACACTTGCGCAACTCCTCTGTTCTGCTATTCAAGAAATAGGAAAAAGAAAATGAAACTTAAGACAGCACAGCCCTCCCCGGGCCCAACTGACTTCCTCGAAGCCCTGCTGAGCTGTAAATGCAATTCCGCTTTCTGCTTGCTTCCCGGGCCCGCTGTCAGCACCGCAGCTGCGGCTCTGATCTGACTCCGGGCTCCCCTCCTCCCTGCCCGTTCCTACACGCTCACTGTTCACGCACCGTCTTTTTCCGAGGCTTCCAAATACACAGAAACACACATTTATTTATAAACAAACACATAAAGAGATGCATAGAAATAATACACACGTAAAACCAACCCTACCCTGAGCCGTAACCTTTGCCTTACAGAACCAGAAAGGGATTCCCGTTGGGAGCTCAGCCCAGCAGCGCAGGAGCGGTGCCCAGCACCCGCCCCACCGCTCCCAACCCGCGGCTCAATGACGGCCCCACGGGCACGGCTCGGGAAAAGCCTCCGTCCCGGTCGCTACATTCACTTTTCGTGACGCTCCCACCGAGGGGAACGCAGAGCGGCTCCACGCATCTGCCCACGGCCGCGGAACGGACATCCCCCGGGAAACGCAACCGGGAAACGCGCGATCCCTCCCGCGGGGAGGGCCGGGGTTGCCGGGCAGCGCCGGACGGGAACTTACGCAGCTTTTTCCACATGGCGCGGTGGCAGGCGATGAAGCCCTTGCGCAGGGCCGCGCACACGGCGGCCGGCTCGGCGGAGCCGAAGCCCTTCTGCTTCTTGATGAAGCCCCAAAGGTTCTCCCGGGCGAACTGGGCCGCCTCCCGCCCGCCGTGCCCGTCGCACACGGCGAAAAAGGCCACGGAGCGACGCGGGCGCCGTCCGGAGCCGCAGCCGGGGCCGGGCGGTAGCGCTCCCTCCTCCGCCGCCCGCGGGCCGCCCGCCCTCCGCCGAACGCCGTCTCCGAGGGCCCCTCCGGGCNGCGGCCCAGAGCGGAGAACCGCCGGCAGCTCCGCGCGGACTGCGCCGGGACCGTAAGGCTCCGGCTAAGTGTCCCTCTGCACGCGGGAGGGGCTCGTGCACTTCGTGCTCATAGCTGAAATTCTAAGTGTTGTTTCAACTCCCAGAGCCCCTTCCCGTTACGAGCTGAAAGCGGCCGAAGAGGTCCCTGAACGCTGAGAGGATATTCCTACTCTTTAAAACAGAGGAAGTTCTTCGGCCTGAGTGCTCCAAACCGCTTTGGATTTCCTTTCATTAACCACATCAAAGTGAAAGGACTTAGAAACAGGAAATATATCAACAAGGCTTTGCATTTCTAGAGCTTCTAGGGATTTGAAAACCCGTTACAAATGAATTAATCCACAGTAATCCAATGAGATAACTATCCCTCCCCGATTTTACAGGTCTTGATATCATCAGATCAATCACCAGATCAACAGCCAAACATAGAACTGAGAAATCCTGCTTTAAAAGAAAACAAACCTCTCCTTTAAGCTGTATAACACAGTATTTTATATAGGCACACTTGCAGTAGAATTTATGTTATAGCTCTATTTAATCACAGGGACAGCTTATGTCTCAGCATTACTTCTGAGTAAATGCAATCTTCCTATTTCATAATTAAATAAATGGAGCCATTCTAAGAACTGCAGCTCAATATAGGTTATAATTTTCCAACCAATTTAGTCTCCTCCAGCAACAGATTGACTCCTCCCCCTATACTTCACGTAACCACATTCTAGATAGTGTTATTTGTGAAGACAAGGAAATAAGAGGGGAAAAAAAAGGTAGTAAAGATGAAGGACTCACAGTCAAATGCCACAAGTTTTGGTTTGCATTTTCAAGTGGAATGAAGCTCCTAATTTCTGCTGATACTAACTTTAACATTCAAGGCAACTAATACCACATACCTTCCTTCAGATCTAATCAAATAACAATGAATAAACATTTTTTTGGATGTAACAACAACACCCCCAAAACTGACACTGCAAAACAACAGTGCTGCTGTTTCCCAGGGCACATGACCAGTCAGCCCTCCAGCAACTACTGAACTGCTGGTTCCTTGTTATTCCTTCATGAAGTCTTTCAGCTCACAAGAGAGATCTAACTAAGGCAGTTATGTGCTGAAATAGGAACGCGCATCCAGAAGTTGAGGTTCCAGGAATGAAAAACAGAAGAAAAATTAAAATTAACTGATTTCAGAGAAGCTGTACAAAGATTATTATTGCTTTGTCTGGTTCAGGTACTTCAAGTCACTTCTCACTATTCAAATGACACCATTTTTCTCAGTTTGAGTGAAAAATTGTTAGCTTTTAACTGCTTTAAAGAAAAATCTCTGCTAGGCTTAAGCTAAATTGGTTAGATTTTCAATGTGACAATGTTAAAACAGATTAAAGTAGCTCCAGCTTTAACGCAAAAAATCTGTTAGGTTTGTTGATATCAGCTTCCATGGAATGGTTTCTGGCACTCACTGAGACATAACACAGTCTGTCAGACATAACCACCAGCGATCTCACAAAGAATCTTTGAGGCTCACCCATCCACAGCCTCAAAGACTGCAAAAATGGAAAGGAGAAAAGGAATTAAGGGGAACAAGATAGACAGGATCACAAGTTCTGGAGAAAGGAAAGGTACAGAGACAAAACAGCATTGTACACCAACACACTGCATTGTTCTTTATACAGTAACTCCTGAGAAATCAAACCTTTTATGGGTCTATGCTCAACCAAGTGAGCAAACAAGCCTACTTTCTTCTCAGTAGGAAAGGCAGAGAAGAAGGTTCACACAGGTACTGACATTTCTCACAGCAGCATGCCTTTTCTTCAGCTCCATCAGACAACAAATACATATGGGTACATGTAAAATCAGTGTAATTCCACAGCACAAACCAGCACTGAATGGCCAGCATCCTGTCCTCTCAATGTCAGTGAAAGATCACAGGCATGACCATGCAAGGATTTAACCTCTGAAGCTGATGGAGAACAACCTCAATTTCATCATGTTCACTGAGGTACAACTATATTGACATTGCTTTAGTATTTCATCTGAAATGTGACTAATTAACTAGTACAAGCAAAGAATGCAACACAAAACAACAACAAAAAAGTAAGTATTTATCTGGGTTGCAGCAAACATCAAAGGAAAAATAAACCAGCATTAAAAAAAGATCTGACAAGTTCATCTGAATGCTCTGCATTTAGCTCTTGTTTTAGAGTAACAGTCTGTTATGTTGGCTCCTCTACAGTTTAATGATTTCCTGTTAGAAATTTAAAATTAGAAGCCTCCAACAACTTCCCCATAAAATATTTTCAAGGTTCCTTTAATATCCACATCAAGGAGATATAGAAAGTTCATATGTTATCCATGTCAGTTCACTTCCTCCCCACTTCAAAATAAGCATGTTGCAGGAAAATTCACTAGGTTTTTTTGTTCTTAGAACTTCTCTCCTTACACTAAGTATGTCCAGCTATAGTAATTAAAAAAAGAAAGCTGTTCACTTGTATAGTCTCTCATTTAAGCTGTGACAAAATAAAAAAACCTCAGTCTAAACTAAAAAGCCTAGGCTACAGGAGCTGAACGATTAAACCTTATAAGAAAAATAAGTTTCCCATCAGTTTTTGAGTTTCCAGCTGCATCCATGCTAAACTTCATAAACACAGCAATTCAACAAACCAATTTCTGCTCTTTCACATGACCTTACCTTGAATGAAAGCATGCAAACGTGGCAGCATATGAAACAGGTCTGATCCTCCTCATTCATGCTTTACAGAATCGTATTCCTGCTGAACAGATATGGCGTTTAGTAATTCTCATCTACAGACCTCCAACTTTACATCACTGGTTGTTCTTTTGACTCTGAAACAAAAAAGGTAATTGCAGCAGTAATAGTATTACAGCACATCTACAAAATGATTTGAGAGAGAGCATCTGCAAAGAGACATTCCACCACAGTTCCTTACCAGGTCAGTGAAAGGATTCCCAAACACTACCACCTTCCTAATAAAAATGAGCCTAACCACAAAAAAAAAAAAAAGCTCATTACACAAATGTTTTCTAACTAACTCCAGATGAGAATGAATTAGGTGAAACTGCATTAACTTAACCTGACCTAGGAACAAAATAAAAGCAGTAGCAAAAGATGCAGTCTTGCTGCTCAAACAACCCAATTTGGCTGAAATAAAAATCTACCACTAAAATATATATACATATATACAAAAATCTCTCTTTCCAGCTCAGCCACAGACAAAAATTGAGAGACAGAGACAACACTGCTGCTTTTTGTGCTGCTGAATGACTTTTTAAGTCATGAAACCATGGTTTCAGACACCAGTTTGGAAACGCTCGTGTGAACAACCAACTCTGGTAAAGTAAACTTCGGTAATTCAGTGCTGTACAGGAAAGTATCTTGGTACCTATAGTTGGCTGCTCTCTTTTTTCTTAAAGGAGACTTGAAGACTGTTTTTGTAACATGGCACAGCATAATATCAAGCTCTAAATACGTTCTGCTAAAATTACACAGCCATCTTTCTCTGCAGATGTAAAATCGCTTTTGTATGAACCTCAACTGAAGAAATTTTGACAATCAAGAGGCTGTTTGATCTTCAGAGACAGTCTTTATAACAACAGACCACGATTAAGTTTTCTTTATACATTTACCCATCACACAGACTTGTCTGGATCCCCAGCCACCACGATGACACACAGATGTACAGAGTCATTGCACTCCATACCCTTTACATGTGAGTTGTTCAGATACCCAGATGCATCTTCAAAAGCTGAGCTTACACAAGGCAGACTGACTGAATGCTTCTGCCTAAACAACATAGATGATGATTTTGCTTTCAAACGTCATATTTGTAAAAGCCCTTAAAATGTTTCCCTATATATACAAAAAAAAAAAAAAAAAGAGAGAGAGAAAAGAGTAGAGAAAGAAACCGACAAAGATAAAAATACCCATCAGAACCTCTGCCAGCAAGTACTTAAAACAGAAAGATATTTTAACATCTGCAACTACTAATGAGTAATTGCACTAAAATAATATACGGATGTGAAAAGCACATTGCTGAACAGAGCCACTTAGCCAGTAAGTCCATAGCACAGCTTAAACAAACAGGCCCACATAATGAACAAAACACCAGGTAAGCTTATTTCAAAAACTCAATTACTTCAGAAAAAAAATTAAGCAGCATACAATTAACTGTTTTTTACTTTATGTGGTAATCTATTATCTCAACACTAAACACACACTGAACTGAAGACTTAACAATGCTTTATGAATTCTTTTAAGTAGAGAATATGCATCTACAACAGATTGCCAAACATCTCAATAGATAAATATATTTAAACCTACAATACTAATAAATAACAAAAGCTACCATAGCTGAATTTTATTCCTATCTAGAGATTAAAGCTCTTTAGCCACCAAGATTATTCTCCAGGCTTTATCACAATTAATTACGGACTGAAAATATAACAAGATACTCTAGAGAGAGAGCATTGCTACTGTACCCTTTTACAAAGACACGTTCTCCCTCCAAACATGACTGTGGTGTACTTGTTACAAACCAACTTACACAGTAACAAGCAAACCCTACTTTGTTTTTAAGGCAAAAATAAAAAATAATTTAAAAATATATAGCCTACCACTATAGCACTCTCTTGGAAGTTAGGCTTGTCTTGAATACAGTCATTGTTATTATCTTAATATTCATTTTTAAAGCAAAATGCCAAGTACCTTAATTACAAGGATTAGAATTCTCCAGGCATCATCAATACCTTAGTGAAATAGAGTAGAAAACTGCCTTACCTGTACTTCCTTGAAAGACCACCAAAGTCTCCCAGCTCCCTCAGTAGCTAACTATGGTAAATAACCTCCACTCCTTGGAGGGCAATTGCTACCAAAAGCCAGCTGCCATTCCACAAGTGAAAGCAATCCACCTGAGTTCAGAAAATAAAGAACACCTGAGGACACAGATAGGCAACAGGTTTCTTGGTGCCCTATTCATTTCTTCCCACCCCTGTAACACTTCCTTCTACTATGAAGTTGTGCCCTGGTAAAAATGGGGATGGGATCAGGTGGGTGACAGAGCAGGCAAATGAGGCATTAACGTGAGATGATATCGAGTACTGCATGGAATGGTGAAGCCCTGAGGTCCCACCTGTGTTACCTCGGGTTGGCAGCACAGTGTGGGGCTGTTTTGGACCCAGGGCTCCTCTGCACTGCCCGTGGACGGGGTACTTGCATAGCACGCAAGCCTCACGTGGAAAACAAATTAAGAAGGAGTGATTCAAGGAATTGAATCGGATTGAATCTAAACTAGGCATCATAGCTTGAGCAAACAGGTAACTTTAGGGAGAAACACAGGGACCATAGAAATGCACATACTGCTGAAGAGAGCTGCTGTTTGCAACTCAGTACAGGGGTGATCCCATGAAGACAAGGACAACGCAATGGTGGATAGGGTGGTTGTTTACGTCACAATGGAGGGTCCAGAGAAGATAAGTGGAATTGCTGTTTGCAATTCAGCGGGGGAGTCTGTGAACATCTGGAAATTTACTTTTACATCCTATGACCACCGCAGATGCCACTCACTTCGGAATTTCTGTCCATATCTTTGGAATGTGATGAATATTAACGTGTTACGCCTTTAAATGTATAGTCGTTTCTCTCTTTGGCGTTCACATTTGGTAGAGAGATCCCCCA
>VXAB01002895.1:331096-464995 GCA_013399175.1 Odontophorus gujanensis
GGAGGAATGGGGCTGCCGTTGGGGTGAGGCCTCTCGGCACCGCTTCCCCGGCGGTGAGGAGAAGAGGTCGGGGAGGTTTGGGAGCGCGGGTTTGTGTTGGGTGTTTTTTGTTGTGTTGTTGGTTTTTTTNAAGCATGGTATCAATAGAAATAATAAATAACGAGACGCTGACAAAACACGGCGGTACTTCGCACAAGGCGTTAGTTCACACAGAGAAAAGGCCGTTTTTAGCGCAGGGGCCTCGGGACGGGTCAACTTCGGGTACTGCTTCGAGCAGCCCCTCACACGAGACCTGGGGGGGGGCGGGCCGCCCCGCGCCAACCCCGAGCCCCGCTGGGGCGGCAGGGTCACCGCAGCCCCACCCCCACAGCCCGTAACCCCTCTCCGTTCCTCGCAGTTCCCCAGCGCGGGCAGCCCGGCCCCTCGCCCCGCTCATCCCCGCCTCTCTGCCGGCGGGGGCTGCGGGAGCCGTGAGGCGGAGCGGTCCGGGCTGGGGGTGGGGGGAAGGCGGCTCCGCACAGCCAAGATGGCGGCGGTGGAGCTGGAGTGGGTGCCCGAGACGCTCTATAACACGGCGATCTCGGCCGTGGTGGATAGCNTCGCGTTGCAGAAGGTGATGTCTGTGTTGGAGGTTGCTGGGTCTGCTGTGCTCTTCTGCTTTTGATATCTGGTTGGAGCCGGGGGAAAGGTGTTGAGGTGCTTTGAAGTCATTCTTTCACGTGGTGGCTGTTTCTCACTGAGGTGCCTCTAAAATACACGGAGTTAAAAGTAGAAGGTGTACTGAGATGGTCTCTTAATCTCTACTGTCCACCAACTAAGCATTTCATCTATCTGAGGAAACCACTGGAAATAAGCATTCGTCAGGAGGGGCTCAGTGTATTAAAAAATAAAAAATGGGGGGAATAACCTTTATTTTTTTCTGCCAGCGGAGTTCAGAAAGCCTAGGATGTGTGAAACAAAGTAATTTTTTGGGTAAGCCTTTGTGAATCAGGAGTAGTGGTCCATCCGGTGTTGGTGCAGAAACAGTATATTAGAAGAAACTGGTAACTCCTGGAGAGAGAAAAACTGTTTCTACCCAGTTGAAACACGTAGGTAGGTTTCTGCATCCTGGGTGTCCAATGCTCCTCTTAAGAGCTGAGGAGTGTGGAAAACGCTCTGCCTCTGTGAGCATGCTCAAGGAAGGTGAGGTGGATGAGATGCAGCAGTCGTTGGATAAACCCTATGGATATGGGACTAACAACATGGGAGAACATTTTGAAGCTTGTATTCAGCTGCTGGCAGGGATGGACATTAACACTGGCACTGTCTGTCTGGACATTTGTACAGTTGAAGGATGGTTCCCAAGGGCTTCAAGAAGCATAGAATTTCAAAAGAAGTAATACCTACTATGTATTATTCCCACTTTCTTTAAAAACTCATCTGCAGGTGACCTTAACAGGTTATGTATACTTCTATTAACACTCTTCAGTTGTAGCATTGTATCACATTCCTTTGGAGTTGTTTCATAACGAAACGTAGTCCAGAAATTGACTTCTAAAGAGACTTTTTAATCTATTTGCTCTGCTCACATAACAAGTGACACATTGTTTTGTTCAGGAGATGGTAACAAGCGTGCTGAGGACCTGTTTGGTTGTACTAATCACTAGCCAGTGTAATTTCTGTTAATGATGATAATTGGCATTGTTTTAATATCATTTCTGTATTTTACAACAAGCTGATCCTTGGTAATCTGAAATGTGTAAGGTGCACCTATAATGGCATATATACATCTCTGTGATATCCACATATAGAATAAAGAAAGACATGGTGTAGTTTAGTGAGTGTTGTGCCAGTGCTGCCAATGGTAAGGTAGTAAGGTAGTCTTTGCTTCTTGTAGGAGAATGTCTTCTTTAACGGTTGCATTTAAATTAGTTAACACATAAATATAACTAAATCTTAGCTGGGATGCTGAAAGTAAGTACATTCCTGACTGAATGGTGCTCTGCATGCAGAGGTGCCTACCTTCAGCCAGCATCTCAAAGCACAGCTCAGAGAAATCTTTTGGAATAGTGCTTGCATTTATCTGTGCATCTGTACAACACGGAATGGTGGTTCTTGCTTTGTGTTTTTGGATGGCTATAGGAATACAAAGTATACTGGTGAACCAGGCTGGGAGGAGCACTCCATCACACCTTTGAGCAGTTCCCAGTGTGCCTTGTCTGGTGCTTGTTTTGCTCTTTGATTCTGAACACAATTGCTGTGCTTTTTCAAAGATGCAGACCATAAATGACATTATGGATTAGTATGTGTATGCTGAGGACGTGCTGACAATGAGCAGTTGAAACCAGGAGTAGGATTTCCAAAAATCACTACCAATCCTTAACAGAAGGCAAGCTAGAAGTCTTCTAAATCCTTGTTCTAACTGCAGCCTTGTGGTTGCTGAAAGGCTGTCAGTCTGTTGTTAGTGTCACATAGAGCAGTACTTATTCCTCATATACCTCTGAGGACAGTTTGGTGTGCACTGTATAACTTGCACAACTGTCTGCATTTAGACCTTGGAGTGTCTTTTGATGATAAGTGAAAGGAGTTTAAGTTTTTTTCAGTCTTTCACATCCATCTTGTGATATGGAGAAGGCACCACTTTGCAGAACTAACAGAAAGCATCAGTCAGATCTCCTTTTGATACCCTCTGTGGATATTAATTGGCTGTGACCATACAGAACTTGAAAATTCTTTTTAACGTGTTCATTGGTACTAACACTTGGGACTAGGATTTGCCAGTCTTGTGTTCAGAGTTTGCCAGCCTTGTTATGTAGATGAAGGTGACAGAGGTAGGATATGACATTATTACAGTGCTGGGAATGGCCAGCATGCTATGATCTGAAAGGAATGGAAGTGTCACCTGAGAAAGTTCCCATCTTATTTTTTTCCCACCAGGGTACCCTCTGCTTCAACACTGAGCTGTGTTGTGATAATGTATCACCTTTATTTCCTGTTCATTAGCCATCCTAATTGCTTTCAGTGGTACAGATTCCAGAGCTGTTAATGTCTAGGGCATGTTTTCTAAACCCACGTGCTCACAGTTGGCAACAGGGAAGCAAGCATGAGGTTGGTGGCTGTGGAGTGCTTTGCTGTGGGCTCAGTAAGAAATAGGTTCTGTAGCACAGTGACAGGAGCAGGCAGGTTCCTTTTATGGACTGTATTTGTCTTTCAGTGGCAATTTTAACTGCGACTGAAGCCTCAAAAATGAAAAATAACAGATCAAATCATTGTGACTGCAATAAAGTAAATCTGTACTGGTCTAGCTGTGGTATGACTGGATTTTTATTTTATAGTTTCTTTTTATCAAATGGCATTTGACTTTTCCTTGCAGCCATTTGTGAGTTAATAGAGTCTGGACACAACACTCACGGAGATGTCCACAAAAAATATAAGTCTATCACATCTGTATTTGTAAGAGTTGCTAACAAGTACTGATGCAAGTAGCAGCTGGAAAAAAGAAATATGCAAATACAGTGTATTTTGTTTCCTTTGTCTCTTTAGCAGGTTTCTGTACATCCTGGTGGTGTTGTTTCCTAGTAAAAGTGGTTGGTCAATTTGTTTTCTTATTAACCCTCATGAGGAAGAGGGGAAGGCCTTGTGCTTAGGAGCTGAAGAAGGAAACATGCTGCATCTCAACTAGAACATGAGCAGGGCATTGCCTGGCAGCTGGTGGTGGTGGCAAATGCCAAACTTTATTTAAGAAGTGACAACTGAAATAAACTGCAGTCCTCAAAAAAACAAAACAAAACAACCCCTCTACAACATCCAGAAAATCAAAAGGTTTTGTTTTGTCTTTTGTGGGGGAAGGTTGGTGTTTAGAGGGAGGGAGTTCATCTGAATAATGTAGATTTTGTCAGAAACAGAGCTCTGAACCTCTGCAGTCTGAAGACCATTCAGTTACTGTCTCACATAGAAGTTTTTTTTCCTGTACTTCAGATTTATGTCCCATTGTGTAATTTGTGTATTTTTTTGTTCTTATGTTTTCCAGCTGTATTTGATGGGATAGTGCTTCACTAGTCATAGCGCTCTCTATTGTAGGTATTTATGCAGCATGCTGATCCTGGGCTTACACTGGATAGATAACAAGGAGTTTCATCTGATGTTCTTCTGAAATGTCTTTTATGGCTTGTGTGCTGTGTTTTTTCACATTGATTTTTCTTTAAAGTCACTTGGATCCAATGTTCCTTGAATGTTTCCTGATGAGATCATTAACCACAGGAACAATTGGCGATGACAGTTTGTTTCAGACCTATAACATTTACTAATTGTACTATGCTAACTTTGTATTTAAAAAAAAACCAAAAAACAGGCAAAATCCAAGAGACCATAGTCATGCTTTTTCTGCTTTGACACAGTTGATGAAACTTCAGACTGCTCCTACACTGATGTGAATCAAAGCAGGTCTTAAATTTACATCCCGATATCTCCAGCTTCTGGGTGGTGTGGAGCTGGAGCACTGTCTTCTCGCTGCACTCTGCTAACCCCCCAGAAAGAGAAGTGTGGCTAATAGAAATGCTCACGTTGCATCTAGTTATTCTTTGAACCAAGCAAAATGAGTAAGCAGGAATTTGCTGACACTTGGCAACGTGGGATAGAGTGTCCGTTCTGTGCATTGCAGTGGAGATGACTGTTACTGATGAGGAATGATTACAAGCATCCTTTTTCTGATGGTATGGAATGAATCTGGTTTGTTGTATGGCTTCGTGCTCCTGGCTGTGGTGAGGGAGGAAAGGATAGGCTTCCTATGAGATGAAGTGTAACTGTAATTGTGTAGTTCTGAAGCCTTTCTGACCAGAAGGGTACAACCAAGGTCACAGCAAGCAGTGTGTCTTGGGAGGCAGAAAAACCAGAGCAAGTGTTTTGTAGGGTTCCTGCTGTGACCGATCAGTGTGATTGCACCGAGGCTTAATTCAGTTTGTGCTGCTATGCTGTTGGGCATCAGAAATTAAATGTGTATTTGAGAAACAAGCGTGATTTCCTTGTCTGCACACATACGGACTTCCAGACTGGTGTGTACAGTGGGATGTGTCTGAGTACTGCTTGAATTCAATCATATCTGTTTATCACCCCCCTCTTTAAATCCTCCAAATGAAGGAGAACCATCGTGCCATGAGCTTTGCTCCAGTGGTTATTGCTCTTTATTTTAATACGTGCCTTATCTGTAGTCTCACTGGAACTGAAACATCTCACACTGTTATGTCTTTGGTTTGCAACTCCCTGCATTGCTTACCCTTCTTCAGAGTCTTACTATTTAGTTTACCCTCTGTTTTGCTTTTTTCTCTTTGAACTTCTGTGTGTTTTTTTTAATTCTGATACGCTTTGGCTTGCCTATTTTTTTTTTTTTTCAGTGTCCTTGTTGAATCTTAGACACTAAAACTCATAACTCAGACAGTGAGGTAGTACTATGGAAAAACAAAGTGTTCAACTGCTGCTGAAACTATAATTCTTATTTCCACTTAATTTTGACTGTACTGGTTGAACTTCAGTCGAAGCAAACCAGGTAGACAACTGATTGTTTTCTTGCTGTGAAGAATCTATGGATGTGTGAGTGCTTTGCAGCCCTTGTGCAGGGGGTTCTGTGTGGAAGTAAATCAGACAGAAGACCCAGCATGGCTGATGTGATCCAGGAAGAGCAGTGAGTGGAAATGTGAAGTGTGCTGTGCACGTAGAGCATAAGCTCCTGAAGTTATCTGTTAAATTAGGCTTATTAAATACAGGCCTTTTGGTTGTTCGTTTATATTGCTTGAGATTCTTGAATATCAGCTTCCTGACTGGAAGCATGGTTTCCAAAGAGAGCTGTGAAGGTTGATTAATTATTTTTTCAAGCCCTGAATGATGTCGGGTTGGAATTAGTCTCACCCAGGAGCTTCATAGATGACTTTGAAATAGATTTTTACGAGATGAAAGTACCCAGATCTCTAACAGACTACTTTCTAAGCTTGTCCCCAGGGCTTTTCAAGAGTTGTTTCTCAATGGGTTGATTCAGTGCACTGACTTCAAAAAATCTTTTGCCGTCTATGTTAAATAGAGAAGGGAGGAGGTTGTTGCAACCAAACTTCTTTTCTAAATACAGATTTTGTCATTTAAACATACAGCCCTTTTTAAATGCAGTATAGTGGTCCATGTTGTATTACTGGGCATTACTAATCATGCTGGGGGGCTCCTCTGGACTTCTTGCAGCTTGGATTCTCACTGAGATACCCATTTTGTTTTTCAGGCCTCTTTTAAACTGGAGCAACGGGAGCTTTTTGTTGTTGTTGTTCATTTGGAAGTACTGCAATTCATCTGGTTCACTTACAGCTGTTTAGAATTCATCTGTACAATGATGAGACTTAGAAAAAGTAACTGCTCATACATTTGTGCACAGCAGAGAATGCTGGTGGTAAAAGTACCACTTTCTCTGTCAAGTTATGGCTTTGCTTTTACTGGCGGTTGAATGTCTCCCTTTGTTTTTAAGGGTTTGCTAAGAATCAGAGCTCAGCTTAACCAACTGAGAGACAGCTCTGGCAAGAACTCAGATCTGGTTATATATGCACGATGGTATGGCAGTAGATAAGTTACAAGCTATATGTTTAACTGGAGGCACCTCTATGTGCATCTTCTGAGTGCTTAGGGGGAAGTGCTGTAAGTCACTGTTAGCCTTAGCTCCTGAAGGATGGCATGGGGGCTTTCCCACACAGAACAGGACAGTTGGACTGTGTAATAAAAAAACAGCGTGTGAAATGAGTTCCTCAGTTCATGTCTTTAATGCCAGACTTAATGTCAGTTTGAGCAGTGTAAGCTGGAAGTCATCCTGTAGGTTCTTACTCAGCTTTCCATATTAAAAAAATCATTGATAACCTGCAAATAGGTTAAGCTTGTGTCTAAAAACAGAAATCAGTCTTCCTTCTGAAGAACAGAGTAGTTTTTCAGGAATCCAAACCTCTGCCTTTCTTGTTGGGGCCTGTTTTTCTTGAATTACCCTTTTGTTTTGTTTTTTTTTGTGTTATGTAGCAAGACTTGTGGTCAAGAATGCTGCCTCTGGAGCTCTAACAAGAGAATCATTTCTTTGGTGCTTGCAACTGCTTCTCAATGAGCGTATGAGAGTTACTGAATCTACTGGAATTGCTTCACAGTTTGACGTAGACTCACTATTTCCATGTCCAGTTCTGTCTGAAACTATTGCTGTGACAGCTATAACTGTTTGAAGATACTTCAGGCAGAGTCAGCTCCCCAAGTGCTTCCCAGCATGTGGAGGGAAGGGGTGAGTGGTGTGGTAAATGTTCTGAGGATACTGTATTTCTGGTTATACCAGGAAAAACTGGATGGGCTGGGGAGAGGCATGTGAGGAGCGGGTCTGGACCTTTGGACCCAAAGTAAGAGATGGTGAAAAATGAGGGTGTGGTTTGGGGCTTCCCCCCTTCCCCCTCACCACCAGGACATTTTCAGTAGGAAAAGCACTCAGGCTCTGATTTGTTTCAGGTACAGGGACATGGCACTGTTTCATGTGAGGAACAGTGCAGATTGTACTGTTTAAGACTTCCATTTTTATTTTTTTTCCAGTGAAATAGTTGACTAAAAGGAAAAGATTCATTCCTGGTGGTTGACGTTATTAGGTCAAGGAACTTCTGAAGTTTTTTCTTTTTTGGTAGGTTCTGTTAAAATTACAAGCTTGTGCTGCAGAATCATTGTCATATGCTTTATGAGGAGCGTCAGCTAAAATGAGATTTCTGACTGGGGATGTGCTTGGTTGGACTCACTGACCTGCTTCCTGGGCTTGTGGCTAAAAGGGTGCTCCAGACAGATGGCTCTTATCAATAAAAGTATTTAAAGGAATTATTAGAACTCAGAAATACTGAAGTTTTCATTAAATTTGTGAGCATTCTATGTGAAAATAACTCCTCTATCTCACCTGCTTGCATAGTGAGAGTGACTGACTCCTCATTGCTGCTGATAGGGGCACTCTGGTCTTGGACAGGGCGTGTTTGAATGTAATAGCATTGGAATTCTGAGTAACTGTTGGAGTGCATTACCTGCACACTTGTGATGGTGTAAAGTGTGAGTGCACACCCCGGTGTGTGTGTGCTGGTGAGCTGTAGTGTCCTGCTGTGGCATCACACAGTAAGGGAAAGGACAGAGGTGGCTCTGGAATGACAAGTGCTGCAAGAGGTAGCATCTGGGGAGGCTTGAGATGTGTGCTGCTTGTTTCTCCTTCTCCCCATAGAGCTGCTGCCTTGCAAAAAAGATCTCAAATAATAAAAATGCAGGGAGCATCCTACAATACCTAAAATAACAAATGCTTGTCCCACAGCAGTCCTGAGCCCACCCATCCTGTGGTGTTGACAGAGGCTGGTGCCAGCTGTCTGGGGCAGGTGGGCTGTGCTGCTTTCTTGCTGCACACCCTGCTTTTTGCCATCTGTGGCTCAGGGATGTCAGGGTACCTGGATTTAACAACCCCTGGTGGATTTCTGTCATATATTTGTGCAGCTGCTTTCTGCACCTATGTAAATTCTTAGTATTTATAGCATGGTGTAGCAGGGAGCTCTGCTGCTTAGCTATGCTTTGCACAAAGAACTGTCTCCATGGTTTGCTTTTTATGAGCAAGCTAACTGATGTATTTGCTTGTCTGCAGATAGAAATTGGTTTCGGTGTAAAACCAGGCATTGCTTTTAATAAATTCATGAACATGCTCGTTTACTCCAGCAGGAATTACTCATGTAAGCTCAGGTATTAATGGGGTCAGGGCTCATGCCTGTGTTTAGCTCTGAGTATTGGTGAGTCATCCATTGCAGAACTTGTGGGTTTGGGGTTGTTTTCTTGGATAATAATTTCATTGCCTCAGCCTTTGTTCCAGACAGAGGCTGTAGTTTTGTAGGATCACAATCAGTTACTTGAATTTAGGCTTTGGCTTTGCATTTCCACTTACAAATCTTTTAAAACCTCTTCATACAACTCTGTGATAGATTCTCTTTAATTAAAAAAAAGAAAAGTATCTGATATCAAAGAAGCCATTTGTTACTATTTTCATTAACTTCAGTAGGTTTTTTTGTTTTTGTCTTTGTTTTCTTCCTTAGGAGATGCAGCATTTTAATGATGCAGGTAGATGTAGTGAACATCTGGAGAAAGAAGGAAGGAAAAAAAGGATAAAAAGAACTTGAAACCAAATGTGGAGCTCTTACAGCTTGTGTGTTTAAGTTTTACCACTGAAGTTGTTCTCCTGTGTGGAGATAGTGAAAGTATTCCTTTTTAATATTTATTCTTCTGTACTTTGTGCTCTAGATTTCATAAGCCATCCTTACCAATGTGCTGAATTTCCCAGGAGAGCACCAGGTCTTACATTTTTAAATATATTTGTATTTTTCTTTCAGCTTTACCAGCAGGGCCGCTTATGCCAACTGGGGAGTGAATTCTGTGAACTAGAAGTTTTTGCAAAGGTGCTGCGAGCTTTAGATAAAAGGTAAGCTGCTTCTTATAGTGATAGTACTCATTTCAGCTCTTAGCCCTTGATCTAAGTTTTGAATCTGGAATATATCAGATCAGATCCTTTGTTACTAGGATAAGCTTTGCATCTTTAGACATATCTCCCTCCCCATGAGTGTGATGTTGCTGGGTTTGTCACTGCTCATGTGTTGGCTATTTCAGTGTGAGTTGGGGCAGGGGTGGGCTTTCAGGCTTCCCCACCCACAGGGTCTTAGCAGAAAGCTTTGTTTTCCAGTTCTAACAGTGTGTGGGCAGCTTGTGCTTTGTCTGCTCTGGAGGGTGTCCTTGTAAAGAGCTGTGTGTACGCTCATTTTATTTGGGTAATCCAACAACTGTAACCCATTAGCCTTGAGGTTGTCAATTGTGCTTGTATTCATCTGCTTTTGGTTTGAGAGAAGGCTGGAGTTATTTCCCTGAATCACTACTCTTTGTGCCCATGGTGCTCATGCCAACTGACTGCACTGTTTTAAAAACTTTCTGTATAACAAGTTCTGTTTTCTTTTGTTTCAGACATCTGCTTCATCATTGCTTTCAGGCTTTGATGGACCATGGAGTAAAAGTTGCTTCTGTACTGGCCTATTCTTTCAGTAGACGGTGTTCCTACATAGCAGAATCGGATTCTGCTGTAAAAGAGAAAGCAATCCAGATTGGTTTTGTTCTAGGTAACTGGTGCTGATAGACTGTGAAGTGTGATATTTCTCTGTGCAAGCTTCAGCTGGACTAATGCTATTTTTCCTCTTTGTAACTTCGTTTTGAGAACATGAGTGTTTGGAGTGCATGTTTTTAGAAAGTCACTTGGTGACTTACATATATATTACATTTAAATACCTAAAATTTTAGGTTGCTCTTTGCTATTTCGTATGTTTCAAATATAAAATGTATAAATGTGATGGTTAATGGTAAGACTTTGCATCATTCTTGTGTTGCAAGTATTTCTTGATGGAAAAACTGTGGAATACCAAAAGTCATGCTCTCCTGAAGGAGGATTCTTCTACTCATGTTCCTTCTTCAGTTTAGGACTGGAGGGTTAACTCTGACAGCACTCCTATATGCAGCATGCAATTTTATAAAGTTTTGTAGTATGTTTCCTTTGCTCTCACTTCCTGCCTTCCCCCTAAGCTTTTGAGGGGGCTGTGTATTTTGGCATATGAATACAGGAGTTCAGTATTTCCTATTATTTTATATTGAAATAAGTGTTCTTATAATATCTGAGCAAATGCCTTTTTCCTAGAAAGGCACTTTACTGTTCAAAATTCTGTTTGTTCTTGACTTTTCCAGGAGGGTTCCTATCAGATGCAGGGTGGTATAGTGATGCTGAGAAGGTATTTCTTTCCTGCCTTCAGCTGTGCACCCTACACGATGAAATACTTCACTGGTTTCGTGCAGTAGAGTGTTGTGTGAGGTGAGCTTACCTTTGATTCCTGTGTGTCTTTCCATGAAGTACATGTTAGTATATACTACTAATTAGAGCTATGAAGCTTCAGGTCCTCTCTTTAGTACCCTGCTGCACCACTGGCTTTCATTCCAGAAATAAAGTGATGCCAGGAGAGTCTGGGTGTGTGTGTACACCTTCTTCAGATAGGAAAATGTTAGCTGTAGTGCTACTGTCAGTACTTGGTCCTTTGCCTTGTAATTAATCAGAAGAATTGTGTCTGATAGTTCAGCGTGCTGGAGAAAGCTGTCTTAAACTCACTCACCTTCTCCAAACACAGAAAAAGAAATGAGGTTATAGGAAACAGGTTTAGAAAAGAGAAATGCTGATCAGAGATCTAAATTGTTCTCTCATTCCACTGTAAGTTTATTGGAAGATCTTCCATAATGTATCATAAAAGGTATAAAATGTTACACCTGCACATTAGCTCCTATTTTCAGAGTTTAAGCTGCTCATTGCAGTCATGTATTATGTTCTGATTTTTCTTCCTGTGTTATGTTGTCCTCCTGGCTTACAAAGGCTTTCCTGATGTGTTTCAGTCTCTATTACTCATTGTCTAATAACAGATCTCCATGAGGGACAATGGAAGATAGTTTACCAAAATCTCATATGTGCTAAATGGCATGCATTTGTAATAGGAAGGAGCAGCTGTCTCTTTTCTTTGCCTGCAATGAAGTAGGAATACAATTCTGCCCTTTAGGCTTGGAATATGATAGCACACACATTTCTAATGCATCCCTTTAAAGTAAATAAGCATCAGCTTTCAATAACAAAAATCTTCTTTACTGTTGTTCTAAATAGAAGCCATAAGCTGAAACTGTTATTTGTCTAGAGAAACAGCATGTGCTTCAGTACTGCTGTGTTTCCTTGCCTGTATTTCACCATTTACTGAAGCTTCTGTTAGTCTTTTGGATGGGAAAAGAGGTGTTAAGAAACAGTGGAGGTGGAGAAAATGAGGCTGTTTAGAGTTGTTGTGAACCGTGGCAAATACGTTGTCTTTTGTGGTGGTGTTAATTCAATGCTGGGTATCAAAGGGTCAAAGCTTTCAAAGCTCTAAATTCAGAATGGATTGTCAGGATGGCACCAGATCAGTCTGAGCAGATATGCTTGCTTATTCCTTCAAAACTGGCTGTCTCACTATTTGTATTCCTGCTGGACAATACTAAAATTAGCTATTGTTAAGTAACATTCCTCTTCCTGTGATCCAAAATTTCCCTGCGAGAGTTGCTCATCTACAAACTCTTAGGTGGGTGTCATGTTTGTTTCTAAAATTCAAAGGCTGTCAATCCAGGAAACAAATACAACAGCTAAAGATAAGCTCAGGAACAGCGGGACAACTAAAACTGTATGTGCTGTTGTCTCAGAGTAAACAACACTGTAAATAATATTGAATGCATTTTAAAATACCCCTTTTCAGCCCCATTTGTGAATTGTGGCTGCCTGCTAATGCCATCCAGCAGTGTTGTCCCATCTTTCCTGACAGTCCAGAGAATGACATTGCTTCCAGATGTTTTTCTGTGTAGAATGGTTGTAATTGAATCTCTTATAAAATTATTTATGATACACTGTACTGTTTAAAGACTGAGGACAAAGTGCAGAGATGCATGCAGAAGAGTTTGTGCTTATTGTGTGTCTCAGTTTACCACATTTTGGGAAGGAGGTAGAATGGATTTAATAGCATATATTACTGAGTTTTGGAAGTGAGGTTTTTATCAGTCTTGAGAGAGGGTGATGGAAAAATAAAACAAAGCCACACACACCCAAGTGATTTGAGCACTGGATATGCTTCAACATGAAAAAATCACTTGATATTTCCAACAGTGAAGGTTCTTGCCTTGCAAGATGCAAAGCATGGAGTACTGAAACAAATTTCTGTGAACAGCTCTTTAGAATTACTGAATTCAGACAGTGCAGTTCTGCTGGGAGGACAGCCCTCTTCCCTTCTAACTATAATACCAGATTGAGTAAAACATTACTATCTGCTGCAGTATCACTGATCTACAATCACTGATCAGAAAATCTCTTTGTATCTTCACAAGGTTGCTCCATGTTCGAAATGGTAACTGTAAATATCACCTGGGAGAAGAAACTTTCAAACTGGCTCAGTCTTACATGGACAAACTTGCAAAACACGGTCAGCAAGCAAACAAAGCAGCACTGTATGGGGAACTATGTGCATTGCTTTTTGCCAAGAGCCACTATGATGAGGTGAGTAGGGTTAGTTTGTTTTTGTTTTGCTTTGGGAAACTGGTTATGAAATCTGCTGGGACTTGCCATGGCCAGCTCACTGTTCAAGTTATCTTTCTAGTCTCAGTTCTGTATCTTTCTTGGTACCTGTGTGGCAGTACCAGAGGTCTTCTTGATTTACCATCTAGTTTCTGTGTATTGTCCTGAGTGCAGGCTCTCAGTGGTACTTGTATATTTTGGTTATCAGTAAATTACGTATTACATAAAGTTTATTTTTATAGGTAAGAAGAAATAGGAGGAAGTAACACTTTGCGGCTAGTTTACAAAAAAGGTGACTTCTGTGTGACTGTGGTTTTTAGCTCCTAAATTCATTAACCAGGCAGCTGATGTCTATGATAGTGATTGTAAGGGTTGGTTAAACATTACAAAATACCTTATTCCTTTGAAATATATTAACATTCATTTTGATTTTACAGACCTTAGCATAGTATAAAATACTATGTTCTGTGTTAAGCTTAAGAGAATTTCTTCAGCTTCATCAAACCATGGCAACTAAACAGTGTTTTTTTTAATCTTAACATAAATGACCAGTCTATATTTTTCTTTATATTGCAACATAGTGATGGTTCAAATCAGTGATGTTGGTAACTTTGTTTGACAGGCTTACAAGTGGTGTATAGAAGCTATGAAGGAGATCACAGTTGGCCTGCCTGTAAAAGTAGTAGTGGATGTGTTGCGACAAGCTTCTAAGGTGAGTTTAGACTCTTCCACATTTCTTTTCGAAGTTGCTACCAAGAATAGGTGAGAATGTGTAGTACCTCTGGTACACTTCGTATGCCTCTGGTGTATTTTATTCCTTTCCCCATGAAACTGAGTTATAGCTGTTCAAAAGAACATTATGGCAGAGCTAACTTGAGAGCCTTCCATAAAGATAGGAGCTATATCTCTTTGAAGTAGACCCAGGTAACATTCTAATCTTTTTGGTCATTTATGTCGAAGTAAAATATTTGATACTTTCTGTGAACACTTGTTAAAGAAGTCAAAAAGTCCTTTAGTGACAATGGTGATATTAGAATTAAAAGTAATAGAGATTGAGGCAAGATCTCAAGGAGAAGGATTCGGACTGTGCACCTCTTCACGTGTTTCATTTCAACCTGTTTAGGCTTGTGTTGTAAAACGTGAGTTCAAGAAGGCTGAACAGCTGATAAAACATGCAGTGTATCTTGCCCGGTGAGTACCATTCCAACAAAAATCCCTCTTTAAATTTACTCTTAACTTGCCTCAATGAGTAATGCAAGTGTGTTTCAACAGGGAGCATTTTGGAGCCAAGCACCCCAAATATTCTGATACACTACTAGACTATGGATTTTATTTGCTCAACGTAGACAATATATGCCAATCTGTTGCAATCTATCAGGTATGCAGCAGGGCTAAATGTATTTGGTTTCTGTTAATACTGAAAATGTCTCATATTCCTACTGAAACTCAGATGTTTTTAATACAGGATAATTAATTCATTTAATTATTGCAATGTTTTTTGGGTTTGGATTTTTACTTTGTTTTCCTTGTCCCATGAGTGATTTCTTGAGATTAGGTGCCTCAAGCAGATGGATGTGGTCCTGTAGAATTTCAGAGCCATGGGACCTGGGACTTTTTTTTCTCCTTTTTTAGTAGAAAGATGCATAAGGTTGTTTGTTTGTTTGTTTGTTTTCCTTGTGTTAACTGATGTAATGGTGTTCTTGTAACTCTTTCAGACAGCTCTTGATATCCGGCAGTCGGTATTTGGAGGTAAAAACATACATGTAGCTACAGCTCACGAAGATTTGGCTTACTCTTCTTATGTTCACCAGTACAGCTCTGGAAAATTTGACAATGCACTGTGAGTACATCTACTGGAGGGGGTGGCAGTAAATCTAATACTGCAAATGCAGGGGAAGAAAGTTTGTTTGTTTAAGTTATATGGATTCTTATACAAGAACTTCAATACAGTGAATATCTGCATTTATGTTGGTGATACTTTACCATGCAGCTGCTAATTTAATTAATTAATGCACTGAGGATGCGTACATTTGAACTCTTTCAGATTCCATGCTGAACGTGCTATTGGCATTATAACTCACATTCTCCCAGAAGACCATCTTCTCTTGGCATCTTCAAAGAGAGTTAAAGGTAGTACCCTTAATTGCATTACTGGAACAGTTTAATGTTTTGTCAGTGGAGATCATTCAGTTATGTTTATTCTGTTCCCAGCAGAGGTGATGTAATGAAAGCTTTTTCCTAAGTGAAGATTGCTCTAGAATATTCCCTGTAGTCCTCAGTGTTCTTTGTCAATATGCTTCTAAAACATGAGTTTAAAATTTTTAACACTTTCACAAATAGTAGTAAAAATACAGACTCTAAGAATGTGTTGGTAACTTTGATATCTGGTTGTATCGTTTGAAAGCAGTTTGTAATAAATATAAATCCTGACTTAGATATCTCCTGAGATTTTGTGGGTGGATGGCTTTCTGCTACCTATAGTTGGTGTATCTGTGTTTAGAACGTGGTGATGTCGTTTTTCTTCTTATTCTCAGCACTTATCCTGGAGGAGATTGCAATAGACTGTCATAACAAGGAAACTGAGCAGAGGTTACTTCAAGAAGCTCATGATTTGCATCTGTCCTCACTTCAGTTAGCTAAAAAAGCCTTTGGGGAGTTTAATGTACAAACTGCAAAACATTATGGCAACCTTGGAAGACTGTATCAGTCCATGAGAAAGTTTAAGGTGAGAGCTATTGATGTAAATCTCTTGACAGGACATCTATAAATCTGTTGAAGCAAAATGTTCTTTATGTTCCTGGTTCATAATCTCCATTGGTAGTTTCATGGCTAGAGAATTTTAATATTTCACCTGTCCAAAGCTGTGCACAAAATTAAGATTCCTTCAGGAATGGGATGCAAAGTGATACTACTTGCTGATGATCTAAAATAAGAATTTGGAGACCTTGGTCTGATTTTGGCCTTCCTGTCTTTTATTTTTTGCCCTTTATGAAATGCTCAACTACTTAACCACTGCATAGTCATTTCCTGAAGTCCTTGTGGTGTGGCGAGTGATGTCTGACCCACATGAATTTGTTCCTCACAGGAAGCAGAGGAAATGCACATCAAGGCAATTCAGATTAAGGAGCAGCTCCTGGGCCAGGAGGATTATGAAGTTGCACTGTCCGTGGGGCATCTAGCTTCTCTCTATAACTATGATATGAACCAATATGAAAATGCTGAAAAGCTTTATTTGAGATCCATAGCAATTGGTAGGTGATTCTTATGGTGTTTTGCCTACATAGCAGCTTTAATATTAAAAAAAAAAATGCTTTTTAAAGTGTGTATTAATCATTTCAGTGCAGAACTAAAAATAAAACGCAGTATTTCTATTTTTGTGTGGTTACAATCTAAGTACTGAATTTTAATTTTATCCCTTGTCTTTCTTTAGGAAAGAAGCTTTTTGGTGAAGGATACAGTGGACTTGAATATGATTACAGAGGTCTCATTAAACTGTACAATTCCATTGGCAATTACGAGAAGGTTTTTGAGTACCACAATATTTTGGCCAATTGGAACCGGTTGCGGGATCGGCAGTTCTCAGTTACAGATGCTCTGGAGGATGTAAGCAGCAGTCCTCAATCCACTGAAGAAGTGGTGCAGTCTTTTCTGATGTCTCAGAACGTTGATGGACAGAGTAGCTAAGAACTCGGTCAATTAACCAGTTAAGTTTTTTCGTTCTTTTTTTTTTTTTTCCCAGATTACAGGGGAAAAGTCATACTGTGAAATCTAAACCATGTAGTTCTTTGGGGGCTGGAATTTGCATTGAAACACTGGTCCAGTCTACTGAAGAGTGCCCATACGGATGAATGTGTGTTAAATTATTATCAGCATGTGTATGGCATGTTTAGTTGGGCTCACGTTTTTAACTTGGTATTCCAGGACAACTTTTTTTCCCCAAAAGAACTTACTTTGCAGAAAGTCTGCAAGAGAACATTAAATAAAACTGTTTGAGTTCAAAAGAGTTGCATTCTTGTTATGAATGGAAGGTTTCATCAAGAGATTTCTTCTGATAGATGGAAAGAATTAATGCTACACTAGAAGAAGTTATACAAGAGAGGTCTCTCTATGCATTGTAGCAAAGTTAATCACAAACATTAAGAAAAGGGAGGATGCTTTGGCTGCTGCCTTGTGAAGAAAAGTGGCAAAGAATCACTTCAGAGAGCGGCATACTGTTTGTAATCCACGATAAGTTGATAAGGAAGTAAAGACCATATGTTGTTCCTAATATCCTGAACTGGACCAGTGTTCATCTGTAAGCAATGGAAGATCCAGTAGACCAGCAACCTTAGTTTTCTTTGGTACCAGCCAGAAGTGCTAATCTTCATAACAGGACCAGGAAAATCAGAAGTGGACCAGCCTGCTAGGAACAGTTTTTGGACCAGTGGCTTTAATTTAATATTTCTGCCCCTGCATTCACTTTTACAGTAGAATTATTTCATTTAGATGTATGACCAGTGCAAAATTATATTCATGTAATAGATACAAAACTAGGAAGTGAACGCTCTGTAGCAGTTGTGATGGCATGTTTTATTTAGCAAGCTTATCCAGGTAATGATGTCAATGCCACACGCAAAAACTAGAAGTGCTTAACTATTTGCTGCAGCCATCTTTTTTTCTATTATTTTTTTAATGGGCTTACTCGAATTGAGGCAGTAACTTGTTTATACCAGTTAATGGTTTTGTATTACAATCCAGTTCAATTTTATGTTTCTGGAGAACACAACTTATTGTACAGTTTGCAGGGGTCAGTGGAAAATGCCAAAAAGCACAACAGGTCTTTTTTTTTTTTTGTGATGCTTCATTTCTACATTAAACAATAGTACAACCAGAAATGGATCTCCTTTATATTAATTTTAAAGGCAGAAATCAGCTGTAAAGATCCTTTAATAATGCCTATCTCACTAGCTTGTCTTAATTTTTCTTCTGTTGGGTGGGGAGGGGGCTGCTTTGCTGTGTAGATTTATTTATTTTATTTTGTTTTGCTTGTGTGTGTGGCTTTTATTTTTTAAAATGTAGAGGTGATTCTCATTTGAAAGTAACAAAGCAAACTAGAATCAAGTCACTGCTGTTACCTCCATTCTTACAGTGGCGCAGGCAGCACCCTACAGTTGGATTCTGTCTGTTCTGGGTTTTCTCCATCCCCCCTATTTTTCAGGGGTTTGTAACTTGGCTGTGGGAGTTCAGTCCAAGCTGGGGCTCAGCAGACAAGCTTCCTCCAGGACTTGGGCTGGATGTTATGTTTGGGGTTTGTTTTCCCTTAATTAGTGTACAAAGCTCGGGACGGGGAAAGTTTCCTGATGGTCTTCAACAGAGAGTGCACAGAAGAAATAAGAAATTTCAGACACGACATTGAGCTCAGTGACTCTTCTGAGAACTGAAGTTTTCCAGCCCAATAGTCCATATACTGGTGCCTTCAAGTACAATTGCTGGGGAAGAGGCTGAATAATACCAACCTGAGTGTGTAGTTGTATGGGCAGCGCAGCTTTGGGGACTGTGCACTTGGAATACTTTCACTGAAATGTTTGCATTTAAAAAAGAAACAAACTGTGGAGTTAGGACTTATGTTGCAGTGTATCCTCAAAGAGTGTTCAGTGAGAATTCAGCTTAGAATTATGTATGGGTTTAACATCTAATTTCTTCATAGCAATTTTTCTTGCATATGAGTGCTGAAGGTGAAATATTTTCATCTCTGAATATTCACCCGTTAGGGCAGTGAGTAATTATAAAGTTCTTATGAATTCTTTTCTTTAGTCGATTAAAAACTACTTGAATGGATCTTGTAATGTTGGTACCAGAATTGGGGAAGGGGAATTTTGCTTAAAATTGTCCTCAGCAAGCTGTGTCCCTTCTGTATGGCAGAAGGGTTTGGCAGCTTCAGAGCAGGCTCTGTGCATTTGTGGTGTTTGGGGGCTGTCTGGTAATGGTTTCCAGTCAGCTCTCTGCTTCCAGCTGCTGGCAAACGTAACTCCAAGGTGTCAGGATTTTGACTGAGATGGGGAGCGTTGTCTGCCTGACACTGGCGAAAGTCTGTGATCCAGCAGAGGAGCTTTGCACTGCCTATGAAATGCTTCATCACCTGCTGTGCATGCCATAGTTCCTCTGCCTGGTGCTGTCCTTGCTGCAGATGGACTCTGTGTGATAACATAGTTCTGTGTTATGACCTTCCTCATTTTTGGCTCTGTCTCTCTGATCTTGTTTTTGGAAGAAATTGGCTGTCTGTAACGGCATTTGGAGACAACATTTAAGATGTGGCGTTAGCTGTTACTCTGTTACTGCCTCTGCTGTTATTTGGTATCCCTGAGAAAGTAGGAGTCCAATGGGATGGCTTGGGAAGGATGCTGACTTGCTCATCTGTAAGGGTGGAAACATCTCCAATGCCACTGGGGCAGATTATGAAGTGTTCATTAAGTTTTATTTAATTACTTCTGCACTAGGTAGAGCTAAAGGAACAGAGTGTTATCTACTACATTCTCCACACTGTGCAACTTCTTAGCACAGAACTTACCAACAGAGACCCCACACCTCCCTCCCCTCAGACGTAGATCCAAGGAATTCCTGTCCTATTTTAGCCCTACAAGTTTTCCATGCACGTCTGGCTTATCTTTGCTCCTTAGGGGACCTCGTGCTCACTGCAGTGCAGTTAGCCAACTACCAAATGCTCAGTGACATTGATTAATCACTGGCACAACACACGCACAGTGCATCCACCACTGGGTGAGATGGTGTTCCTGGTGCTGGCGTTGGGGGGAGGAGCACTGGGGTTGGGGCTCCAATGAAATGCATCGTCACAGGATTTCTTGATGGTGAGTAATTGGATCACAGAGTGATTGGTCACGAGTGGTGAGGTGTCCCTTCGTAGAAGGTTACTTCAGCTATTGTTTAAGCCCTTGTTTTCAGCATAAAGCTTTGGAAATCAGTTATTTGTGTCTCAAAGTGAACGCTGCAATCTGTAGAAAGGAAAGGAGGTGATGTTGGGGTTCTTCCACTGTTTTCAGGACATGGACTTCTTGTGGAAAAGGGGAAGCAAGCAAAGCTTAAGATCTGATGAAATGGGAAGGGGAGAACTGCAGGAAAGTGTTTGACCATGAGAATATCCCTCAGTGACATCTCTGACTGTTTGGTCCCGGGTGTGGTTTGGTGGCTTTCACAGCGTGCTGCTCTGCCCCGTGGGTGTCTGCCTCTGTGTCTCAGCCTCCATGAGCACTCTGTGTATATCTGCTAGTTGAGAACTTCTTAGTTTTTTGCACACACAGTGGTTTGTTTTTTTTTTTTTTTTGTTCTTTTTTTTTGTTAAAGAATCTTGCAGGTCTTTTTGTGGTTGGCTTCAGACTTACCAGGACAACAGTGCTCTTTTGTGACTTGGAAAATGAAGTTTTTTGTTTTTCTTTTTTTTTTTCCTTTAAAGTGCTGCAGTCTGAAATTTGCTAAAGGTGCCATTGCGCTGCGTCTCACGGTACGAGAAATGCACATTTCTCCTGATCTCCTTTTTTCTCAGTGTGTGTTGGTAGAGTACAAAAAGGAAAATGCATTGTGCCTAAAATGTGAGTGAAGCTACGGGCAAAGCCTGGGTTCATTCGGATGGGGTTTGATGTGGTGGGGCAGCAGTGGGTTGTGTGGAGGAGCTGCTGCTGCTGTGTGTAACAGAGCTCTGTTTTCTCTGAGCCCATCGTTCCCCTTTTTCCCTTGCTGGTTGTACAATAGGAGGATGACTGGCCAAATGTCCACTGCACATCTGTTCGCTGTGGGCGTCCCCGTGGAGCATTTTGTGTCCGGGCCTGGGGAGGGCTCTGTGAGGAGCAGGGGGGGAATTTCCTTTATCCAAACACCAACAGATCCCCGTACAAAGAAACCGACAGCGCTGGTAGCGCTTCTGCCCCTCAATCTCAGGAACGTTTCGGGCAGTGTTTCCCTTTGGTGATGTACAGGTGCGTGCTCCAGGGTTTACCAATACTCCATTTCAATCCTAGGTATCCATAGCATGAGTGGCCTTAGTGGGTTTGTTGAAGTGCACATTTTTTTTTCTTTCTTTTTTTTTTTTTCTCTCGAAAGTAAATTTTAAGATGAAAAAGATATATACTATATAAATATATAGAGATATTTAGAAACTTGGTTTGTGGTGCACAGTTCAGTGTTGGATCACTAAATAATTGTCGCAGGTACCATACGTGTAACTTCTTTCTTTTATGTGTATTCCTTTATGGGAAGCAATGTTGCCATGGTAATTAGAACTTTGCAGTTTCTTTACTACTTAATGATGTGAATGAACTCTGCGTTTTATTGGACATTACCAGGTTCAGTACTATTTTTATACTTAATCAACTACAGGGAATTTTAATTTAATAGCATCCTTAAAAAGATGTTGCTTGAACTGTATAGCTGTATAAATCAAACTGCTTACACAGAAAACACCTCTAAACCAGAATCCCTACCTGTAGTGCCACAGTTGTTTATATGACAGTACCTTGATTGTGACTGGACTTGGAAGATCACCCCACTTGTGTCAGGACTTAATGTTTTGTATCCTACTTCTCACAGACTGCAGTGCCCGACGTTATTTGTAACCATCAAACCATGTTATGTTTGTAACCAGCATTGTGATATTCTGTAACTGTATTGCTAAAATGAAATATTGACCTAATAAATATAGTGTTCCTGCGTTCTGAAGTATCTGCATTGAATTCGGTTCTGACTTTTGCTTTTGGTGAATACCTGTCCTGTCCTTCCCTGCTGTGTCACTGAGTGCTGTCTCTGCCCTACAGCAGTGATGGAGTGCAAGGAGAGCAGCTGCCTTGTTCCCAGGGCACTGTGTGGGATGCCAATGCTTGCACAGGGCTCAGCAGTTCAGTCTGAAATGTCTTCAGGTTCACCTGCAGGGTTCCCTGCCAGCCTGTCCCATCTATTTGTGCCCAGCTGCTCACTCGCTGCAGTCCTTAGCATGAAACACAAAGGTCTGTGGGTAGGGCTGGGCCTTGCAGGCTGATGTCCTCACTGTGAGCTGTGGCACAGCCCTGAGCTGTGCCCTGTTTGGGTGAGTCCCTGCTGCCTGGTTCACCCCATGGAGAGCAGGATGACTGCAGAGAGAGAGAGAGGCTGAAGCCAGGGCTGCAGCAGTGCCCTGCGTGGTTATACAGCCCGGTGCCTCCTGTCTGTGCTGATGGAAGGGGAATGAAGCAGGCCTCTGAGCCTGAGCTTTCTCAGTCTTCTTTTCTCTGTCTGGTGACAGCTTCCTTCCCCAGTTGGTCTGAGCTAAGTCCAAGCAGCCATCAGTGCTGTGACAGCAGGTGCTGCGCTGATGGAATTTAACCACAGCTCCCTTAAATGTGCCTTGGGGTAAGCACTGCTTTCTTGGCTTATTTTGCTTGTTTCTAGCACGAGAAGCAGCACTCCCTCCAGCTCTGAGGAGCTGGCTGCTCATCCTGCTGGCTGCGGGGCCCCACACTGCTGTGGGGATGGCTGTAGTGCTGCAGTGCCCGTCCCAGAGCCATAGGCTGCAGTGGGAGCTCCCTGCTGCAGGCTCCAGTTCTGCTTTTTCCTGGCATCTCTCGTCTCTCTCTGAACAAAGTTCCTGCTTTCTGTGGCACAAAACGTGAGCTTTACTGCCCTGAGGTGTCAGCAAGTGGCCTCTGCGTCTTTCCAGGTTTGTGGCTTTAGGAGAAAGGAATGGATTTCTTCGCTGGTTCTGCACTACTGACACATGTAGGTCTTGCTTTCTTTCCGAGCTAAGCTCAGAGTTGTGCAACGTTTCCATGAATTTCCCGATGCTGTTTTTGGAAGGAGGAGAGCAAACAGTCCGTGCGAGGAAACGCTCTGAGCGCTGCGGTTGTGTAAGGTGGGTTTGGGAGCACCACTGCCAACCACCAGAGTGACACAGCAGGAGAAAGCAGTGTGTCAGTGCAGTGCTGGCCCTGGTGCGTGCTGCTGCTTACACAGAAGGTTTCCACACCACGTGTGTGGCACGAGAGCTTTCCTCTTGCCTTCGTGTGTCACTCAGGCAGCAGCTTGGCGAGGAGGTTTCTGACACAGCTCGTTTTCCTTGAGAGCTCTGCTGTCAATCCTCAGTCCCCTCAAGTCCTGCTGGAAAAATTGTGGAATAATCCAGGCTTGGGCAGGCTTTAATCTTGCTCAGCTTTGCCTTAAGCAGGGGTGACGTTTTGAGGGCATGCAGTATTTTTCTGATGCAACTGCATTTGTGATCGCTTTTATGCGGCGCGTGCGATGGGGGAGAGCTCATCACCTTGAGCTGAAGGCTTTGTGTTACCTTGTGTTACCCCTTTGTGATCTGCTGCTGGCCCACACCTTCACCACACAGCACTGGGGGAGTTTGAGTGGTCGGCCTAAAAGCTCTCCGTGCCCAAACGATTGTATTTATTCCTTACAACCTCGATTTCAGCGTAAATCAAATGCAGCCGCCTCTTGAGCCCGAACCAACCAGTTTTGTTACTCCCTTCTCAGGGTGGGATCAGTGGGGTCAGCTGCAGGGTTTGCCATTGTGGGCCATCCTACAGTGTTTTGCTCCTGTCTGTGTGGTTCTTCCTTTGCCTGGTTTGGTACAGAAGTTGTAGTGTTGGTTGGTGTGATGCTCACACGTCCCCAGTGGGGAACTGATGCTGGTGCACAGCTGTTAGGAAACTGCAGCATAATAACAAACAACATCACGTGGTTTTAAACAGCATTTTCATTTTGCCTGGGTTAAAGCTTGTTGCTATGGCACTGCAAGTGTTGCAGCATTCTGCAGTTCCAGGAGGCCACGAAGGCAGGCTGCAGTCCACGCGTTCTGCCCTGAGTTCTGGATGAAAATCCACCGTTAGTTTTTCTTTCTGTTGGTGTCTGAATCAGTCCTGGAATCTTAAAAACAAAGAATGCACCTCAGTTCCTGCTCCCTCAGCAGCAGAGGGGAGCTGGCCCAGGCCTTGGGCCTCCAGCAGCCCCAGAACCTCCGTGTACCTCAATCAGTGTCTGCCCACGTGGCTTTGTGTTCCTGCTGCATTTATCCACGTGAGAAGCAGCCAGGTGCTGTTTTCTCTGTTTCTGCAGCAGAGCAGACGTGGGGAGGGCTGCCTGGAGTTGCTGTGGGGCTCCTTCCCACCTCCCAGCTCATGCTGTCTGGCTCGTTCTTGTTTTTTGACTTTCAGTTCACCAATTTGAATTTTAAGTTGGTAAAATTTAGCTGTTACATACAGACCAGCAATGGCACGTAACAATCTGACATCGGATTGAACTTCTTCAGAGGTAAAACAAAGCGGTTTGGGAGAGAGAAGATGAAAAGCCAAGATGGTCTGTGATGCATGACAACTCCCACGAGAGATGTGGGAGCTTCGGCAGCTTGAAAATAGGCACACGTGGGTCTGTGACATCTGCCCAGGGCAGAGCAGGTTTTGGCAGAAATCGCCCCTTTTTCCTCCTCCCTTTCAGGGTCTTTGGATGCCGGGCTTCAGGCTGGAGCAGCCAGGCTGCTGAGAGCCCTGGTTGCCCGATGTGCCTGCAACAGGCTGCCCAGGGGATGTCTTCTGCTTCCCTGCTCCCACTGTGTGCTGCTCTCCCTGTTTCCTGTGACTTCTGAGAGCAGTTTGACCTGCCCCATTCTCTGCCTGCACCGCTGATCACATCTTTACCTGACTGCCTGGCAGTGGGACTCGCTGCTGGGTGGTGGCAGGGCTGGGGTGTTGGTGTGGCTGCAATGCCCTGCTGCTGCCCCACTGCTCTCGGTGATTTCCTTCGGCTTTCTTCCAGGATCTGAGTCTTCATCTTCTCCAGGGCAGCATAACAGCTTTAAAAACAAACAACAGAAAGAGCTTCAGGATACTGATCTGACCGAGCACCACACGCTGATTCAGTGCCGGGCAATGCAGCTCCGTGGGCCCACAGGGTGGCAGTGGGGGGAGCAGTGAGCGTGCCACCCCCAAATCTTTGTGCTCCGGTGTCAGGATCCACCTGAGCGTGAGCACCCGATGTCTGCCTTCTTCAGCACGAACCCCTGGGCTCAGCAGCTCTGGGTCTGACCTTTTCCAGCCTCCCCGGGCTGTGCGTGGCAGCGGTCGGTGCTGATGGGAGGTGTCATAGGACGGCCGGGGCGTGGGGGGCTGCGGTGCTGGGGATGTGCGTGTGCCACTGGATGTCACTGTCGCCTCGTGGTGCCCCGGGCACAGGGACGGCAGTGGGTGGCCGCGGGTGCAGCAGCATCTCCATCGCCCTGGGCTGTCCCAGAGGGGAAAGAGAGGTTTTGTGTTGGCAGAATAGCGTTGATTGATTTTTGTTTATAAGAAATTTCGGGGACCTCAGGTGGTCTGAGAGAGCAAAGCAGCAGAACGGCCCTGCCCATGGGAGGGGCTGCACCCGCCCTTCGCTTTCCCACTTTCTTTCCTCCCCAAGCTGAAGGTTTGTGTTTCTGTGTTTTGGTGTTTTGATTCAGGAGGAGCAATGGGGCAGGAAGGTTTGGAGGCGTTTGCTGTTCGATGCCTTTGCTTTTCTTTCCCTTTACATTTTCCGAGGTGAAGCACAGGATCACTCCTGCTGCAGTCTCCTAACATGCTCAGAACCATTTCCTGGGCGCCTCCATTATCACTGTTATATATGTACTTTAACACTGGGTCAGTTTTTAGTGTTTGTAAGTAAACTTCTTGAGGTGTTTGTTAAGGACCTTTGACCCTCCTGGTGTGCTCACCTTTGCTCAGGAGCTGTGTTTGTGGGCGGCTGTGACTCTGCTCACATGGCTTCACCCTTCGGGGTGGGGTTCTCAGGTACCCTCTCGTGACAGCTCCCTCATTGGAGAGCTCATGTAGGTGATGCTCAGGCACAGAAGTGGTGCTGACAAACGCTGGCTTTAGCAGGCTGAGCTGCTTGTTTCAGAGCTCAGCTCTCACATAACTAAGGATCAGAGCTGGCCTGTAAAGCGTGACTGGGAACACGGGATCACTGAACTGCTCCTGGAATTGCAAACCGTAGTGCTGGGGACAGCAGCTCAGCTCTCTGCCTCCAGCCAAGGGAAGCCCCCGGGTGCTGTGAGATCTGAGTGTCTGTGTGCTGGCAGGGACTGGCAAACACTGCAGGTTTCTGCCTTGGCAAAGCTCAGCCCTTCTGTCAGCACAGAGGGAGCTCCTTGTGGGGTGTTAGTTGTCCTGCTTGCTTACCTGGAACTTTTGCATCTGGTTTCTCTTGATGTACTTATACAGCTTCTGTAGCTGCTTTTCATCTTTGTCTGAGAAGAGGGAGGTGAACCTCCACAGCATCCTAGGGAAAAGACATATGGATTGCATACGTGAGCACAGATTGCATCCTCTTCCCCTGCTGGTGCTGGCTTGTGCAGGGGACCTCTGGTGAACCCTTTGCATGGCACTTTTCTTATATTCCCTGAAGCTTATAAACTTACAAAGAATGACCCTGCCCAGAGCACGGGTGCTGTAAGAGGACAAAACCTTACTTCTTCCAGTGCTGGACCTCTGAGGCTCTGCAGTGCTGCTGGAGGAACAAGTCAATGCGGTCCCCGATTACGGTCACACTTTCCTTCATGTACTTCACTTTCTTCTTCCTGGAGAGGTCCTGGGGCAAATGAAGCTTCCTGAGTGGCTTTTTGAAGGGCCTCAAGTACTCCTTGCACTGCAAAGGAAGTGTTGGAATAGCTGTTTTCTGTTGGTTGGCTGGAGAAGAGGAGAGTTTCTGGGTGAGTGCATCCTGTGTGGGGATGGGGGGCTGCAGTGGGTCCCTGCCAAGTGTGTCCATCACTCTGCAGGAGCCTGTCCCACACCTTCTGAGCTCCGTGGTCCATGGGCAAAGAGTATTGGAGGTGACACAGAAGGGGACTGAGGGATTTCCATGACTGGCACTTCCCTTTTGACATCATAGGGTGAAACGTACTAACTTCAGGCTACTGTTCAGCTGCTGTTCTGCACAGATGGGAAAAGGGAACTGCTTGTCACACACTGCTGTTTCCTGGGGCCGTGCCTGGGGTGGTGTAAACCTCAGCTCGTGATGCAAGAGCAAGCACTGTGTCTGCATGGGCTCCCCTCTGTGTCTGCATGGGCTCCCCTCTGTGTCTGCATGGCTCTTTGCATGTTACACACATGGGGGCGTGATGGGTCTGTGTGGTAAGGGTGGGCTCACCCATGTGTGGGCAGTGGTGTGGGATGCAGCTTTGGGGCCGCAGGGTGTGTGACACCTAGCCACCACAGCACCGTGTGAAATGATGAAGTAGCAATATGCATTTCCAAAAACTGAGCGGTGTGATTTTTGACGTGGATGGCCTGAAGTTTGCTCAACTGAAGTGTGATGCCGAGAAAACAACGATGAGGTTAACCACTGCGGCTTCCCTGCGTGCACGAAGGCTCAGCGTGCTGTTTTCTGCTCCCTCTATTTTATTTTTCTTTTTCCTTCTTGAGATGCCACAAATTAACTTTTTTCCCCACAGCTAAATCCCATTCAGTATCTCACAATTCTGAAGATGTCCTGGTTGAGGCCGACCGCGGAGCAGAGGAGTGGGGCCCGGGGCAGTGCTCGACCCATGCTGCCCAGTGCAGGGACTGTCTCCTTCGCCGTGCTGGCCGCATCCTTCCCCGGGTCCTGCGGGGTGCCAGAGGCAGAGGTCAGTCACCCAATGGTGCCAGTTCTGTGCTCTTTCCTAAAAGCATGACCAAGGACCAACCCTACCCTTGGGCTCTGGAGCGTTGCTCTTCCTGCCATTGGCTCTTCAGAGGTGCTTAATGAAGCTGGATATTCAATTACAATTAAAAGCCTGTAAGAATTGGTCACCTCGGCCTTTTTGGTTGTGTGACCAACCTAAACCCAAGATAATGGTGTATCTTAAAACACCCTGAGATGTGTTATGAGAGAAGTCCCTCCCTCTCTGATGTGCTCTGCCTCGTGGGAAGGTCCCTTGATCCCAAACTGGCTTTTGGAAGCATCACCAGGGCCAAGCTCTGCTCTGGCACTGTGTCCCTCCCTGCTCATGCTCACCTGTCCAGCAGTGCCACCACTGACCACCTGCTCCATGGCACACAGAGCACAGAGGGGAAGCAGCCACAGGAGGAGTGTTTGTGGGTCACTAGGGTGCCTGGATACGGGTTCTGAGTTCCACCAGCCGTGGGATGGCTGGGATACACTGGCTGGAATGGTACTGCCAGCTGTGTGTGTCCCCCGTGGTGTGGCCAGGAAGGGCCTTTTTCCTCCTCTCCCATTACATCTTCTGGGCTGTGTAGCTGGGGCTGGCCTGCTGAGATGGTCCTGCTGGATGGGGAGCAGGCACAGCCACGCAGACTCAGGGTGCAGCACGTGCTGCTGGAGGAGCTTGTTGGAGCTGTGTCCTTGATTCCCGTTGTGCTGTAATGGAAATCTGGGGGTATCTCCTTTGCAGGTGCCACCCACAGCGAGGTGTAGCTCTCCTGGGTAGCACCTCCTTTAAAGCTCTCAGTTCTAATAAAGAATAAACTTTGCTTGCCAGGAGGAAGTGAGGCTTGTAGTTAAAGGGATTACTTTTTGGAGACTTACTTCCAGGCCAAATGCTTTCACAGAGAAGAATGTGTCGGCCATAGTCATGTCCTGACCAGTCAGACAAGTGCCATTGTTCGGTCCCTCGGACAATTAGTGTAATTGCTGCAGCTGTGATTCAGCTGTGCTCCTGTGCCAGGTCGCTTCTGGCACCGGGAGTCAGCACAGGGCTGCACAAAGGCGCTCTCTGAGGTCGCATGGAGGGACGGCTCAGCTCCCAGCAGAGCACACGCGGCTGCTGCAGCATCTCTGTGCCCCCGGTGCCTCAAGTTTTGCTGTCAGCTCCCTGATGCAGGAGCAGACACAGGGACAATTATCTCCAAATGCTTTGCAGTTGGCTTTGCTTTGACTCTCCGAGGTACGTTACCACTTGTTTAGTCTATGCTGAGATCTCCAGGTACGTTATGGATTAATGCAAAGCAAGGTCACCGCGTAGCAGAGCGGAGGAGTCACGGCACTGTGGATAAGCAAAGCTGTGCAAGCTTCAGCCTGGGTTTAGCAAGGCCAGAGCTGGAGGTGGTTTTGTTGAAGGAGATGTTGGAGAGTCGAAGGCTGTGTTGAAAGTGTGCTTGGTTTCTCAATGCCTGCTGCTGGCTGCACGCCCTCTTCCTTGCCCTCTGCCTGAAGTGGCCACCTCCAGAGACTTAAACCAACAGGTTGGCAGCTCATGTCCTCAGCTCTCACCTCAGGGCGTTGAAGGGCAGTGTGTTCCTGGCAAACAAGAGCACCAAGGGCAGCAAAGCTGCCTCAACACAGGCTCTCACACACGGTAGCAGCCAGATTAAAGGCTGTGCAGCAGCCCTGGGAGGCACACCGGTTGTTATCACAGGCATAACCCATATTTGCACGGCCGTATCTGTGTACTTGTGAGATTACAGCCTCCCCAGGCACATGACAGCTGCGTGGAGAGGCTCTCCTGCTTTCCCCAGCATACACAGCACCTTGCAGGCTGGGAGGTCCCCTTGGAGTGGCAGCCTATGTTCTGCCTCTGGGTGTGTGCTGCACCCAGAGCACAGCCAAAGCAGGAGGGCACAAAGGAGGATGGACCTCCATGGACAGCCTTTATCTGAGGGGCTCATTGTGTTTGTCAGACAGGGCCAGGGCAAAGCAGTGATCTTACAGCCTGCTCTGCCATTACTTTGTACAGTAGCAGAGCTGGAGACTAAAAGCTGAGGCTGCAAAATGCCTTTTTCCACTGTTGAGCTGTGTGATAACACTCCAAGCTGTACTCTGACCGCAGAAGCCATAATCCTTCCCTGCCCTTGGATTTCTGTGACTGCACTGAGCGAGGCTGCAGTTCGTTTTGGTCATGGGGTAAGGTGTGCCAAAGATGGCAGGACCCAGGCCACATCTCTGTACATCTATCAGGTTATATCGCTTACTCGAGGTCAGGAGTCCTTCCAAACAATGTTCTAATTGGGTGGGGAAAAGTCAGGAGTACAAATAGATTACATGGCTCATATTTCTTCCAGCAAAGGAAAGGAGCCTGAGTGCTGCCCAAGCACTGCTGTGACAGTGCAGGCCGGGAGCAGCCCCGATCCCCTGACAGCTCTCCTGCAAACCGTGATTTCTGCACCTTAGTGAGTGCTTTCCAGTTGCTGTGCAAGTGCAAACAGCAAAGCTTTGCTGGCACAGCAGCTCTGCCAGTGCACGGCTGGGCACGTAGCCCAAAGGAAGCACTTGTGGAGATACTCTTTACACCGCTGCTGTCTGCTGGTTTGTGCAGATTTAGCATGGAAACCACATGTGATTTGATGAGTCAGGTTGCAAACAATATAGTCAGGTGTCTGATGCAATACTGATTTAGTAGTAGGTCATGGAGAAGGAGATCTGATAAATGCAGATAAACGTACAGGTAGGTTGCTTAAGTGTAATGTAAAATGTGTGTACAAGGTGATGTGGTTAAACCTAAAAGCCAGACAACGTTTCCAGATGTATTACCATGTGATATTAAAAAGGAATAGTCATGAGGAATGTTTTTGGTAACCTGTTCCTACAACATGGAGGGTGAACGCCTCGTTTGATAGAGTGATTAATGATGCTCAGTGAGGCTGCCCAGCCTGCAGGGCGGAGGCTTTGCTCATTGTCCTGGAAATTCCTTTCCTCGTGCTTAAGGATGATGCAAACTTTCACAGCCAACCTGTGCCCATCAACGCAGCTCCAGCTGGTAGCCCTCGTGTCAGGGGAGGGGACCAAACAGAGGATTTGGGCCTCGTCGTTGTCTGTATGTGGTGTTATTATGCCATAGGAATCCCAATCCCTTTTTTGTTGAGGTTGGGAGTTGTCAGTTTAGTTACTTGTCAGAGCAATTGTGGCGAAAACCCCAAATGCATTTTGTGACCAGTGGTATGTCGAGGTGGAACACAAAGCCATAACCACACCTGCATCCCTTTCACCCCGTCTGTCCCTTGTGAAATCTGATCAGAAGTGCTCCAAGTGTTCCCACCCCAGGAAGCCCAACAAAACCAAAGCTGCTCTTACCAGTTCTTCACCATCAATAAATGCATCTTTGTGTGTACCTATGTTATACCTTGTCTGTTTTGCAGGTGAGTTTCTGCCTTTACATTTCCAGTCAGATATTGATGAGTTTGTTGGTGTTTGCTGATGTCATATAACTGCTTTTTTGAAGCCTTTTGAAGTCTTCAGGAAATGAAAGAGCATTATCAGCTTCCTCCACGCTTTGTGAGAAGCAGGACAGTTTCAGGCCTTCCTCCTTACTGTGTGTCACAAGTTATCAGAGTTTCTTATGCAAATCAAAACACGCTTTGTTAATGACATGCTAATAAGCCCTTCCCTTTGCTGCTGCTTAACAAGGTGGGTATCTAAACATTGAAAGCAACCTAACTTCTTTTGTTAACCCATCGGATGACGCAGTAGGAGCTGCCCGAGGTGCTACCTGCCTCATTCATTTTCTCTTCCCCAACAATTTACCGCTGTAGCAGTGCAGCAGAAAAAAATAATACAGAGGAGTGAAAAGGGCTTTTCCTCTCTTCTGGAGCCAGGTCTGCCGCTCCCCGTGCCGCAGCACCCTCAATTTCAGTGCCTCTATTTATGGCACAGGCTCCCAAATCAGGATCTTCTTTTCTCCTCCTGTTTTCTCCCCTAGAAGCTCTGCTCTCCACCTCCTGTGGTCTCTCTGCTCCCGCAGGAGCTGCGCTGGGAATGTTTCCAGCAGTCGGTGCCAGCAGGCTGCCTGCCCGTGGGCGCAGCGTGACGATGCTCCGGGCAGCGATGTGAGCTGGGCTGGTGGGCTCAGGCTGCTGGCAGTGCCCACGTCCTGTCCCCTGCTCTGACCCCTGCCCTTTGCCCAGCCCGGCCCTGTGCTGCACTGCCCAGTTCTCCCCTCATGCACAAGGCATGGGCTGCTGCCTGGGGCTGTTTTTACAGTGCTGCTCAGCACTTCAGCTCGTGGATTTTCCAGGGGAAGTCAGGTTTGGGTTTGGGGGCATTTTCTTTTGTCTTTTTTGTTTTTGGTTTTATTTTGAAAAGGAAGGAATTTCCCCTTCAGTCTACAGAACGTAGCTATAAGAGAAGCAGTCGAATTTTTCTGGTTTTAAAGATTAAACCACGTTTAAATAACAGAAACAAAGAGAGGTCGGCCCTGTTTGTCTGATGGAGGCATTGCAGTGGGGTAGCTGCAGTGAAACGTGGGCTCTGCTGGGATGGGTAGAGGAGAAAAAGCAGTGTGTGCCAACGTCTGCAGTGTTCTGATTTCCTCCTACCAGCCCAAAAATGCTAGATGTGATCCTTTGTCTGGCATATGGGGATTTGGAGAATTGTTGCTAATTACTGCAGTTGTTCTATCTAGCTTAACCGGCTTAAATAATACATTAAGTGCTTTTACGATCTTCCACGACGTGCTGGAATGTAAAGAGGTGCATTTAATGCTGTTTACACTTTATGGCAGGCATAAGATATAACATTAATTCGCAGATAAACTGGGTTTGGATGACGTATTACTTGTATAGCTTGCAGTCAGGGCTCCGGGCTGTTGAGTGCTGTGTAACACAGGGCACAAACCTCTGTCTGTGGGGTTTGAGTCTGCAGGGCAGGGAGCACCGAGTGACCACAGCGAGTGCTGAACCTCCTGGGGTGCCAGGAAACCATCTAGAAAGGCTGGCTCAGAGGAAGGAGGAGGAAGGTGACATTATAAGCTGCTCAAGAATCCTTTTTTTCTTTTTTTCTTTACCTTTTTTTTTTTTTCCAGGGAAGTAGTAATCCTGATAGTCAGCCACTGATGCCCAAATTCTAGCGTCTCATCCCTCAAAATCTGTATTTTCTGTCATCTGCTTAAACAAACCGTGAGAAGAGCACGCCACGAGTGTGCTGCTGCTGGAGCCAGTGTGATGAATAATTCTGAGCAGTGCTCGTCTGAGGTGGAGGACCTTGTAAGACACGTGGTTCATCTTCATTTCTGTTGTTGTTCTGGGAGTGGTGGACAATGACTGACACTTCAGGATGTTATAAACCACAACTGGAATTAGTGATAGTGATAAAAAGGCCTGCACGTTCTGACCTATAATTTGGTTTGGCTTGACACAGCTCCCTGTGAAATCACAGGGACTGTTGGAATGCGCCACTAATTAGCAGTTTTTCACCTACTTGAAACTAAAGCACTGTGCAGGTTCTGCAGATTAAAGAAAATCATGCAGCTTTTTGTCTGGTTTTGCTTGATTTTAGCTTGAAACAGGGAGCTGAAAGGCTTGTGTCGAAATTAAAGAGTTATTTTGTTCTTAAAAGGCTCCGGAGAAAGTGTGATCTGAAGACCTTAGGTTTCTTGGCTGTGACACAAAATTAACAGTGACCTTTATTCTGATTCTGTTTTAATATTCCAGCAGAGGAGCAAGCAAAAAGATCTCCCTAGTTTGTCTGCAGTGAAATGGAGGAACTGATAGACAAGGACAGGGTACAGGGCTGGCAGAGGAGTGATTGTTGCTGGTGCTATCAGGATAATGTTCACATTGTGCTTTGGATGCAATAAAATGATAGATATCTAATGCTAAAAATTGAGAGATAGGAAATACCGTGTAAAAGCTTTTCTCTGATTGGCCACATGGAAAAAATTCAAGGTCATAGACACGGCAGCTTGCAGGGAGGCACAGCTGGTGCCTCAGCACTAAAACTGGCAGTCAACCAGCAGGCTGATGGTTGGGCACGTGGGTAAAAACAGGAGGGTAAAATGGAACCACCTGAAGGTGGAAGAAACAGCTGGGAAGTGATAAGAGAAACGAGAGGAGAAACTCTCACTCATTGTGGCATCTGAGCACTCCGTAACTGTTTCCATTTGCTCTCTTCCTTGAATGCACCAATTTTCTTTTTTGAGCTGCAACGATTTGGCATCCTCCAACTCCTCTGAATTGGGCATCGACCGCTGAGAAGTGCTCAAGAATCTGTGCAATACTCCAGGCTGAATTTAGGTACGGTCACTGAAGAGCTGCTGGGCCTCTAACCAAAGGGAAGAGGGAGTGCCAAAAGCTTCCATGGTTCATTTTCGATGCTGTCTTTTATATAATAAAAGCACATGCAAGTGCTTAATGCAGTAGGCAAAATATTTGATGAAACCTCAGTGCTTCGCCTCACTTTGTGGGTACAACTGCCCACAGAAGAGGCAAAGCGTGACGCTGAAGGAGCTTCGTCCAGCCACGATTTGCCACACGTTGTTTTTCAGTCACTGTAGCACATCAACAGGCACTGGGTGCTCAGCCGAGATGGCAGCTGAGCACTCTGACCATCTCCACGCTGTTGTTTGCTGCTGCACTTTGGGGAGTGTGAGGAGTGATGAGGTCAGGGCAGATGGCAGCACTTTTTTGTTGCTTTGTTGGCTCGACCAGCAGCTCTTCATTGACTCCGGGTAGACCACAAGCGTGATATTAGCTCAGATAATGCTACTTTGTAAATAATCTTAATTACCATCATTAGCCATCTGACACCATAAAATAGATGATTATTTTGATGACTTTTTTTTTTCTCTCTCTTTGGTGTCCCAAGGCTGGCATCTCTTTGGATCACAGTCAGTGTGCATACCAGGGTAATGTGTCCTGAGCTCCACTGTCTGTGCTGTACAAGTGCTGGACGGAGCCACCAGCCTGCTGGCATGGTGCTGAAGGCTGGCACGTTTCTTTATTTGGGATCTCCTCTTGTTCAGTGTATGAATTATGTGAAACCTTAATTAGCAAATAAGATGCTTTGGCCCTGCCTCTCAACACCCGAAATGGAATCAAGGGAAGTACAAGGATGTGCCAGACGAACTGATGGTCCTGGCTCCGTGGTTTTTGCTTTACTCTGCTGTCCTGCTGTTCTGAGATGAGTTTTCCATCGTGTCAGCTGTTGGCAAAACGTACATGAAGTTGTTACATGATTTATGTTTTGATACTGCTTTTTCTGTATACAACAGTCAAACTGTTAAGATGATGTTTGTTGGAGATCCTGTGTGCAGCAGCTGTTGAGCTGAGAAGAAAGCAGCTCACTCTTTGAAAGGAAAGCTGCCCCGTTGTGCCACGGTGGTGAGCCGCTGCCTGCTGCACTCTTTGCTGTCTCACTCTGGGGGCAATGTGAGCATCCTCTTCCTACAACATAATTCAGTGTAATTTGGATAGGCATTAGTCACTTCTTGCAAAGCCATTCCTTTGATTTGCTCTTCTGTTATTAATTACTTGCGCTTCCTCTTGTCACACTACTTTTTTTTTTTTCTGCTGCTGAAGTTGGGGCTGCAGAGTTCTTTACTTCCATTTGCAGCAGCACATGGGTTATCTGCCTACAAGAGAGTACAGAATTATTTTACCAACCACATTTCTTTTCTTGTTGTTTCTTGATGACAGATACTACTCTTAATCTACGCAACGACAACACTTTGAGATGGGAGATCTGTGTTCCCATCAATTTTTGTTATGCTGATAAATCACGGCCTATCTCACTTTCTGAATGATGTGTTTCTGGATTTAGGGCTGCTCTTCTTCCTTTGTAGGTTTTTCTTTTTCAATGCTAACAGCCTTGCTGAAGCTCATCTGTTCCCTCAGCATTCAGCCCAGCAAGCTGATTAATTCTATCACACTTCTCTCAGTACCAGCATAGCTGAATAGGTTGATAGAAAATCAGGAAGGATGTGATGATTACAAAAGTTCCCAATGCATCATGCTTATGCTGTGACTCTGGTTAGCTGTGGCACCTTGTGTCCTCTGGGTTGGAGGGATGTCAGCAATGTCTGCCAGGAAAAAGGAGGAGTTCTCCTGTTCTCTGTGAGTCACAGTGTGGTGGTGTCACCCTGCATCACTAAGCACGGGGAACCTGTGCTTATGTGAGCTTTGAGTGCAGGGCACCTTACGGTGCTTTCTTCTGTACACGTGTGCCTCAACTTCTTTGGTTATGTAGATAATGCTTTTATAGCACGAGCTGAAATTATATAGCACTCGTGACATGAACAGCAACGTTGTGTTGCTTCAAACCTGTTGGGATCTCTCTCAGCAAAAGCATCAGGGGGGGAAGCAGCAAAACTATTAACTTACCCTTTTCCTCCTTCTTCTTAAGGGGTGGCAAAACCAAGCAGAAGCCATCTGCAGCTCAGAGTTCTTGCCTTGCTCCTCTGCTCCTGGAGAAGGAGGAGAAGTGCTGCCCGCACTGCTCCTCCTGCCTCCCCACCACGTTTGTATGGTAATACATATGGCTTGAGTGGCCCTGACTCAGTGGGAAAGAAGGTACAGGGTGTCTGCTGCTGCAGGAAGCAGCACTGCATTCATTAGCACATTGTTAGGGGAGGGTTACTGGGTTTGCAGAAATCCCATTTGATTATTTGCAGTTAAAAATAAATAAGTATATAAACATATAAATACAAAACTTAAGTGGGGCTTCTTGAGAGAGATCATATTAAGACCTCATTTTCTTATCTGTTGCTGCTAGTTGCAGTGAGGTTATTAAAACAGAATTCTGTAGGTACTGCATCTATTTTTGTGTGTGTATGGTGGTGGTGGTGGCTCCTTTTAAAATATATATATTTATTATTATTATTTTTTTGATCATAAAAGCCACATTGTTTTCCCCAGTGATGTTCTGCTGCATGGTTCATGCTGGGAATAGTGCTGGAGTGCTGCCTGGATGATAAGTGTGAGAAAGGAGGGCCCTGGTAAGAGGGGCCCCTTTGTTCCCAGTCCTAGTTCATAAATCTGTTATGAATACCACCCTCTGACTACTATCCCAAACCACTTGTTTCCTGAAAAGTGTGACAGAAGCTGCATTTTGCACGCGTAGCTCGGTTGTTCTTCAAGGAAGTCTCTCGTATTCTCCTCTCTCCTTCTGATAACATCAGAATTAGATTGGCAGAAAATGATTTGAGAAATTTGTCTCACTCAGCACTTAATTATAACTAAAAAGATTTGAAACCATTCGTCTCTCGGGTAAATGAACATTCTCACTGTGCCTTGGTATCTCTCCCAGCTCCTGCTCTCTCTAAATATTTGAGATGTGCTCTGCTGAGCCGTGCTCAGGGCTGTGTGGAGCACAAGGGATCAAAGTTGTCTCGTGTCTGCACAGTGCCTGCTGCAGTGCGTCTCTTCACTGGTGATTTGCACATTGCCTTGTTGTTTTTTCCATCTCTGCTGAAAAACTCTGCTCCCGTCCATTTGGTATTAAGCACAAATACTAAAGAACAGCTCGCGTTTTATTTCTTTATTTATTTGGAGCATCTTCAGCTTGAAGATTGCAATTATCCCAGAGAACAGAGTGCAGCATTTGCACAGAACACCATAACATGTTTATTTTGAAGTAGTTTACCAAGATCGACCGATCATTAAATGTCAAATGTCCCTGGAGGGAGACAGATACGGGGAAAGAGGCAGAGATGTAGAGGCACATAATAAAGCAGGGAAACTTGTATTTTCAGTTCCTTTTTTAAAAAGTGAACTTCAAATCAGGAAATCCTAGGGACTACACCACTGTTGTTCTCAGAATTGTTTTTATTCACCACAGCAGTTCCACAATTATTTGGCTCATCTCTTCTGGGTTCAGATCTTATCAGTGCAACTTGAGTGCAGATGCCCACTTCATCCTTAGACTGCAGCTCAACCCCGTGACTCGTTATTCCTTCCTGGCAGCCTGGGGACCACCTGGCACCCTCCTGGGGACCAGCAGCTGCCCTGCCATTAAGGCCACCTTGCCGCACACCTTCTGCAGCCTCTGTGCAGGAACAGATGCCTGCTTTGCCACAGACAGTTGACAACGATAAAAGACACTTAAAGGTACTTGCTAGGAGCATCTGAATCTATTTGTGATTCGTGAATGATTGAATAAATCACAGTGATCGATTGCCACGTGACCAGTCACCATCAGTTCACTTATATAGCATTCTTCAAACAGAACAGAGGAGCTCAATCCACCTAATAGAAGTCTAGATTCACTATATCTTGATTTGATTTACCTTTGGCATAGCATTTAAATAGTAGCAATATCTGTAACCTTGTGCTCCCCAATAAGGCTTCATTAAAAACTTACAGCCAGATCGAATCCACAGTTAGCATACAAAGTCTTATCTCTAGGTTCCTGCTTCAATGCCTTTGAGAACATGCTTAATTTAATCTGAACAAAGACTCTGCCATCATAAGCCTCCAGTCTGATTTTCCAATCTAGAATATCTTTGTTATTAAATTTGGTGCAAGCCATGGTGCATACAATGGGCAGAGCAAATTATTTTAAAGCACTCTTCAAGGAAAATTCTACTGCTTGTTAGACATCATTTATATCTATGGGACATGAGATGTCACTTTAGATTTTTTTTAAATGCCATATAAAAATGCAGTATTGGTCTAAACAAAAAGTTAGTTTAAAGCTAGCTGTGAAAAACAGTGAGCTTTAAAGTAATATGTATTTTTTTTTAACCATTTTGGAATGAATGTATTTTGTGAATTGTTTGTTAACTATGATTAACAATCTTTTCAATCTATCTTAATCTTCTAGAAGGACCACCTCGGTGGATGCTTCTGCTTCCTCATTTGCATCAAATACTGTCAGCTGCTTTTGGCTACACTTTAAGCTAGGATGGTGGCAGGGTCTGATTTGCAGTTATCATTTTGGATGGTCATCTTTTTACACTATAGCCAGTAAACCAGCTGTCATTAAAAGCCCTGCGCTGCCTAATAATCTCAGCAGCCTGCTAGCAGGGCTTGTGTGTGCTACAAGTAGCCCTTCTGTCAAGGCACAGCAGATAAATACCGAGTAGCTTTGTAACTTCGTTGTTTAATAACATAACTTACTGAAGGAACAGATTAAAGGAGGTTAGGTGGGGATATTCATGGAGAAATCTGTGTGGAAAGCAGAGGAAATCGGTGTGAAGCCTATAGGCATCTCTTAGGGCACCCGCAGTCGCTTCCTGCTCTCATTGCTCTGCCAGTTTGGCTCTGGCTGTATCCCAGTGCAGCTTTTTGCTCCAAGCAAAACGGAGATTCTCAGTCTATCATTATCTCTGTAATGCAGAAGAGCAACCAAAACATGAAGAGATTATTACTAGGCACAAGATCACTCAGGATCACACCACGAAGTCAGGCATTAAACCACATCTCCCCAGCTATACTACTTCAGAAAAGTGATCTGTCACAAATGGAGCATAGCGGAGTGAAGGCCACGATCTGGAATTCATTTCATCACGAGATAAAGCAGGTTCTCCTCCAGCTGTTTCCAGCATTGCCAACTTTGCCTTAGGTTGATGTGTTGCCACAGCTGTTGTATCCATCCTCTGGAATATTTCAGAGTTTATACTGTACCTAAATCAAAGTTGCTTTGTGTAAGGGACTGCACGGTGCATTGAGGAGAGCTGTGTGAGACAGAAGGGCGCTGAAGACCCAGGTTTGAGACGTACGTACGTACGTAACGAGGGGCTGATGTGCAAAGCGCTGCTTTGTTTGCAGTGTTTGTTGTAGAAATAGCCACGTGTGAACCGACATCAGATAACTTTGTCGTGACCTTTAGCCGGCTCTGAGCGGTGGGATCCTTCAGTGCGGAAACGACGCGTTGGGGAAAGCCTAGCTTCAACAACACCCCCCNACATGCCTGTATCTCATTGCTCATCCACCTTTTCGTTGTTCTGCTTTTTCTTATGTTTTAATCAATGAAATCAAAATATTCACAACCAGCTCTTTCTAGTCAGTTTCTAGTTCTTACTTGTGTAAGAGCAGGCTTGGATTGTTAGGGTTTTTTTATTTTTTTTATTTTTTAAATATACATACCCAGAGAGATTGTTAAACTTTCATCCTTACAGATTTTCAAGACCTGTCTAGATAAAGCCCTCTGCAGTCTGCTCCGAGTTGTGTTGACTCGGCCTTCAATGCAGGACTGACCTAGGTGACCTTCCGAGATGCTTTCCGACCTGATAGATGCTGTGAAATATTTCTGTTCATTTTCAGCTTGGGAAAACCTTGTTTTTATGCAGTATAACTTCAGGCTTCTAAGTCTACCTGACAATATCCTAGAGAGATGATAAAATAAGACAGAAATAGAAGCTGAGAAGCTTTTCAAAATGATGTGAAGCATCTCTAATGAAATGTGAAAGACCAAAAAAAGAAAAAAAAAGGTGGGGGGAGGGAGGGGTTACTTGAGTCCTGCTGCACTTGACCCGTGGCAGTATTGGGCTGTCTGGCTGCTGGCACTGTGTGAGAAATCAGTAAAACAACCTTCTTTTCCTTTGTTATGCTTAAGTGGAAGTTGGTCTACTGTCTCATTTTGTAAAATAAGTATGGCATTCAGTTCTTTAGTACTCATAAAAAATGAAATCACCTTCAAAACCTGGGCCTGTGAAGGGAGGACAAGCCGTGTGAGAACAGAGAACGCAGCATTAGGAAGTGATGTGGTTGGGTGAGATGTGGTATGTCTAATTTTATAAATTGAAGTGTACAACTGCTACCTTATGATAGAAACCATTATGATTTCTCTCTGTAATTAAGAAAGTCGGACATTACTACTGTCTGTCATTTTTAAATGATAGCATATGTTCTGAAAGCTAGATGTGTATTTATTTTTGTTAGCTTGTGAATTCCCAAATTCATTCTTAGTTAAGTTGGCATGTGGGGAGTGTCTAATGAGTGTGTCTAATGGGTGCTGTAACCTTGAGGTCTTATCTTAACATACCAGTTATTTTTCAAATAATCCTACTTGCTTTTGTCCAAGAAGAAATTCAAAACACAGTGAACATACAGAAAGGAAATGGAGGAGGTGTAGAACAAGTGTTGCATTTCCAAATACCGGAATTGTTTCTGTCTACTGAGCAAGTTATTTCAAGGACTGTTGTAAGCCAGAGCTGTTCAGTTGTAGGTTGTTGTTTGTTGGTGTTTTTTCTGTTTGTTTTGAGGACTCCCTGGGTTATTTAATGGTAGGCTGGTGGCTGGTGAAGCTTTTCTCAGCAGGGAGCTGTGCACCCCCCCCAGCTGGGCAGGTGCTGTTAGGGACTGTTCTCTGCAGGACCTGCAGCACGGTGTTACTGCTGCTGACGGAGGCCTGGGAATGTGTCCAGGAGAGTTTGGTGTCATGCCACAGGATCCCTTACAGAATAAAGCACTTATAGACACCTCTGAAGTGAAGCTGTGTTCCTAGTGAGTGGAAGTGGTGTGAGTTTTTCTGCCTGTCCTTGACTGGTAGTTCTTTGCCCTTGTAACCAGCAGCACTTTGACTGTCAGTATTGTTATTGCACCCTGGGTAGCCAGCAGCGCCAAGCTAGGTGCTACTAACAGAAATACTTGAGTAATGTGAGGGGCTCAGTGTGCAGTGGAGACTGCTTTGCAGCACGTGGTGTTTGTTTTGCACTGCTCCAGCCCTGGTGAGCTCCAGGTTGGTGCTGGCTGGTGACTGGCTTGCACGAGGGATGTGTGGTGGGATGGGAAGTGTGATGAGCGCGTGTACTGCAAGACAGTAGGCTCTTCTTCATGCAGATTTTCAGAACTGCGTTTTGCAATCTATCCTTTCATCATAAAACAGACATATTCCCTATTTAGGCTGCTATATAGGAAAGAAAGTTTTGGAGGTTAATTCTAAATAAGGCTTTCAATTTTTAAGTACTTTTAAAACAAGTTACTTAATTTGTTATTGCTTGAAGCAGTTGTTTTTTGTTTAAGTTATAGTTCATCTAGATTACTGTGAATATCCTTGTGATATTTGCAGTATTGAAGAACTGCAAAAAGCATCTTTAACATTTAATTTTCATATGAAAAGGTCATTTACATAATGAGACAATGAAGCCTTTGGGCAAAGATGAACGTAGAAGAAAAAATCCATTAATGTAGATTCTGCCTCCGAGTTTGAAAGGCTCTGATTCACAAAACTTTGAATACTATATTATTGCTAGTGCTTACTGAAGGAAAATACCCTGCTTGCCTGAGGAGTGGCAAAATCCTAATGCACGTTCTGTTTTAAGGGACATCTCGCTTTTGTTAGCGATGACTGTTTCTGTATAGCTTTGGTCTTTTCAGCTGAGCTGTAGAATAAGCATTTGTTTTGTACATGATGAATCTTAACACCTCGGAGAAGTGGGTTTATCACTCAGCCATGCTTACAACTGAGCATGGTTGGTGAAAGCCTTGCTGTAGGAAAGAGTGCTCACCTTCTAACTGCAGTTTTATTGAACCGATGGGAAGGCTGTGCTGGATTTCTGATTCTTAGCAGGTCTTCGTTTGGAACAAAATGTGTCTGCATACAATTTCTGTAGTGTTTCAACCAAATCTGTTTACAACTGGTGGAAGTCACAATCATCTTTTGTGCAAGCAGCTAGGTCACTTATCACAGTGACAGTAAAACCAGGAATCCTTCATTGTTTTAGTGTAATCCTGATAGGAAGCTGAGTTCTGTGAGGTAGTGGTGTGTGTTTGTGAGTTAAATAATCCAGTAGTTTTTAAAAATGACTTTCTTTAGAAAATCTGCTAACATTTGTAACGAGGCCCTTATTTACCTTAGAGGCAAAATGGGATAAGCCTGAGAAAGGTTTGGACAGTTTATAATCAAAGCAGTTCACAGCGACCAGGGTTTATTTCCTATTGTATGCTTTATTTAATGTCAAAGTGACCCATGTACTGAATTTGTTACCTCCCTGAATCACTGCTTGTCACCTTTTTGCTGTTTGATTACCTGTGATGCAGTGATCAGCACTCGCAGATGGGTGACATGGTGTATGGAGGGACAGGCAGTGGTTCATGGAGTTTTGAAATCCTCCTCCTTTGTGGCTGTCAGAGCACAGAGCAAACAGCCCCTGCCACGTGGAGGTTTGCGCATGAGGCCGGCAGCCATTTGTACTTAGTGTGCTGTGTTTGGGGACAAACTAGCCTGCTCTTCTGGGCTGCTGCTTGTGAACTGTGCAGGTGAAGTATTCACCTGTTGATTGAGATGGAATGTGCTTCAAACCATTCAGAGTTCCTGGGAAAAGGATGCTGTAGGTGCTAACTAATCTTTGAATCTGTGTCATTTAAAACTGTGGATGATAGCTGGCTTTTTGGAACTGTACAGGGTTAAAAAGAAACATGTAACTTGGCTCCCTATAAGTTTGAATATAAAACTTTAACCTTTTTTTTAAGTTGTGATTAAATAACTTCAGTGGCTGTGCAACATCAGATCTTAGATTGTAGGAAGAGGGGAAGAAAAATTATTATGTGCTTTGCGGTCTTAGAGAAGGAACATTGGAAAGGAAGGCTCGATGCTTCAAGAGTAATGTTGCAATTGTTCAGAGTCTGAATTGGATCCAGGAGCTCTAAGAGGTAATGCCACCGGGCCAAAATAAGATGTACTTGCATTCTACACAGAGATTTATTTCTCTAACTTTAAAAATAACACCCATTACAACCCCCTCACATGAGCTATGTTTGGTATTCATATTGCACTGATCTTTTTTTTTTCATGTGGTGTTTATCATCCACTCATACCATATAGGTATTTAGTATAGAACGTGCTCATATTTCCTTTGCCTTTTGAGTCATTATTCCTTATCTTAATGCACAGTGCTAATGGAATTTCTCAGGCTTTGTCCTGCTGCAGGCATTTTTGGCCTCTTCAGTCATGAGCTGAAATACTTGAGCAGGTACTGTCACAGTAGAACTCTGCAAATGATCGTAAGACTGATTTAGTTGCATTTTGGCAATTATTTTAAACAATCACTGTTAATTTGTTAGTTTGGGAAATTGTGATTTGAAGATCTGAAACCTCGGATGGAAAAAACTTGGAAGTTTGTGAGCAGAACAGGAAGCACTGCGTGCTGTAAGTCTGTGTGGAAAGGCTGGGAGCAGTGAGCTAGCAATTAGAGCTTTAGTTCTGCAGATTTATATTTCTTCTAGAAATGAACTTGAATGTGGCATCATGAATCTATTTTGGGCCAAAGAAGTGCTTCCTTTCAGACCGTGTCTCTAGTAGTTAGATGTCCTGAAACAAGAGCTTTTCTGCACTGGAAATTTCCTGCTCTTGAGAAGAACATTTTTACTGCATTTTATCTAACATTGTGGTACAGTTAAATACTGGGTTTTAGCTTAGAAATTAGGGAAGTGAATTTGCACTTTGTATAGCTGAAGCAGCATTGCTTTAAGAAAATAATTGCTGGCAGTCAGTGTCATCAGTATCACCTGCACTGCGTTCTGTGGGGTGTTAATGAAGGGTGTCATCAGTGGAAAAGTAAAATGACTTCTTTATGGTCCCCATTCTAAAATATTGCAGCTAATGACATGTTCCTTCTGTTCCTAAAGAATTACAATCAATCTTTTTGCCACTGACAAATTCCCCCCCTCCTTTTTATTTTTTGTTACCTGCAGCTCTATTGTCTTCTCATCGTCTTGGTTAAAGAATGGCTGTGTAAGTGTCTTGTAATAATTAATCTTGTTCCCTAAATAATGAGTTAAAATTGCTCCATTCCAATTACTCAATAAAGACTTAGCTGTGTTAACACAGCACTCAGCAGTCGCAATACAGAACAGGAATTCAAGGATTACAGTGGCAGAATTTTGGTATTTAAAAAAAAGAAATTACTCAGTCTTTTTTATTTTTTTTTCCCTTCATACCTATTCTATGGTTCATGGTGGCTCATCCAGGGGATAAAGCTTTTCTTGGTTCTATTAGACCAAACCACAGAGCATATCAAAGGTATGACATCTTGTGTGTGGAGAGCAGAAGAAGATTTAGTTATTACAATAGGATTTGCCAATTTTCTGTAACGTGAATACTTAGCATTTATGTGACACTTTTAATCTTCAAAGAGCTTACTTCTCACAGTTACCATCCTCAAAAAGAATGCCATTAAGTATTATTAGCCTGTTTTATCCATCTGTAAAGTATCTCTATCAGGGCACGCACTGTCACGTTGCTATTTGGATTATGTTTGCTTCAAGCAAAGCTAATCAGCACAGGCTCTGTGACAGCCCTCCCCATAAGGCTGTGTGGATGGGAATTGCTACATAATAGCCCCAGCAGTGAAATAATCCTCCCACCATCTGAGCACTGAAATCTTATTGGCTATATTTTACATCCTCAGGAATTAAAGGAGCCTGGTCTTGTGTGCTCTCCAGTCCTACCCTGTAAGGTGCAGAAGAGAACTGAAAGAACTTGAAAATTCAGAAATCCCTGCAGCTCATTAAAATAACTTTTACCGTACATACTCTTGCAAATTTAAGTGCAACAGATTGCAGTCTTAGAGACAAAGTAATTACTGTTATCAATTTGAAAACTGGTAAACTTGCTCTCAGTGGGTACCCAGAGCTGTTGCCAGCTGTGGTTCACCATGGGATGGCACTGCCCTGGCTGTGGCCCTTTTTGAGCATCCCTCACCAGCTGGGGCTGCTCAACTCTGCGTGCTCTAGAGGAGTTCCCTCTGATTCTGGAGAGGAGAAGAGTGCTCAGGGCCACACAACCAGCCATGGGGACAGTGCAGAAAAAGGAGGAAGGTAGAGGCATGCACTTGAAGCAGTGTTTAACACAGCATAAGCCATCTTGTAGCACCACGCCGCTCCTTGCTGCGGTACAGTGACAAGAAGTCAGCAGAAGCGTAGCAGTGAGTGACTCAAGGTTAGGGGAGCCCTCACAGGGAGCAGTCCTGCCTGGGGTACCCACGGCCCTGGGCAAAGCCATGGCTTGTTGCTATGCTCTGGGATTTTTCCCAAACATTTTCCATGCACGTTTTGCCTCGATTTTTAACAATTACTTTGGTTCTTGACAACTTCATAACTGCAGCCATTGAGTCACAATAAGGACTAATGAAAAAAGTAATAAAATTTCCATGTATAACTAGGATGAAGGTTCCTCAGGGAAATATTGAACAAGTGATTACAGGGAAGATAATTGTCTGGTTAGAAAATTATATGCCCTGTGAATTTGATATTGAACCTGTAAAATTGTCACTTAAAAATCAAAATATTAGAACTATTAAAATCAGAGGTGGTATTCAGAACCTGAGGTAGGTGAATTTGCTTGCTTTCTGAAGAATTATCAAGTTTATTATTTTAAAATTCAGCTTCGATTATTTTTAGTGAAGAGTGAACTCTGATGGCTGCAAATTATCACTGGCCTTGTGTACTTGTGATCTGCAGGGCAGATGCCTCTTCAGACCCTGACATAGTAAGCTGTCTTTTGTCCAACAGTGACTGGATAAGTAGTGTGAATTCTGATTTCTTTTTTGTTAATCATTTTGTGTCCTGTTTGTTGAGTATTGTGGACATTTTGATGCTTAATAGTTCTGGGGGAAAAGCACCATCCCTGCTAGGTATTTTGTAAGCTACCTCACTCAGTGAGCTCTGAGTGTATTTATCCTTCCTCTCAACGGAGCTTTTCCTCCTCTTTTTCTTTAAATGAAATATTTTAGACTTCTGATACATAAAGATGTTGTCCAGTTTTGGCCCTGTTACTGCTGCTTATAGCAATATAGGTGATACTATGTGTGCTGCTTTAGGGCTGGTGGTGGAAGTAAAAGTTACCAACTCTCTGAATTGCTTTCAGCAGTCACTGTTGCCCCAGTAGGATGGTGGGGAAGAAAGCAGGTAGGATGTAGGTTCCACAGTTCATTACAGGGGCTTTTAATTGCCTCTCAATTCATAGTGGCTGTGGCAGACTAACTCCACCAACTCTCTGTTACACTGCTGGGAATCTGTCCTTTTCACAGATTAAAGCAGCTCCTTTGTACAGTGCTTTTACACTGTGTTTTAGATCATTTATCAAACATCTGTCTGTTGGAGCCTGGAATTGATATTCATTTTAGTGTTGAGACAATTAAGATAGGGAGAGGTTAAGTGTCTTTTGCCTGAATGTCTCAGGCAGTCTTAAAGAGCTGAGTGCTATGCTTTTATTCCTCTCTCTTGGTATAACAACCAATTTTTCATGCTTTAGAAGGCTGCATTTCATATCTTGTCCTGCATCATCACAGCATTTTATGTTATTTTGCTTGGATTTTGAAGATCAGGAGCAGAGGCATTGCAAAGGAAGGCGTTTGTGTCTGATCTTGACTTTTGTAATAAATGTGAAACAGAAATTTAATGTGCATATACTGTGATCACTCTTTGCACGAGTTGTAGGCAAGGTATATAATAATTATGCTATATAAGCTATAATAAAACCATTAACCCTAACTAACCACTTCTTTTAACCTTTACATAAGCTTCCATCAGAATTAATATCCATTTCTTAGAATGCTTAACATTCACGTGTGATCTGTTGCACCTTAAGCAGCAGTGCTTACTCGTAGACTTTGGTGTTACATCTTTTCATTGCATCTGTAAACCTTTAAACTTTGCAAGGGTGGTGGCAAGCAGCCATGTGTGTGAGCTGGGGAGGGAGGCTGCAGAGGGTGTTGCATGAGCTGCAAGGTGATAGCTGGTGCTGAGCAGAGACAGTGGCACATGGCAGTGGTTTCCTTGACCTCAAGTGTTCCTGGTGTTGTTACATATTTAAATTTGTAGAATTTAGGCTGATTTTAACTGTTATCATTTGCTCTTTGAAAGAACCGTGCTATTGGATGTAATTTGTAAGAACCTTAGGGACTGATGAATCTGACGTAGGAAAGTATGGTAGGGCAAGCACTTCTACTAGTGAGGAATTAACGTCAAGTTAACCGTATTTTCTAGCTCTGCTTCCAGGCTGGGCAACGAACGAGCAAGGAGCTTTACGTCCAGGGCTGGGCACTTAAATGTGCATAAGTCTGTGTTGCAGGTACAGCTTTATTCTGAAAGGAAAGCTCTGGGATGAGAACTGCCTGATAGAGACCTAGAGTGGAAGCAGCATGAAGAAAGTGGGTGGCTTCCAGCACGGAGCTGGCTAATGATGTGGTTGGTTTTGGAAGGTGCTGTACAACCCTTGAGCTGGACTGCTGTTAGTTTAAAAAAAGAAAAAGAAAAGTAGAAATACTACAATCGTAAATCCATATAAACAACATTAAGTTTAAATAACACTATTAAACTAAAAATAACCTTGGCAATTGGGTGAGCTAGAGGTTTGTTACAATTACTGTAAGTTGCTGTGACATTTTTAGCTGAGGTTGCAAGGTTTCATTTAAACTTTATTAAACAAACTGGAGCTCCAGTATTCCCTGGAGAGCTGGATGCAGCACTAATCTTCTGTTAAACTGTCTGCAGCGCCGCTGGAAGGCATCCAGCCAAGGTAGTGCTCAGGAGGTTTGTGCTGCCTAGTAGGGTTGCCTGGACAGAATGGCACAGCCTGCATTCTTTCTTTTGGTGGAAAAGACATCTTGCTTCAGGGATGTGATGTGGCAGCAGGCTGAGGCAGATATAACTTTAAGAATTAGAATTCAATATGTAGCTATTGAAACTTGCTTTTATTATTTGGAATTGGATCCTTACAATAAGGAGATAGCTTCTGTAGTCTTGAGATGTGTAGAAGTAGGCACGTGGTTCCAGTTATTAGCTGCACAGCTTTCTCTGCAGTAAGATTGAGGTTATACCACCTGTTACTGGTAGGAATGACAAGATGTGTTTTGCTGTGTTGACTGTCATAAACTTATTTTGGGAAGTCTTACGCGTGCTGTTTTTCACAGGTTGTGAATGCAGCAGCAGTGTCTGCAAGCACAGCGTCTGTGTGTGTGTGTGTGTGTGTGTAGGGAAACCAGCGTGGGAATGGCCTTTGTAGGTGTTGTAGAGACAAAAAAAATCTCCAGTGAATCCAGTGAAGTGCTGTTCAAGGCTGCTGTGTGGAAGCTGAGGGCAGTGTTTGACACTGACCTCTTAATAATATCTATTTTGCATAAACACCTCTGACCTCAGTTGGACTGCCTGTTCAGTGTAGGATTTGTGCAACCGAGTGAGAAGCAGTGGCTTGTGGGCATGTGGGTGTGCTTGTTTTTATTACCGTAATAAATGTGTTGCTTCTGGGAATATTACTTTCCTAATTTAGGACCTGTTTTCTCTCATCACGTTCCACCTTTGTGTCAAATAATTGGAAATTTTTTGCTGGGATTTTGTATTCAAAGATTTTACGTCTTCCAGACTTAAACACTGATAATATCTTTGTTTTCTTCTCTACTCATTTCAGTAGTACTTTCATGTGCCTTGATCTAAATGTATAATGAATTCATATTTGTGAAGCTTTGCAGATGATTTGAGATGGCCTGCTTCAGTCCCTTCAATGTGTCCTGGGGAAGGAAGGGAAGTGATTATCTTTTCTATAATTCCGTGACCTGTTTTGTAGTTTCTATATGCAAACAATAACATTAAGTCATCTCTAATGCTAGTAATCTACATTTGGAACATGACGTGGACTGGCAGTATCATCTTATCAGCTACTGAATGTCCTACTGAAGGGGCGAGCAGTGCTGGTTGGCTTCTCCCTGCCCGTCCTGCTGGCAGCCCGTCCCTTGGCAGGGTGCTGGGCACTGCTGTCTCAGGACAGTGACATTTCAACACTGTATGTGCCAGGTAGCAGCAGTATCTCAACATTCTTTTCCCTTATAATTGGTATATGCTTATCTTATTTTAGTAAGACGTGATAATAATAATCGGAGTATGTCTTCTGCCAAATTCGTATTTATTGGTAGCACCAGTGCTGTTTAGATCACGTTTCAGGTGTATTTCTGACATCCTTGGATTCTTTTCCTGGTTTTTAAAAAAGTCCCCAGAATCTGTAATAACATTTGAAAAGAAATTTGACTCAATTTGTGCTCTTAAATGCAGCTCTGAAATCACCGGGATACTTCAGTGCTGACGGGGTTTGAAATTCATGAGGAATGTTTTGACAGGATTTGCTTTTCAAGGAATGATTTTTTTTGGATGAATTAATTGAAATGTAGAAGCTATAAAGAGTGCTGGATGAAATTCTGAAGCGTTCTGTTTTATTTTGGCTGACAAAAAGCTTGACAAGCTTTTGGCCATTGGAGTTGACTGGTGATAGCAAGGGAAGGAAAATGCCTTCCTATAAATACAGTGAAATAGCTGTCATGTACAGCATCAGTTCCTTGGTGTCTGGATGGTAAATAACTTTCTGCAGTATGTGGGATCTTGCATGGGATTGAGGACAGTGTGTGTTATGCTCTGCAGCTTGATTTTGACAAAGTATTTGTTCTGTACATTGAGATACTTCACAAGCACTCGAGGCTGATGGGACTAAAGCAGTTCTTTGCCTTACTCTGAGCTTCTTAACCGTGTTGTTAGAAAATTGCTTTATGCTTGTGAAATAGAAAAGCAGGGGCTGCTTTTCAGGACAATCACGTGCAAGTGTATAGGGGATCTCTTCAAACTTCTCTTGTGAAAAGTTTGGACAGGTTTCAGCTGGTAATCAGATTTTGACTGCGTGGGAAAACCATAGATGAAGAGTTACTTTTAGTCCAAAGTAGCTTTGCTGTTAAATTCATGTTTTACTCTACTGTCTTATAAACCATTAAGTGTTGACCACATGTTTTTCCTGCAGAAAAGTAGGCTGGTGATGAGATGAGATTGTTTGAAGCATGCTGCTGGAGCTGTTCTCAGTAATGCTCGCCACTGTTGGTTTACAGATCATCTCTCTGGCTTATGTGCAACATAAAATTGATCGTAATACCACTTAATTTTCCTTTTGCATGAGGATAATGGTACTTAATTAACAACAAACTTACAATACATTATTGTAGTCAAAGAAAATGTAGGCAGCAACCTGTTGCATTCATTACCTTTCAGTTCTCTCTAAGATTAGAATATTGGGTCTCATCATCTACCACTGCCTGGGTAAAATAATGCATTTAATTTCTTCTAATCTTTTTATTTTATGGTAAACGTAATGTGTACATGTTTTTGGGTGACCTTAAGCTGCTACATTTCTGTAACATTACTGACCAAATCTTTTTTTCTCCCCTGACTCATGCAGTTACAGACATAGAGCTAAAGCGACTGAAGGATGCTTTTAAGAGAACTTGTGGACTCTCGTATTATATGACCCAGCAGTGCTTCATCAGGGAAGTTCTTGGTGATGGAGTCCCTCCAAAAGTTGCCGAGGTAATCTGCAAACTTCCCTGGGGAGGTGTGTGGTTGATAATGTATAGCTGTGGATACCTGTGTGTACACAAATGTGCCTATAGAGATATAGAGCCGAATTTAATTTCTTTCCATTTTTCATGCAATACCAGCATGTGTTCTGTGTCTGAATATAATGTAGGAATTATCGCCCTATTTATGCTCTTAGTGAATGTCTTGTTTGTTTGTTTTTCCTGGCTCTACAGCAGCTTTGTTAAGGCTTAAACTATAGTATTCAGCAGAGCTGTGCATTTTCTTTTAAAGTAATAGCTCCAATGTAATATAAAGGTAAATTACTTACATATGCAGTGTAGCCTTGAAGGCATCGTTTGAAATCGGAATGATTAGAAGTAGGAAGGGTGGAATTCAAATCTCTGCCATAACACTGGGTCCAAATAGAGCACAAATTTAGTTCTAATAATTTATCCCCTCAAGCATTTGCAAATGCATTAAACTTTGGTAATAGCAGATGATGATCTGAGCATCCTATGGGAGTTTAATGTGTTTGGGTAACTGTCTTTCAGTAGAATGAAATTGCATGTTCTTCATGATGTTTTTGATAGAATGAGATCCTTCTATTCTGTGAGCCTCATTTAAACTCACTTGCCTTCAGACATCTTTCAATAGTCTTGAGTGTGTAGCAATGGAAGTGATAGCTTGATAGGTGGACAAGGAGAGCATCTCCCAAAGGTACCATGCAGAACTATATGGAGATAAGTGTCTTCAGGGAATCTGTCTGGTAATAACCTGAATTATGTCAGGAAATAACTTTGGTATGGAAGTGAACAAGATTTTGGAATTTCCTACTACATTGTTGCCCAGTGTTTCTGTGGAGGTGGTCTGGAACACCCATTGCAACTGCTAGTCTGCTTTCCACTGCTATAAAGACAGCAGTGGTAGCTTTTTCCATACCTTGTTACATAAAAGGCAGTTAAGTAGTTAATAGAAAGTAGCTAGTCTGTGTTAGGTGTTTCCTTTGCTTCTGTTTGCTGCTACAGTGCTATGTGGCTTAGCCAGACGTACCCAGTGGCCTTGGCAAGCCCATGACTGGTTTTGTTTGGTTACTCCCAGTTTTGGATGAATTTTTGACATGGAAAACACACCTGAGGTGGTATGAGCTAGCAACTCATTCATGTGGATCTGGTATTTAGTTTTTTTCCTTCACCCTTTGCGTGTGCTGTAAAATTAAGGACTCTGGCTACAGTAGTCACTGCTGTTACTGGAGAGGTGAGAAGATTTTGGGTCCTGCAACTTGTTCCTCCGTTTAAAATGTGAACTTATTGTAGAATTCCAGCTCTTTGAGGCTGAAGTACTTGAGGAAACACAAATCTAACTTTCTGCTGTGAATAGATGTTTCTGAAATTCATCTTTGAACCTCAATTCATTTTTTGAGTAACTCAAAGGAGATATAAGCCAGCCTCTTTGGTTATGGAAGTCATTTAACACCCAGCATTTTGGGGGGAATTTTCAGCTGCAGGTTTGAAGCCTCACTGCAATATTATTGCATGTATTTACAGCAGTTAGTATGCTCAGAAATCTCCGGAAAAGGTCAAATCACCAGTATGGTGATTCTTACGTACTTTCTTATGGAACTTAATAGAAATGATTAAGCTTCTAAGAGAGATGAATTTTCTTATATTAATGACAAATAGTGATCAGCTGATCACCTCAAAAGTCATCTTTGAACAGTGTAGGAAGATTGTGTTTTCTCTTAAGTCATTTTTCAGTATAAAGAAGAACTTTTTGATATCAAAATGTGTTAGATTTTACTTTACTGGTCTAAAATTCAAGTTAAATTCTGGTGAGATACTTAACTGATACAATACCTTACAGTGAATGTAGAAAATTTTGCTTGTCATGTCTTGGATAAACTGTTTCCTGATGCGTAGACCTGAATGAGATAGTAATGTTGGTCTTGTTTTGGGAGATGTGTCACTCATGTTTTGCAAAGGGATTTCAGTCTGTTAAGAATTGATTTTTCTCCTTAATGCACCTCATTGTAGTGGGCTTGTCAGGCTCCTCTGAAAGGCACAACTGATAATAGATTGCACTCGATTACACAGAATGTCCTGCATGGTTATGGCTGGATATAGATGTTCTCTTGTAGTATTTGAAATGTGATTTGTGCAGTTATTTCGTAGCAGTTTCATGGTCTGCTTAATTCCAGCTGCTTATTCTTGCCTAGGGGTCAGCTCTTTGAGTGAACTGGATTAGTGAAACCTGGTGACAAAAATGGTTATTTCAAATCCAAATTTGCTCCCTGATTTCATTCACAGTCCTGCTACATGAATGCTTGTTTTGGCATAGATATAGGAAGTGGGATGTGGGAGTTGTTGGGCAGGGAAAGGTGCTGGGTTAAACCAGTGATAAAGCTGCAGTGTTGAGAGGCAGAAGAGGAAAAGTACGTAAAACACACACAAAAATTCTAGTTGTACTTAAATGTAGTTGGTAATCCATTCATTTTATTTGTGGCTAAGGATTATTCCTGTATATTTTTTGTTAAATAAATTTAGTATTTACAGTGATGTGGTCAGTGGATATATCCAGTAGCTTCGTGATCTCAGTTCTGTTTATGAAAGGTCCTAATACCTGTGGGTTTTGTCCAGTGGTTTTCAAATGGTTTTCAAATGGTTATCTCTGCTCTTCTGGAGATTCAGAGAGTAGTGTCTTTGTCTGCTGTAAATCAGAAGCCCCTCTGAACTCTGCTACTGCTATTTGACTAAATTGTGATATAAAGAATATGCTTTTACTGGAGGAAAGAATGAAAAAACAGTACATAACTTCATGTACACATCCTGTTTGTAATATTGTTCATTTAGAATGTAAAGCAAAGCAAATACTATTTCATGTGTACATAATACTTTTAATAATAAAGTTGAGCTCAGTTTCTTTATTTTGCCCTTTCTTTCTCTCTTTTTTTTTTTAATATATCTTCTTTAAACTAAAGGTCAGCACGTAAATCTGCTATCCAAACTGTGATCAGTGACAAATCACTTTGTTCTGACCTTTCACAGTAATAGTTCCCTTCAGCTACACTTACTACTTTCTCTTTATGGTTAGGTGCCCTGTGTGATACCTATGAGAAAATCATACTAAAAAACATAAGTGCTGAAATAATTCTTCTCTTTAAGAATAATGTGTAAGTTCTGACTGCATTATTTTCTAATACCTGAAGTAGATTTTTTCTCTTGTGATACTGAAGAGGTACTGCTGCTTGTGGGAATATCTTGGGATTTAAAGGAGTGTGAGTTGGAAGAGCAGTGCAACAACAGATACAAATGCTAATGTTAGCAGAATAGTGTACTAACCTGGAGTGGTCACTGTAGCAATAGATGCAGTGCACAAACAGTTAAAAGCCTGGTTGTTTTTTTCCTGTCGTGTATTTACAAATCATCGATGTTTTGATGGTTTACTGAAAGCACATCTCCACTGATTGGGTAATGAAGATTATATTGCTCCAACAACCTGTTGGTAGTTCTGAGGTTATCATACCCCAGTCTGGAGGAGAGTCCACCTTTATTATTTGGATAAAGAAGAGTAGAGAAATGGCATCTGTGATTGAATGACAAGCTATCTTCTCTGCAGGATTGTAGCTCTTTTTATTTTTTATTTTTTTTAATCTTTCTGTTGAGGATAAAATATCCATCTATCACTAATTGAATAACTGAAATCTCTACAAAGGTGTATCAGAATTAATATGAAAAGTGGTTAGCTGACTGTGAGGTGATTAACTGAAAAAAAAAAAAAACACTCAAAATAAAGCCCCACTGTAACTTCTTTCAGTTCTCTTAATTTTGTGGTTTGACTTCTGCTTTATTCTCCTAGGTTATCTACTGTTCATTTGGAGGAATATCCAAAGGGCTGCACTTCAATAACTTGATAGTTGGATTAGTTCTACTCACTAGAGGCAAAGAGGAGGAGAAAGCAAAGTGTAAGTAATGCAACTTTTAAAAAAAAAAAAAAAAAAAGTAACAACAGTACAGCATGTGTAGAATGTACTGTGTTCCTTTGTATTAGTGGGCAATGGTAAAAGAAAAGGGAAATATTTCTCAATCTAAACCTTTTTGAGCTGCATTGGAATTGAATCAACACAAGTTTTCAGTGCTGTAGTTGTATTGGTTTTGTCATTCTTAGCTGTTTCTGAAACTGGTATTTGAAAAGTATAGCTGCAGTAGTTGCTTAAACGCTTTCTCTTCTTTCTCAGACATTTTCAGTCTATTTTCTAATGAATCTGGGAGTTATGTGGTTCGTGATGAGATGGAGAAGATGCTGCATGTGGTTGATGGGAAAGTTCCAGAGTCTCTCAAGAAATGTTTCTCTGAGGTATTTCATACGAGTTTTATCTATTGCATTAAAAAGGTGAATAGTGCATTGGGCAATAATTGGGCTCCTAATAGAAGAGCTTAAGTTTTGGATTACCTAATTACCTTACGTTATATGGTACTGTGTTTATGATAACTTTGGTGTGCTGTGAGGCTTGTGACCAGCACTGACTGAGGCAAACTTGTTTAATCTGGCAAGGTATCATGTTGGATTTGTGGGCAGTGATTACATTCTTCATTCTTGACTGGAATCATAAATCATACATATGCTGCAGTCCAGTTTCTGGAGCTGACCCACTTCAACATTTCCTATATTTATACCATACTGATGGGAAATTGATGAATTATACCCTAAAAGTTAATTGCATACTGTCCAACAAATCTAGAAGTACTTTATGAGTATCTTGCAGGCAGAGAAGTATCAATCTGTTGTGATACCATTTTTCTGCTCAAGAAAATGCTCTATATTGATTATCTTTTAAAAGAAAAATAGTGTAATGACCCACTCAGCAGGATTTACTGACCTGTTAATCATACTAGGTCATTGCTGGAGAGCAAGAAAGTTTAATGTTCCTGTTGTGGGCCTTCCTTCCTGCCATATGGCAGATGAGTTTATGCTTTCCAGGGTGATGTTTATAGGTGCTCTTATTCTTTCCTTCAAAATTATTGTATGTGCTCATCTAAAACTATGAACTCTGAAGTTTATCTCTTTTTGCTCATTTTTGTTTCTGAAATAAAGGAAATAAATGCAGCAGTATCTGCACTGCTCTGGTTGCTTGAGTTCCACTATGGCTCATCTGTGAAACATACATGGTTCAAATGTTTTTTTCCCCAAAGCTTTCCTTTCCATTGTCTTTCTTGTTGCTCCAATCAATTTGAATGACATGAAAGCGCTGTGAAACATAACGTAGCCCTTCATCCATTTACAGAAAGCAATGGGGGGAAAAAGGTAGCAGGAAAGCAGAGTGGAAGAGGTAGTAAGGAAATGATGTTGTCTGATCCAAACTTCTGGATAATGATTAAAAGGAGAGTAAAAAGACAATTTGGTCTGCTTGTTATTTATAGGAGAAGAGTGTAACACTAATGTAGGAAGAGGAGGCATAGGAGATCAGTGTCTGGAGTCTGAAATAATTCATTACAACAGGAATATGAAGCAAATGATTTAGCAGCAGTGGTGATTAACAGTTTTCTGCAGTTGGCAGTTGCTGTTAGTCCATGGCGAAATGCAAGTGGTTGGGTTCCCTAGAAATGTAATTCAGGGATGTTTAATGGTCTGTGATATTAAGGAAGTTTTACCAGTCAATGGCTTCAAATGCTTTTTAGTTTGCAGACGCTTGTTATTTTGCCATAGTCATTAGGACCTCCAGATAACAAGTTTGTATGATAGTAGGTTTGCTTTTATTTTCAGTATTTCTACATCGCCTACAAGACTAAGTATGCTGATCACTATGGTTTCATGGCCACATCTTGAAAACAGTTCAGCTAAATGTTTTAAACAACCTCTTGTCCATTTAAGCTCTGTGGATCTATGGTTTTCATGTATTCCTGCACAACGAATTCCATAAGATGTCCAGAAAGAGAAACTTGAGTTAGGAAATACTGGGAATGTCACATTTACATATATGCTACAAAGTGGTTTTTGGACAACAGAAGCATAAATTTTAAATGCTACTGCAGTGATTCTTCATGCTATTAGTTATTCAGAACACTAAACTTTCTGTGTTAGGTGTCTGTGTACTTACACAGGTGTAACAGAATGTTTATGATTTTTTAGCATCAGCTATTGAGCACAAAAGAGCTTTTCTCTGTCATAATAAGCTCAAATTCATAAAAATAACTGCTGCTGTTCTGGGTTGTAAGAAACCATTTTTTGGCTGATCCCTATAAAGTGAAGTTCAGAGTAAATGACTTTCCAAAGGCCACGTTGAGTAGGAGGCTGAAATGCAGAGAGAGCTGAGGAGTCTAATTTCCTTCTCTGCCTGATTTCAGGATGAAATGGGAAAGCAGGCATGGCTCCAAAAAAATAATCTTAGTGCTTATTTTTATAGGAGATTATTGTTCTTACAGCTAGATGGTTCCTGTTTATTGAGACTGAGAAAGGAGAAAAAAAAATCATGTTTTCTTGTTTTCTAATAGGGTGAAAAGGTAAACTATGAGAAGTTCAGGGTTTGGCTGTTGCACAACAAAGATGCTTTCACGTTTTCCCGTTGGCTGCTGTCTGGAGGTGTGTATGTGACACTCACTGATGATAGTGACACTCCTACCTTCTATCAAACCCTGGCTGGAGTCACACACTGTAAGTAAGAGATGGATAGTGTGCACATTTCTTAAAACTATTTCAGAGATCAAAAACTGTAGCCTTGCTGCAGTTGTTCATTAAATCTTACTGCTCTGATTAGTTCTGTTCAGCAAACAGAAGTTGTCTGCACTAACTTGTTCTCCGCTTTTTGTGCGGTGACGTGTAAAACACTGTTATGGAAAAGGGCACCCTGGGTCATTATTTTTAAGGGAGAACAGCATTTAATAGCAGCATTTCCTATGGAAGATGTTTACTACAAGACATATTTAAAAAAAAGAAAATTCCCAACAAGTATATTGGTCTGAAGAGAGTTGGTGTTAATATGGGATATGGTGTGTCATGAAACTGTTGAGAAAGTTCTGATGAGGGTGTTTGCTTCAAAAATAAATATGCCCTCCTAATCTCTTTTCTACGGTAAAATAAGTAATAATCCTCACGTATGATGTAGTCAGAGAACTAAATGAAGTAAAGAGAAGCCCCCTCAGGGTCTGCATGTAGGAATGATCTCCAGGGAACAAATGCTTCCTTATGTCTATATTTTGATGTAAAAGAAGGAGCAGCTGTTTTTGTAGATGAAATGTAAAAACAAAAGGCTGACAGATCAGATGTGATGTGCATGTATAATGTAAGCACACTTTACAGTAAAGTGTCTAGGGGACTTGATATCCCTTAGGTAAAGGGTGTTTGCTGTTGAGGTATCAGTGGCTTGAACAATCTGCTTGTGCTTTATGCGCTCAGATTTCTTTGCTGGTGGAGCCTGGCATTTTATTCCTTTAGTAGTTGAATTACATGTATAAAATTGCATATGGTTTTTTCTTTTGGTTTTCAGTGTGAGCACTGCAATTCTGTTTTGAACATCTAAAATGAAAATACATAATAGAAGCAGAATTTATAGACAGGTAAATTTTTTTGCATTACAAGAGAGACTGCAGTAGACATGGAGTCTTCAGAAAACCGCTCCAAAGCCTGATAGGCAAGTTAGAGGAAGTGGTAAGCAAAGGAAAAAAGGGAATAATTAAAAAACCTCTTTGAATTCTATAGACTCTGTGGGTGCTTGGTGTTTTTACCTGGGAGATGTGCAAGCATTGTTGCTCCTTTATGCATTCTGGTTTGTATGGCTCTGTGATCTGTTGGAGAAGCGACCTCATCTTTGAAGCCTTGTTAAAAATGCAGAGTTTCAGATCTCTGCTGGGTGTTCCAACACTAACTGTATATTTTGGAGGGGAAAAAACAGCCCAAACCCTTATATTAAGGGAAAAAAAAATAAAAATGTGTTGCTACACATGAGATGGGGCTACTGAGAAATGCAGCATGTTGGGGCAGCTGGCAGTGCTGTGTTTCACCAGCAGCTTACTTGAAGCTCTTGGATGCTCGTAATGAAGATGGAAGTGAACAAAAAGTTAAGTTCTCTTTTGTCAGGATTAAAAAGCTGAAATAAAAAGAAATATTTTTCAGTGTTTGAAGTGATTATTGAATCTTCAGGTACACAGCAAATCTAGGATCAAGGTTTTCATTTTGTTCAGGAGAATATGCTTGCACTTAGTACTGAATTGGTAAAACATTTCAAGCTGTAGTGTCTGCAGGTTCAGTGTACTTGACCTCGACTGGAAAGCTTATGTTACAGGCTGTGTTTGGACTGCTAGATAAAATTAAACTGTCTTAGTACTTTTGTTATCTTACGACAAATGTTAACAGAAAAAACGATGTATTTGTGCTGTGTTAAGCTTGGCTACAGCTTGGTATCATTCAGAGGACAGATGTGGAAAACTGACGGCACTTGGAGATAGTGGGAAGACAAACTGGTGAACTGCCCACCCCTCCCAGAGCCTGGACAGATGCTTCTCATTGTGTCCAGTGGTTTCCCATGGGACTTGAGGCAGTGTAGGAATCTCACAACAGATGCAAAAGTAAGGATAATCTGAGTGCTTGTGCACTTAGAAGTAATTGCAGCGAATGAGATATGAACACCTGGGACCTTGCTTTTTTTTTTTTTGAAGTTCAGTATTTACATTCTAGTTAAGTCAATCTAAAGAATGAGAAAGTAACCTCAACCTAGCTGAATGGATAGAGCATAGGAGTTTCTTTTCTCTTTAGGCTTGTTTATAGCTCTTCTAATGAGGATAATAATTGTCCTTTGGGAGAAAAAGGAACAGAAAGAATGTTGAGTAAACCCAGACAAATGCTGTTTGCAGCATGTACTGAGAGTGCAAGTTTGAGAATTTCTAGTCTCTGCTGAAAACTCAATAAGGAAGTTGTGTGGTGCAGTGTCAGTGTATCCCCACTGCTGGGGCTGTGTGCATTCTGTTAAACAACTGATGGGATGGGGAAAATTGGGGCAATAAAATAGGGAACATTATTAACATTGATTTAGAAACTGACAGTGAGCGTTGTACTGCAAGGCACCAGTGACTCCATTTACATTTGTTTAATGAGCCAGCCTCTCAGGGAAACAAAGGAATTCTAATTTTTCAGTTGTAAATAACATTTGTTTTGGAATGCAGACGGCTTCAATTATTTTTCTCAACACATAATTAGAAATTAAACTTCAAAGATACAGGAAGTTACACACACTTGCTGCTTTTAATCAAATTTTGTTCCGTTTCACTTAAATCAAATATGTGAGTCACTTTGTTTAAAAGTTACCAAAATAACTTCAAGTTTTCTTGGTCCATTACTTCCCCAGAAGTAGTTTAGTGGTTACGTCTCCTCTGTGCAAGCAGTGATGAACTGGCACCCATTTGAATTGTCTCAGTTTTCCAGTGTGATCCCATACTTCTTGGTTTTGTTTATTTGATCATTGTATTGAATAGCACTGTAGTAGGACATGTAAATCAAAGATAATCCTGTCAGGGACTGCTACTAACTCTAAATTTCTCTGCAGGAGAAAGTTTCCTAGAAATCATTATACGTCCTTAATGATTACAAATTAAACACCTGGTCTCCTCTGGTTCACTAAAATCCAAACACAGTGATTCAGCAACACAGCAGCTGTTTTCTGGTGCCCTGGCATGTGGGTGCTTGGTACTTGAGGAGCTCTGAGCCCATCCCACCTGCACAGTGGAGCTCCCTGCTGCTCATTTTAGCACATAGATGCAGAAGGGTGAGGTCTTATGGCTTGGCAGGACATAGTTCTTCTGATGCAGCATGAGTGGTATTGCCTTTTCGCAACTGTGTCTGTTTGGTGTATCCCTTTGTCCTGTGCTGGATTTACGTACTCAGATTTTCTGTCCTTTTCCATGAGGAGATTTGTCTCACTGATCAGAGGTAGCATACTGACAAGCCATGTAATTTGTCCTTCATTGTCATCCTGTTCTTGTGTCACTCAGTTTGTACTGACATCCTAGTACTCTTCTGAGGGGACTGTCTTCTGTTGTCAGAAAAATTCATCGAAGCCCTCCTGCTTTTCTGATGGCTCTCACAGAGATTCAGTACAACAGTGTTTAATCAGTATAATGACTATATTTTAGAACATAGCTATTGCTAACCTAACATAACAAATGAGTGAAGCCCTGGATAACTAGATGGCATGATTGAAAAGCGAGAGTGGGCTTTTGAAACTAAAGTTGAAACCGAGTGCTGTGGAAGTAACCTCTTCTGTCAGAGAATTGCATGATGCACATGTAAATCTGTGCAGCACAGTGGGGCGATCGCTTCGCGTGGGCTGCTGGGATGTGTTTTTCTACTTCTCCAGTTTGCCATAACCCTCCTTGAAATACCATCTCTTAACGATGCATGGAAGGCTCCTGTGTAAGATGGTTCTGAAAATTCAGGTTTTGTTAAAGGTGCTTTTAGGAATACATTCTGTTCTCTGCTGTTTTTTTTTTTTTGGGTGTGTGGTTATGTGAGCTTTGAGGCGAGGTGTCATGCTTTATGCCTCTGTAATGTGTGCTCAAATCCTTAAGGTAGTGATATGTACTATATTCTGCTGGGTGAGTGTGTGGTTGGTAGCATCTGATGCACTGTAACATCTTGGTTGAAGCTGTAGTATTCCCTTCTTTGTGTGTCCTCTAATTACAAATTAAAAAATATATATACTAATTTAAAGAAGCAAAGGCGGGGGGGGAAGGAGAGTCAAAAAAAAAAAAAGGTATTCCAGCAGAGCAGGCCAATAAGAAAAAGCCTCAGTGTCACTTAAGCTGCATCTTGCCACTTTGTTATCCTCTTAGTTCCCAGGTTATTTTATGTCTTGCAAAGCAGCTCTCTGTGCCCCTGGTCCCAGAATCTTCCACGTGTTAATTTGAAAGTGGTGAGCACCCACGTTCAGGCAGGGGGCTGCCTGTGTTCACCACGCAGCCCCGGGCTCTGGCCAGGCTGGTGGCAAAGGGCAGTGCTGTGCCTGGGGACTGGGCTTTGCCTGCAGCCTGTCATGGTAAGCAGAGAAACGAGCCGAGTTTCAGGTAAAATGTTGAGAATATGGTATGCTTCTGCTGCTGTGAGCCAGAGAGGATTGTGCCATTAGGTAGGTAAAAATTAAATTGTTCATGGAATATATTCAAATACGTAGTTCAATCTGATGCTGTGAAGTATTGTAGTGAAAACTTAATTTTTTTTTTTTTCCCTAAGAATATTCATGACTTTGCTACCTGTATAATATTTAGGGAGTACGTTTCATGGTAATGGAATTAAAATGAAGAGTGCTTTATTTCTTTTCTTCTTAGTGTTGCTGACGTTGCAGCCTATCAATCGCAGAATGGTGGCTGGTTTTAAATTAGCTTGTTTTCAGTAGGTGTGCAGTTCTTGCTGAAAAGCATTTGTTTACTTGTTCTTCCTTGGCTGTATGAAGGCTCCAGTTAGATGTGTGCTTGCCCTTGTCTCATCCCTCCAGTCATGCTTGTCTGACAGCATCTCAGAGAGCAGACCTAGAAGCTCCATTCTTGATCCTACAGATCTGAAAGTTTTTCATGTTTTAGCAGATGAACAGCAAGAGGGAGATGAAACATCAGTTCACCATCACATGGTCACTTCTGCTTAAATTTCACAGGTGCCTAATATGTGTTACTTTGAATAATAACACGTTTGATTGACAAAAATGAATGTTTGCCTAAAAAGCAATTCTGTTCTTATGTTTTGGAATATAATATATTTATAAGATAAAATAAAGTAAACATTTAAATTTTGACCCACTGAATGAAAGTCTACTTCACACCTCCTGGTTTGGTTTGGGCAGGCATTAGAAACACAAGTTTATGCTTTGAAAAGTTAAAATACTTTATGTAAAGCCACTTAAAAGAGCATTTTTTCATACCCATCAGTATAAGTACATAAACATTAGGATGGTAAGTAGTCTTTTATCATGCTTCATTTAAACTTCAGTATCAAATGTGAATGTATGTATATACCCTTAGTGGCACAGGATTCCTCTTGGTTGAGGTGTAATGAGGAATGTATGGTACTTATGCTGAGATTAATTTGTGACATTATGTGCAAAAAAAACACTGAAGAAATTACCTAACAGCTGGCTTCTCATCTTCAGACTGAAATGTTTACACATGCTATAATTCAGGAAGTCTCTGTGTTTTATGCAAGTGAGATAGGCCTACAATTCCTTGTTGTTGAGAGAGAAAAATATTCTTTTGTTACATTTTTACTTCCAGTCTGACTCATCTAAGTCTGTTCAGTGCAAAGAAATGCTCCTTACTCCTGTCAGTCTTACTTTCTGAAGTGTTTGGCTGCTTGGTTTAAAGCCATTCTCCTATCCCTATCATTTTTCCCCCCCCAGTACAGTTCCTCCTGGCTGTCCTCCCCCTCAGGTTCTGTCCTTGTTTGGTTCCTAGCAGTTCTGTGAATCTCTCTTTGTATTTGAGATTCTGTCTCAGTAAGTTGCTTTCACTTTTCATTTGTTATTTTAATTTTGGATTATTTCTCTTAAAACTCCACAAATAAACCTTTTTGCACCTCCTGCAGAATGCTGATGCTGCAGTCCTCATATGATACCTCGCAGGCTATTTCAGTGTGGTAGCACACTGATACCTGCAGGGGCAGTGAGATTGAGGGAAAGTGTGTTTTATCTGGCAGACTTTTTCTCACCTGTTGTTGCACTGACCGTTGTGAGACAGGAGTGTCACTGAGTCATCACAGCACCACTGTGTTTCGTGGTGTGTACCAGCTGCCTTCCCTCCCACTTGGCTGTTCTGCTTAGACCCATGGAACTGTCTGCATCTGTGGCACATCTTAAGCATCTGTGATATTTCTATATGCTGATCTTCAAAGAAATAACTGTCCTGTTACTCCTTGAATTCTAGTAGAATTGTATTCCTTTATATGTGTAGATTAGTGTTTCCATATGTATTCCAACACAACCTAAAGTCCAGATGAGGGAACTGATCCAGCTGGAAAGGAGGAGGAGAGAAACAAATCAGTTTTTCTGCAGGATCAGTTCTATTATCTCACCACGTAAGAGCACAATAGCTGATAGTGGTGCAAGTGAGGGTGCTGCAGCATGTGCCTGGCACTAAGCAGAAGGTATGTTTTCTTGGTTCAGCCTGTAGTTACATTTGAAGAACATGACTCTCAAACTGCAGCTTTTGTGTGGATGCTCTGCATATCAGTGTCTCATTGTTTTGTGCCTGTGTTGTACAGAGGAGAAGGAGGGCTTATTTTCACTGATGCTGCTTTTCTAGTTGCTACCTGAAAATACAGGGAGATGTAAACCCTTCCTGCTCCTCGAGCCTGACTTCAGATGTTAATCTTTTATTAACAATTTCCAAACTTTCTTCTGATGAGTGTATGATGTGTGCTTTGTGATGCATAATGCCCCCTGCCTGTTGGGTAGCTGCAATTAGATCATGCTCATATTACCTAAGCTAGTATTTGAAATAAATTACTACTACAAATGACATAAATTGGAAAAAATCAATACAATTTTAACTTGATGTGTTACTTTTTTGGTCTTTTCTTGAGCTTTACGGGATTATTATTGTTTCTGTAGACTAAACCAGGCCAAATAGCTCAAGTTAAACCTATTAGAAAGCTGGCATGGATTTAAAGGCTCAGAACCATCTGGGAATGGGATCACACGTAGTGGTTCTTAATATAGACAGCTTTGTCATTACATATCTATTAGAGAACCAATTAATTTGTGCTGACCTGAAGCAGTGTTGTGACACACTTGCATATGTAAAAAGGTTAAAAGTATTGTTGAGCAGAAACTTAATATCATATATATACATATATATAATTTCAGGAGTAAAATTACAACTGACCTGTAAAACTTGAAGAAATTTGTCTTTGTATATGTCTTGAAAGAAAACTCAACTTTTCCCTCTACCTATTTTTATTCACCTTTCCCTAATGCCTTTTAATTCATTTTTTTTCCCTTTGTTTACATCAGAGTAAACAAGAGTTGTGAGTTCCTTGGTATAAAGTCTCTTTTGGGTTCATGTAATCCCTCTGCCATGTTGTCCAGATTTGTAGGTGTGTCTTTAGTAAAAACAACAAAATAAAATGAAATGCTGAAGTAGTGTGTAAATGTCACATTGAAATTCAGCCTTACTGATGTGTAAGTAGGCCCCAACTTTCATATAGGGATTTTTCAGGAGCACCCAAGTACTACTTTCTTTTTCCTCCTCCTGTACGGTTCTGGTTGCTTTTTTTTAATGCTACTTTACATCCATTGTAGCGAATTTAAATATTTGCTAACTTTGAAAGATGGTTTTGCCATATATTCTACCTACTCCATCCATTGAGAACATGTGAAAATGAAGAGATTGCTGGAGCCTTTTGTAGCAAGCTCATTTCTGTGCTTCTAAACACTCACTGCTTGTTGATGTCGCACTCCTTGATGTTAAGTAATTAAAATTATTCTTTAGGTAAACCAAGTAATTACAGAGCTTTTATTCTATGGCTTCCATCTTTGCCATTTATATGCATGAATCAACCAGGAGAAAAAAATAGCACTGTTCCCTTTGTGACAAAAGGGCACTAGATGTGATTACAGCACATTTCTAACATGGTCCAGATGTTACCAAAACTTCTTTTATTTGTGTTGGTTATACAGTGGAAGAATCTGACATCATTGATCTTGAGAAACGATACTGGCTGCTAAAAGCTCAATCGAGAACTGGACGCTTTGACTTAGAAACCTTTGCCCCCTTGGTTTCCCCTCCTATTCATCCATCTCTGAGTGAAGGTATGGAGCTTCGACGGAGCACACGAGGAAGTGGTGGTGGGGCTCTGGTGGTCTCCTGGCATACAAATCTTAGCGCTTCAGAAATGGGATCGTGGGGGTTTTTTTTGTAAATATTTTAAGCTTAAATTCATTTCACTGACTTGTGAATGTTGGAAATAAGAAATGATGCTGAAGATTCTGCATTTGTTGTGAAATGTAGACTGACAAAGGGAAGTAATACTTATTACCCTTACTAAAAATTAGTTCAAATGATAAATGTTTGTATTTGTCCTTGCAATGTGAACTGTTATAATTCACGTAGGTGCTGCTGTCAGCTGTTTCAGTCAGCTGCTGTAACAGATGCTTCATGGTTTGCAGGTTTGTTTAATGCCTTTGATGAAAACCGAGACAATCACATAGATTTTAAAGAAATTTCCTGTGGGCTCTCAGCATGTTGCAGGGGACCCTTGGCAGAAAGGCAGAAGTGTAAGTATGCAAAATGTAAACTCTTAATTTTAGAGAACTCCTTCTGTTTGAGCAAATAAGCTTAGTTGTTTTCACCTTAGAAATTTCTTCCACTTGAGTGTGTTCAGCAGTTAAAAAGTAAGATGAAGTTTTAAGTAGGAAGACCTCCCTTTAGAAAGCATGATGAAACTGAGTTCTGTGTACTTTCATAGCTGAATAGTGTGTTTTATCCTGTTTGCTGTCTAGCTTTCAGCTGGCTCCTACTCTGCAAGGGTTGTTGTTCTGCTTTGGGAGAACCTTCCTTCCATACTTCTCCAAAACCATATTGCTGGAACTTAAAGGCATTTACTGGGAATTTCTGTATGCACATATGTTCCCTGCTAAGTCACATCAGAAAGCACAGTACAAAATTGCAGGAATCTAGATTACAGTTTATTAAACACAGCTGCTCCATTTCCTCACTACCACATGCATCCTGCCTCATCAAAACTGTCAGCACTATATCATGTTCTTGTGACTCTGCAGACTTGCGTTCTGAAATAGAAAAAAAAAGTTGTTGTTGAGTGATTCTAATGCACAAAAGTAATTTCCTTTTTTTCCTTCAGTTTGCTTCAAGGTTTTTGACATTGACAGGGATGGTGTGCTGTCTCGCACGGAACTTGAAGAAATGATGGTTGCACTTTTAGAGGTCTGGAAAGATAATCGTACTGATAAAATACCTGTAAGTTATATGTATATATTTTCTTAGTCACTTGATTCTGTTTCCTAAAATCGCCGTTCAAAACTAGGAGTAATCTTCTTGTTTCAGATGTGAATATTGTTTGATCACTGTTTCAGTGAAATAAAGCAACCCTTAAACTCTCTTAACTGTGAACTGTGGATAATTAAACTTTGTCCTGCTGTTAACCAATGTACTGATATTTGTAATGTATGCTGTTTTGTATGAAGGAGCCTCGGGTACAAAAGTACAATTACCTGCAAGCACTCAATTGTGAACTACATAGTGGTATTGTCAACATTCTGATAGTTATATTTTTATTCTGAACGCATACTGCTCTAGAGGGTGCTTTAACAATTTAAATATGTTTTCTAATCCTTTTGTGTGCCAAGGAGTTGGACATGGATTTGGCTGAAATTGTAGAAGATATTTTGAATATGCATGACAACACAAAGGTAGGAATTTGCTATTTTCATTTATGTATGAAGAAATTAATAAATGAAAGAATCACGCTTTCCTTGAAGCAGAGATATATCAATAAAATAATCTTTCATAAAATGTCAGTTTTTCCATTAAACTTCTCATGTTGTTTTGTTATAAAGTAATGTTTGAATTTTATAAACCGTTATATACAAAACTAAACCAAAAACACATAACCAAATAAAATGAATTTGAAGCATACACTGCTTATAAAGCTTAATTAGGCATAATTAATACTACTGTTTGTTTCTTCCATGTTAAAATGAGCTCGAGAAGAAAGAGGTGGTGCAGTGGTGTACTTCATCTTTTCTGCTCTGGAAAAAGATTTGTTATTCTCCCGTACTGCAGCAGAACTGCATTGATTCAATAGTAACTTTGGTGTTATTACAAACTGAAATGTTTGCAAGTAACATTATATGTAATCAGAGAATCCATATACCACACTGTTACTGTTTGAGAGCTAAGTGTGAAACTGTGGAGGCCTCTGTCATGGTGGAACAACAGATCTTAATAGCTTGTATTGTACTTTGTAGTTCATTATGAGTAAATCTTTAATTATGTTCTTGCTTTTTGAAATGGGCACCATTATCTGCAAACAATATTGTGACAGTTGTTTCCATTGTTTCATTCTTTCCTTTGCAAACTATAAGAGGAAGTGCAAATTATGAATAATGTAAGAAAAGCTATGAAGAACTCTTAGTTACTAGTTTGAATAGTTCTCTCACCTTCTTCTACAAAGTGGCAGGCAAATATTTTATTAGAGTTCTATTACTGCTAGAATAGTAAGAAATCAGTAAGCTCTGTCTCATCCTTTGAAGCTTTTGTTTGCTCTTTTAATGAAGGGTTTGTAATAGCAACCCCATCTCCATAGAGTTAAAAAAAAAAAAAAAAAAAGAAGACTGTGTCTTTAGAATGTCTTTATGTGCATCATAAATTTTGTGCTGGGAAGAGCTGGTGATGCATTAATTACATAAATTACTTAACCTGTTTTCATATGTTAGTTTTGACCCCTGAACTTCAGAGCAAATGATTTGTAGGAAGAGGTGAACAGAGCCAGAGCCAGTGCTCTGAAAGTGGCTGTGGGTTATACTGAAAAATCAGGACTGATCTTATCACTGAATAATTGAAAAGCAGAAAGCATTCTGATATTGATCAACGTTATGCTAGTATAACTTTGCAAATGATTCAGAAATAATATGCTGCACTGTATGTTAAGATAATGAGGATTTGAACCAGAATTGTTTTTCCCAGCCCTCACAGGAAGGCAGTGGTCTTCTGTAGAGGTACCAAGCATCTGTGCGTGCAGCTTATTTGGAAGATCACAAACTTCAAGTTGTTGTGTTTCCTACACAGTGAGAGCTCTGACCAGCTGTGTACTGCCCCTGCTACCTTCATGGTTTGGGAAGTATTGCTGCAGTCGAGCATAAGCTAATGTGGATGGTACAGAGCAGGAGCAAAGGTTACATGCTGTGTGTAGTTTGACATGTAACCTCCAAGCTTTTTGGTTCTCTGGGTTTCTTGTTATATTTGAACTGGCTTTTTCTTATTTTATTGGATCGTGTTTTATTATGAGTGTTAGATGGTAATTTTTCTCAAACCTCTAGTTTTGTCATGCTTTCTGTGACACACTTAATGAGCATTTTAACAGAAGTAGGTTAATAATTTGCTTCTTTTCCCTTTCTTCTTTTAACTAAGCTTGGACACCTCACTCTGGAGGACTACCAGATATGGAGTGTGAAGAGTGCTCTTGCTAATGAGTTTTTAAATCTACTTTTTCAGGTATGTTTAAGAGAAAGTTAATCTTAAAATGTGTGGTAATTTACTCACCAGCTTTTTGCACAGCCGTGAGTTGCAGCACCTGCATTTGTGTCAAGATGCTTACACCTTTGCCTGTTGCAATAAATTCTGCATTTTGCAGCTGTGCACTACCTTGATGGAATGATCCTCTAATTGATTATCATTCTTTTCAGTGTATGGAGATACCTAGGGCGTAATTTGTAAAAATGAATATAATATAATCTTTATAAAATGAAATTTTAAGTGTATCAGCAGTTATGTTTTCCATTAGAAAAAGGCTTTGTTGTTGAATGGCTGTTCTTCCCCACCTTTGCCAAGTGACACAGGAAACGAGCAGAGGCACTGCTAAGTCTTTACAAGCACTTTATGTTTTCTGTTATGACTGTCTGAGGATCCTTTCATTGCTCTTGTAATGGAGCAGCGTATCGCTGTTGTGCTGCAGAAGCTGTGGATTAATTGTGCACTGAATTTGCTTTTAATTGAGCTTGAATTGGACTTTTAAAAATCCCTAGAAGAGTCGTATTTTAGCAGTGACTTGCGTTGTGCAGAAAATAAATCTGTGAGTATTCTCGTTCAGTGCAGTTTGTTCCTAACCTGTTTTCCACAGAACTCGATACTAAATAAAATAATAATCCTAGCAGAACCTTGGAGATTTGTCCTAGTTTGGTATTCACTTCCAGCTCTGTGTGTATTTGTGCTCATGGAGGGGCCTGGGTGAAGCAGTGGGCTTGGTTTTTACCTTACCAGTGAAGGTCATCAGTTACAGGGTCGAGCTGAATGAGGAAAACATGGGGTATTTTTAAAAGATTAATACTGAATAGCATACTGTAGATTCACTTTTTAACTCTGGACTACTATTAAAATAGTGTTTGGAGCTATGCTTTTCCTAGAACTTTGAGTGAACTGAGTGAGACTATTCTGAGGCCATCAGCTGTACAACTGAAAAGAATAAAACCAGAAAGTTCTGCAGTCTTTTTCTGTTTTTTAGGCTTTGCTGACATCATAACCTTCTCAACAATGGTTGTTTTTATTTTCACAATATCCAAAATGAAATATCTGACTGTAACTTAGTTCTAGTTTACTGTGTACACAGCTGTTAGTTTTGAGAGTAGAATGAATGAACATCTAATGCATTTCTCATAATGACCATTGGTTGTTATACATTTCATGTTGGAGGTCTCAGTGATAATACTTACTCTTCTGGCAGTTGCAACACGTCCATTTTAGATATTTTATTTCCCTTGATCACTGTATGACATGGGGCGCCCTTGTTTCATGCTTCAAGGCCAAGAACATCTTTACACAGGACAGGGTCTGCCGTTGATTTGTCTGGGCTTGTATTTAGAGTGTCATGAGCTTCTGCATCTCATCTGCAGACAGGAGAGCTAAGTAGTCTGAATGGAGTGCTTTGGAAAGCTTTTTTTGGTTTGTTTGCATCAGGGTGGTTTATGTGAAGAATCTGATACTAGCATAGTGTAACATGTCTTAAAAGGAAACATTGGAGCCAGCTGTGTTGCGTGCGCTGGAAAATCTGTTGCTTTCCAGCAGCTAATGACTTTTGTTTTATTCAGAATGTGAAATAGTCTCTCACACTGTAATATAAATTTAAATAAGATATCTCACCAGTCATTAGAAGGCTCCAGCTGCGATGCAAATTAGAAACCTCAAAAGAGATGTAAGGAAAAGACTATAAATCATGTTATGAGGAGCAACCAATTTGACAAACGTCTTAGAGACAAGACAGCTGACCCTCCTCCCTGCAGTGGGAAACAAAGACTCCTGCAGAGTGTTTCCCCGTGCTCCTTGCTGCACACCCTGTGGCTGAGAACTGCTGGGACAGAGCCACTGGGGACTTGGTTGCTGCCAAGGCCAGGATACTTTGACTGGGGAGAAGGGAGTAAAGTAGGAGTAAAATCTGGGAGTGCTGTCCTGCACGCGCAGAACGGTGGCTATTGAGGGATAGTGCCTTTTTCCTTCTGTACTGTTCTTTTGTTGTTATTGTCCTGTGTGCTGTTTTCTCCGTAAAAGGGAGAGAGGAAAGAAGAAATTGTTAGAGAACAGCTTTGACCAAGTTTTCTGGGGTACTTGGTTATCTTAACAGTGGGAACAGGTGGTGAATATTGTAACTCCAAATATCTCTTGTTTAGTGATTTCTTTGATTGTAGGTAATCTTGCTACATAGATAAGAATTTTCAGAAAGTTCAATTGAAGTTGTTCTTTTCTTTCACTTACCCAGTGTTTGTTTCACATTGGTGCAATTTCTCTTAAAAATTACCTTTCTTTTTCCAGGTATGTCATATAGTTTTGGGACTGCGACCTGCCACTCCAGAAGAGGAAGGACAGATTATTAGGTGCGTGCTTTTCTCCAGTTCTAAATGTACTTCAAAGTCACCTTTTAATATGATCAAAAGAAGGATTGCAACTTTTCCTTTTCAGTTAATACTCTGTGCTGTTTGTTGTTTGCAGAGGCTGGCTTGAAAGGGAAAGCAGATATGGCCTTCAACCAGGGCACAACTGGTTTCTTATTGCAATGCCGTGGTGGCACCAGTGGAAAGAATATGTCAAATATGTAAGTATAAGAGTAAAGTAAAATGAGTAAATGATTTCTTTGTGTGTGAGAATATGTTAATGATAAAGAACAGAGAGCAAGTGACTTCTCAACCACCAACGCTTGAAATTAAGCATTTCCTGTCTGATAGTGGAAAATAATTGTTTCACTGAATCATTGTTACACAGTGAGCTTTTTATTCAGCTGTTACCTCTTTCAGTTTACTTTCATCGTTCCTGATCATCAAAATACTCTTTGTAATAAAAACATGCTCTAACAACAGTACTTCCCTGAAGTCCCTTGAATCACTTGATAATAAAAATTGGTTTTGACTTCATGGTGTTCTTTAAGATCCTCCAACTAAAATATTCAAGATAAAGCATGTATGTGAATTTGATCTGCATGCTGAAGAAATCATGCTTAATACAGTTTAATTAAGATGGAGATAAATATCCTTTAAAGGAGACAACCAAGAATACAGAATAAGGGAAATAAACTGTCAGAAGAAATTTATGTAGTTATAACTTGTCACATAAGTATTTGAATTTTCATAAATTCAGATAACAAAAATGGTTCAGAAAATTGCAATGCCTGCATTAACTAATGATGTAATTACAGTTATTCATTCTGCACAATGAATTGGACAAATGATGGCTTAAATGCCTGAAATACTAGGTAATTTGATCCTTGTCATAGTGGAAGTACTCAGATGGATGTGTAACTTCATAGCTAATACTTCACATAACAGCAGAATGCCATTAGTCACTGTGTCTCTACTTCTTGAGCAAGGAGAATGCTCAAGTTCAGTGGAACTCTATAAATTATTTCTGTCATTCCAATGCATGTTTCAGTCTTATTTTTATACTTCCAGCTTTACTGCAGAGTTCTGGTGTTTGGCAGATTTGGCTGATCAGTACAGGGAGTTAGGGAAGGCTTGTTCATAAGTCTGAAGAAAGAATGTGTTCTGTTTTGTTCTTGGACATGCTGTCCTTGTTTCACCGTACAAAATTCTGAAGGGACAAATCTTCAAATATTTAGAGTCTGTAATTACAGCTGTCTAAAATGGCTGTCATACATATCTGGTTAGAGAAAACAGTTCTGATTTCACAATGTTTATGTTGTACGGAAGTGTATTCCGTTAATTTAACCATTTTGGTGTGTTTTTCTCTTTTGCATCAGTAGATGTAGTAAGTTTCTTTTTTGCTGAAGCTCATTGCAGTATGTAAAAGTATTCTCATAACTGTATTTTGGTGATTGGTTTGGCTATTGTTAAGTCTTTGATACTGCCTTATAAATTTTCCACTTGCCTATCAATTTTAGGATGCAAACCCTGTTGTGATAGAGCCTTCATCTGTCTTGAGTGGAGGTAAGAATGCACTCATAGCTGCTGCAGCCAATACTTCAGAACAGGGAGAAGACAAAATGGGAGGTCTTAATTACTTCAGTGCACCAGAAGAAAAGTTTTCAGATAATATTTCTACTGCATCAGAAGCCTCAGAGACTACTAGCAGCAGTAAGCATAACATCTTATTTCCTTGGAGGTTTAATGTAGAAAAAGTTTTGAGAACCCTAGGTGCTGCATGGATTCCTCCAGTCAAAAAGATTCAAGTCTAGGTTGCAGTTGTATCAAGGAGAAAATGTGAAACAAACAACAGAAATGATAGTGCATATAAATTCAGCTTTGCATATAAGAATTTCAAGAATTTGACATTCAAACATCAGAAAATAAGCACAAATGCAAAGCATGTTTGCCCATGTGAACCTAGTTAGGCTGTTTTCAAGGCAGTATTTCTGTATCTCAAGTGTAGTTTGCATATAGTCACTTGTTCACCTTTTCAAAGACCACTAATATATTTGCTACTACTGTGAAATTTGGAAGAGTTGCATACTGAAGTTTGAAGAACAGAGAACTCCAATTGTATTTTAAAATATATACATAATATATAAAAGTCAGTTTCATTGATCCATTGTTGTTTTATGAAGTCACTAAATGAAATGGTGAGTGTGTTTTTCATGCTCTGCTACAGATGCTCTTTACCCAGGCACACCAGGAACGGACGTGTGTTTTGCTAGGCAGCATAACACTTCGGATAATAATAATCAGTGTTTCCTTGGAACCAATGGGAATGCTTTGCTCCAGCTCAATCCTCAGAAACCAGGAGCTATTGATAACCAACCCCTTGTAACACAAGAACCAGTGAAGGTAAAAATGTCTTCTGTTGCTTGAAAGCGAAAACAAAAAACAACAGTTTTCACCATACTTAAAGCTGTCAGAGTAGGTGACGCAAAAGATGGCTTTTATAATGGGCTGTCTTAAGTGAAATATTGAACAGTGAAATCTGAGTGTGTGTTATTGTTACGTTTGCATACTATCTTACTAGGAAAAACAGATGCTAATTGCAGCTTAATATTTCAATAATTACAAATTGTTCTGTGTTCAAGATAAAATTGTTGTAGCTGTGTGCCAGTTTTTATGCTTGATTTGATTAAAATCCCTTTTTGGTCATAAGGCTGCATCGTTAACAATGGAGGGTGGAAGATTAAAGCGATCACCGCAGCTGGTTGAAGGGAAGGACTACGTAATGGTCCCAGAACCAGTCTGGAGAGCACTTTACCACTGGTATGGAGCAAACCTGTCCTTGCCCAGGCCGGTAAGTTGTCACAATTGAATGCTTAACTTGACATAACTCATTAAATAATGTGTACAGTCTACTGTGTCTGAGCTTTGCCATTTCCACTAAAATGTCCTACGATCCGTTTCCACTTCATCTGAAAATTCATAGACTGAATGAAAAATTTTGAAGAGCAAGTTGGGGAAATAAACAGTCTCAGAAACAAATGTGGACATAAAAGCAGGAGATTTGTAGGACATACCTCAGAAAATATATTTCAACAGTGCACAAGTACTGCACAACTGATTATGATGGCAAAAACAAAGGTATAGAAGCTTTCTTGAAAACAGGAAAAAAAACAACAAAACAACAGAACTTGAACAACTGAAATTGACTTATTGTAACTATTAGTGATATTTTCTGTGTTAAAGATGTAATATCCTTAATTAAAGATTCATTTTCTTACATGAGGGAATATTTGGTAGATCCCTGGTTGGTTTGTTTTTGCGGGTTATTATTCTCATGTTCCAAAGGCACAACAAACCTGCATCTCTGAAGGTGATGCAATATAGAAGCCCTGAGATTGAAATGCAGTGGTTAAAGATACAAGGGATTTCTGCTTTGAGAGGGATTGCAGTGCTCAGGCAGAAAATAGCTTCTCTTGAACAGCTTACACAGATCTACAGTTTCTGGTTTGATGTTTTGTGCGCCTGGACAGGACTTGGCCAGATGATGTTCAAGCTTGACAGTTACTTAAGAAACTTCCCTTATTCCCTGCAGGTTGTGTCTCAAGGCTTTTACACCTAGTTTGGTAGCCCAGACATTTTTCAGTATCATTTGGGTTCTCTGGTCATAACTGCACTGAGTTCATGTATGACTGCCAAATCCTACTCGCCCTTTAGCATTCTTCAGTATAATTCACCTTGTAGGGAGCTGTGATTCCAGAGCTGGTCTGCCTATATATAAATTTTTTTAATAAGTTGTGAAGCATTTTGTAGCCTTCTAAATGAATGTTTATATAACACAGGCCTCATTTTTTTTTGTTCTTTTAATGTTTTGATTTCAAGTGGATTTGAAGCTGCCCTTTTTAAAATTAGTTTTATGTTCAGTGATGGAAACGGGAGAGAATTTGCTGTATGATTCTTTGAGGATTTGATCTGTTAGCTATAGTACTGACAGTGATTTTTACAGTGAAGAATCACTGGCTTTTGTTACCCTCCTCCTACACATTCTCCATAGAAACAAACACCTTTCATAATCCAGAAAAGGCCGTATCGCTTTATTGCAGCACAGGCTAATATCGTGAGATTTCTGTAATAATGCCAATAGAAGAGAGACTTCCATTCCAGATAAAAGAATTTAACTTTAGATATCCTGTCTGTAAAAATATAAGTAGTGTATGTATAAACCTCAGAATTGCAGTCCGTGATTAACCAACTGCCATAAGGTTATTTATCTGAGCACTTGAGATGATGAGGACCCTTGGGGTGTGTGCCTCCCTATGGACAGACCCATGTCAGGGACTGTCCTGCTGCTGCTTTCCAGGAAATGTCAGCATCCTATTTTTTGTTGTAACCGAAGTTTAATACCATGGCAGTTAAGTGCATTGTATTGCTTCTAATAACTGAAGCTGTGATTTTTCTTCTGATTCTCGTGTTCACAAAAGTCCTGCCACTTATGTACATCTACGTTTGGACAGGTCTAGATAGCAAGTTCTTTGTAAGACTGTTGACTGACAAGCTGCAAGTCATATTCCAGGGAAGTTTCAGCCTTTTCTGTAATGTATCAAAATGCAAGTAAATTTAGGTGTACCCTAATAATATGAAGACTGGAATTTGATACTATAGTATAACAGTATCGTTATATATATAATATGTAATATAATAATAAAATAATATATAATATATATATACAATTATATATATATTATTATAGTATATATAGTTATATAGTATAATAGTATATAGTATAACAAGTGCCTCTGAAACATGTTTTAAATGTCTTCACCAGGTGATCAAAAACAGCAAGACAAATGTGCCTGAACTGGAGTTATTTCCTCGCTATCTACTCTTTCTGAGACAGCAGCCTGCCACACGAACACAGCAGTCAAACATCTGGGTGAATATGGGTATGATGAGCCTGAGAATGTTTCCTCAGCATTTACCTAGAGGTAACTTAAGAATGCAGCAAGAATACGAGTGTGCAGTTTCTCAGAAATTGAGATCCAGAGCCGTAGAAGCAAGCTTGCTGCCACTGTGCTTGCACACCAGCTAATCAACTGTGAGGCACAATCAGCTTTTGGTAAAAATTTAAAGGCTTTCCTACCCTCTTCTTTTAAAAGGAAGAGGCACAAAGGGATGTTTTCATTGAAATCAGTTATGTTGTGTACTTAATGCAAATAGATTGACAAATTCAAAGTGAGAAATGAGCACTGCATAAGGTGAAGAGCTAAGAAGGACAGATTTGATGATCCCCACTGGTTGTTAATTATGTGGCCCTAGAATACATGCGTGCAGGGTGCGTATCTGGCAGTACAGTGGTGATTAAAGTCATCTGGTTCTGAGTTGCTTGGGCAGCTAGACTTTGGTGCCCAAAGACATTTGAATACCCTTTAGAAAGGGGTTGAATTAATGGAATATGAAAACTATTACTTGATGCATTTTGGAAAGACAGTTGGGTAGAATTAAACTTCCGATTAAAATACATATGTCGTAATGGTGGTATTAATGCTCACCAAAAAAAATGGTGAAAAAAATGTTTTGGCTTAAAAATGTTACAGGGATTTGCTTTTAGTTATCACTTTGTGAGTGTAGTTGCATACTCAGCTTGCACAGGAAGTCTGAAGCAATATCTGATTTCCACGTGTATGTGCATTTGGATACACACAGATTGAGTATCCACAGTAACATATGTCTCAAATTGGACTCATCTGACTACTGAAAAGGGAAAGCTTTCAGCCTTTTTGCTCTTGGCGTATGTTTAAAAGTCTCATGCAGATGCTCCATTTTTCACTGCTTTGGTAGAATCACAAACTTAACGTGTAAATGGTGGCTGCCTGCTACCCAAATTCCTAAAATACCCAAAGTCAAATAGAGGGAATTTTCTGACGTGACGAATTTGATCTTGATTTGAATTATTTTGCTCTGCACTAATTTATTTGCCCAACCAATTATTAATCTTTTTGAGTTTTCAAATGTGCTTTCTTGCTGTAATCTTACAACTAATCCTCTGATCCTTAATCTCAGAAAACGCTTTTTGTATTACAAAAAACAAAATCAGTACTTTGCTTGGTATACTTGAAAACTGATGCTCTGCTGACTTCTAAGATGATTACGGTACAGTCTTACTCTGTTGTCAAATTGCATGTAATACCACATCTTTTCATATGGTACTACTTAACTTATTTTAATCATTTGATGAAAGTAGAACAGTTGTTTTTGTGGTTACTTAATGCAGTTGCCCAGTCGGGCTGTGGAACAAAAGCTTTCCATTAATGTGCTACAGGCTATGTAGGAATGGGGAACTTGTGGAGTTCTTAAAACTAAAGCAGCTCAAAAAGTAAGACATAGGAAGTTGGTGTCATCTGTTTCAAAATGAGCTTTTGCAAGTGTTTAAAGATGTTTTCATGTTACAGAAAACAACTACAGTCCTGACTGATGAAATGTGTTTGTTTGTTTTTTTGTGCCAAGATGGAATGGTGTAGAAATTCTGATGAAAATCATAAGGATTGGTGGTTTTTAGGATGTTGACTGGAAGGAGTACTTCTGTTGTGAAATGCCTGGGCCACTTTTGTCTTCTCAGGTTGGCGTTCCACCCATGGAAGAGGTGGAGCAAAGTTGTGCTGCTTCCGAGAACAATCAGACTGAATTTTTTTTTTCCTCATTTTTAACTTGTGATGTGCTTTCAAAAGAAAATGATTGTGGAATTTTTGAAGCTTTTTATTTCTAAAATTACTATTGGCTGTGATACCATATTTAAGAGGAAAAAAAAAGCAAGACTAGTCCAGTTGCTTTGAAATTTCATTTACATTGTTTCCTATGAGAATCGTAATGAAGCAATTTTCTAATAGGTTTTGGTAATAATGGATATGAATTTATCTTCTTTATGATAGCATGTTTACTCTGTGTTGATGTGAGACGTTCCCAAGGGTTGGTAACATTTAGCTTTCAATGTGACACACTATATTTATTCTGAAGCCAAAAAAAGAAAATCAACTTTTTTTAAGCACAAAAAAGAAAACATTTAGAGTATGCATATTGTGTAAATTGTTACATATCTGATTTGTATTTTAGTTTGTGTATGGACATGTACATCCTTTTGCCTTTTTCTTTCGTTCTGAACCCAGGCAATGTACCTTCACCAAATGCTCCTCTAAAAAGGGTGCTGGCTTACACCGGCTGCTTCAGTCGAATGCAAACGATTAAAGAGATCCATGAATATCTCTCTCAGAGGCTGCGTATAAAGGAAGAGGATATGCGCCTCTGGTTGTACAACAGCGAGGTAATGTTGGTCTACTCTTTAACAGTGAATACTATCATATTATTCTCACATATGCATAGGAGAAATAAAGGCTGTAAGTTTCCTTTGCTGTTCATAGTCATTTGCATCAGAGAACTTGGACCAAAATGTGTAAATAAAGATTTCACTCACCCCACTTTTTTTTTTAAAAGAGATTTTATTGCACTCCAGGCAGTGAAATTTATATTCTGCTGTTATTAGCATGATAAAAATCAATTTTGGCTGTAATACATTTTAAAATTGGCAGTTGGCTGACAGATTAATACTCGTGATGTAAATTTTCATAGAAACTGTTCTAAATGGGAGTAAAAATATGTGCTTTCATTGGCATACATGATACTGTAGGCCTCTGCTGATGCAAGCCAGTAGCCACATAGGATCACTTTCAAATGTGTATGTGGAGAAATCACAATGAGCAAGCAGGATGTGTTCCTCCAAACCATTGGGTACATGTAATTCTCTTATGAGAAATACCACCTAAAACTAGAGTGCTGAAAGAGATGCTTGTGCTGATCAGTGAACTGCTATATTTAATTAATTTCATGTAATTAATTAGGAAGGTGGTACTCTTAATGTGGAAAGAAAATTAATGCTATTTTAGTTTGGTTGCTTTGAGATTAAAACATCCTCAGAGAATTTCAGAACTAGCGGTAATAACTCTGTGAAGTCTTTTTCTCCTACAGAACTATCTTACATTGCTGGATGATGAAGACCATAGACTGGAATATCTTAAAATCCAGGATGAACAGCATCTAGTAATAGAAGGTATAAAAGGGGCGTATGAAGTGGTTTTCACACTAAGAACAAGCAGTTTATGACTCCATATATCCTTAATATATTGTGCATGTTACACCATGGAGTAACTGCTCAAAATACTGCTGCCCACAGGTTTATTCTTTGGAGATATTTGGAGAAGGAAGATCATGTAAATATGCACTGATCTGTATATATTGAGAAAAATACTGAAATAAATACCAAAGCTGCAATAAATCTATTGCTGCTACAATAGGATCTGGATCACTAGAGATAAAGCAAAAGCTGTGTGGTGCATCTGAGGCTTTTTTTATTTGATTTTTTTTTTTCTGCTGATCTTACAAGAATTGTGGTTATGGTGAACATGTTCTTACAAAGCAGAGTACTGTCGGTTACTAATAAATTAGACTTTTGCCAGAGATATCAGAGTGCATGGATTGAACTGACTTCTCAAATTAGTTTGACCTGACTTTTTGTCTGATCTCTTAATTTGAGAAACGGATCTACTCTGCTGCTGTCCATAAGGTCACACAGGCTACAAATTTGGTTCTTGTGTTCTTTCTGTAGAAGTTTCATTTAGCATAGTTTTATGTTACCGTTCAGGCTGTTGTGCCAGATGGAGTTGTCCTTTTTCCACTTGGCTCAGTTAATATTGATCAATATAAATTGGCACAGTGGCTCATCCAATTAACTGTGTTACCTGCATTAATCACTGGATGCATGGGAAGAAAGGAGTATTTATGTGTAGAGAGGGGAGAGAGGGTCTGCAGATATCAGCTGAAATATGCCTGAGGCTGTAGTTGAATGAACAAAATCAACAGTGCCTCTGAAAGAAGCTGTCTGCCCCCTCCTGTTTATTAGGTCACCTGTGGCCAACTGTTTGTCACCTACCCAATGAGATGGCTGTGAGAAGTAATATAGTAAAAAATACCTTTTTTTTGTTTTTAGCAATATCAGTTCCTTAAGCCAGTTTGCTGATGTGACCAAGCAAGCACTTTGTGTCAGTGCAAAACAGAGGAATACAGAGGGAAGGGATCTGTGGGGAGGTGATGGACAAAGTTAGCTTAAGAATGAAGTGCGTGTGATTTGTCACTGCTGTGGAATTCACTTGCATCTATTGTTGGTTCATGGAAACAAAAAATTAAAAAAAAATCTAGTGATTGCTCCTGAAGTGCACAGATTGATACAAGTCTGAGGGTTGTCTTTTTAAGTATTAAAACAAATACTGAAAACTGTTATCTGTAAGGAAAGAAAACTCGAGGCTGCTCCCTAAAGATGTTCATGTCATAGTTGAAGTGATGCTATCGTAGAATGGTTTCCAATAATGATGGGAAACAATTGAAATGAAAGCAAAAATAAAAATATACTGAAAGTAAACAAGTGTATGGTCTCAATTAAAGTTTGCAAATTTTAATTAAATCTCTTTAGCTGTTTAAGCTGTCTGGAATATGTAGCAAACAAAAAAATCTTATTCCTTATTTCTTTCTAGTTCGGAACAAAGACATGAGCTGGCCTGAAGAGATGTCTTTTATAGCAAACAGCAGTAAAATAGACAGACATAAAGGTAAGTGCTTGAGCTACAGTGTGGAGAAAAATCCAAGAGATTACATTATGCTGAAACAACTCATTTTCATTTAAATGCTCTTAACATTGGAAGAGTTTTTCTACACTCATGGGGCTTTGCTTGTTCTTTCTGTTTTGTTAACTTAGATGCTAGAATAGTGTGAGAGTTGGACCTTGATAGATGTATTCTCAGATACTGTGATGCAGCAGTAGCAGATTCTGGATTTTGTGGGTTTTGTCTTGCTTTTTTTTGATGGTAGATCAAATCCAACAATATACTGAATTCAGTTTCTGTTGACATAAGTACAGCTGGGAGAGTGGATGTTTTGAACTGGCTGGCCCTCTAGCATCTGTGCTAGCTGTAGTCTCATAAGTGGGAGCTATTTAAATTGTAATGGTTATGGTGAAAAGGTCATATTCTGAACTTCTGTGATATACCATTCCTGACTAATCTTTCACATCTGCTGAACTGACATAATTATGTTTTCTTTTTCTCAGTTCCTACTGAGAAAGGTGCTACTGGATTAAGCAATCTGGGTAACACATGTTTCATGAACTCTAGTATCCAATGTGTCAGTAATACGCAACCTCTGACACGATATTTCATCTCAGGAAGACATCTTTATGAACTTAACAGGTACTTTTTTTGATGCCATTGGCACTTAGGTGTCATAGCATTTCTTAAAATGAGTTTCTACTTTCAGAAGTATTATGAGCAAACCCTTCTAATTCATTGTTACAAACATCAGCTATGCAACAGGTACTAGTTTAGATACATTAAACTTTTTTGGGGGGGTGAGTTAAAACAGTTCAAGAAGCCTTTGTGCTTCCTCGTTTATGTTTATGCTTGAATTTTGTTTAACTTCCCTTTGATACTAATTTCTTTGTCATTTCTAGGACGAATCCCATAGGAATGAAAGGACACATGGCCAAGTGCTATGGGGATTTAGTCCAAGAGTTGTGGAGTGGGACTCAGAAGAATATAGCACCACTGAAGTTGCGGGTAAGTCTGTGATGTATGTTATTTAAAAGGAAAAAGGACAAATTCCTTAAAATAAATTAAAAAATTTAATGCACTTAGTGTTAACTGTATTGGTTCTGGGGTTCAAATCAGTATCTCCCTAGAGAAAGTAAAGGAAATGTGGACTACACTCTGTGCAGTAGAAGTTGGCTATGAAGCCAGCAAGCAAATCAGGGATCATCACTTGTTACTCCTAAGTGGTCACAGTACTTGCTCCTTTGGGAAAGGCCTGTGTCTAGCCAAGACCTCCATCTGGAGGAGGCCAGGGTGCATCCATCCTGGGGATCAGTACTAGAGCAGCTTTTTGTTGAATATAGACATGATTCAGTGGTTGTGAGCTCAAAGGATTACCTGATGAAAATCAGAGGTTGTAAGATTTCGACTTTTGTAGCCTTTGTTAGGAATTCAAGATAATACATTACCTGAGAGTAGTCTTTTATTCTAACAGCACAGGGGGTTGTCAGTAACTCTTGGCAATTGCATTTGTGTTTGTTGACTGCATACATTTTCTCTTGATATCTTGATTTGTTGTTACAACTTTTGTCACATAATGTCAAGTAACTTTCTGGCTTTTTTTATAGTGGACAATAGCAAAATACGCTCCAAGGTTTAATGGCTTTCAACAACAAGACTCTCAGGAGCTTCTAGCTTTTCTTTTGGATGGCCTTCATGAGGATTTGAATAGAGTTCATGATAAGCCATATGTTGAACTGAAAGATAGCGATGGTCGACCAGACTGGGAAGTAGCAGCTGAGGTAGAGGGTTCAAGTATTTTCGTTTGTTTGGGTTTGTTTTTGCTTTTCTCTTTTCCCTTCATAACAGTAAGCTGTTAGAAACTACTTTGTGTGTGACAATATTCTTTCAGGATTGGACTGTCTTTTGAAACTTGTTAGATTTGTGATTTAAGGAGTCAGTTTCACATCTGATCTGAAAGTGTAATTTAAATATTATAATAAGGTATAACGATCATACTTTAAGGTCATTTTGAATGACTTCAGAGTAAGATTTTTTTCAAGGTGATGATCCTTTCAAAAGTACTTCAGTTGTTGCTGTACTTTGATTATTGTGTTGAGGGAAGGAACTGTTCGTTACTCCCCCTGAAATTAAATGCTCATTATTTTGAATAAATCAGTAAACTGCTTCTGTGGAAATATGCTTGAATTCCGTAGGCTGACAGAACTTGGGAGATCTTCCAACATAGCCTTTTCCTGTAGTGCAAGCACGTAGTCTGCAACTTCTGACGTTGTGTTGTTTCTCTGCAATTTCTTTCAGGCCTGGGAAAACCATCTGAGAAGGAACAGATCAATTGTCGTAGATTTATTTCATGGGCAGTTGAAATCACAAGTTAAATGTAAAACTTGTGGACATATAAGCGTTAGGTTTGACCCTTTCAATTTTTTATCCTTACCTTTGCCCATGGATAGCTACATGCACCTAGAAATTACAGGTGGGTGTTGATATTTATCTCCCTATAAACTTAGCTATGCTAAAATAGAAGCTCTGTATGTAGAATAGGTTTTCAAGGAACAGCTCAGAAACATCCCAAATTTGTGTCAGCAATTACACTTAAAACATAGTTAAACAATTTTATATTATAGAATGCAAGAATTTTCATTGGAATGTGCTTAAACTAAAATAAAGCCTTTAAAAACTGAGCAGAGATGGTCCACCTTCAGTCTTGTCTGAGGAACTTAGTACAAAAACAAAAAATTGAGGTTTTGAGAACTTTACTCATTGTGTTGTGTAGACTGCTCTCAGCCTGCATAGAGCAAGAAGAGGAACGATCATAAAAAGCTAAACAAATTTTATTGCCTGCTAATAAATCAAAAAGTATGAGATGAAAATCAGGTCTTAGTGGAAGAAGTTACTTCCTATAAGTAGAATATGTAATATTTTATTTCCATTAATTCTTTCCTGGTTTGCTGACTGTGGCATTTCTGTTCCCTTTGAAGTAATCAAATTGGATGGTACTACTCCTGTTCGATACGGCCTGAGATTGAACATGGATGAAAAATATACGGGTTTGAAAAAGCAGTTAAGTGAACTCTGTGGACTAAAACCAGAACAGATACTACTTGCAGAAGTGCATAGTTCCAATATAAAGGTAAAAAGAAAAATATTCATTGCTTCAAATTTCTTACTGTTATTTGTGTACTTTGGCATATCTTCATTCCTCTTGACATCAAGCTTTGTATACCAAAAATGTTTAATCACACTTTCAGTTAAATTATTTCACAAGTCAGCTTGGCTGTATCTCTATATAAACTTTAATTTATATTGCAATCTTAAACTGTAGCTCAGCTGGCTTTAAATTAAAATCAGAGTAAGCTGAGCAAAGATAAACCACTTGTAAATAAAATGAGAAGTAAAAGCTTGCAGAAGTTTAATTAAATTCATTACTAATGATATTTTTAAAGAAACATGATATAATCATTCTGTAACAAATCTCAAGTGAGGGTGCTGTGATGAGCTTCAACACTCTCAAGAGGTTGGAGACTGAAGCAGAAGCTCTGTACAGAGTGTGTGATATACTTACATTCATCCAAAATCATCCACTTGTTGGCTGTGTTTTCTCCTTCTAGAAAGGTGTAAGAAAGCAGATAATCTGATAGGTGTACTGTTTTCAAAAGAACAAAACTTGTTTGGTGTCACAGAAGTACATACATATCTGACTAATCTTCCCTTTTCAATGAAGAATTTTCCTCAGGACAACCAGAAAGTTCGCTTATCTGTGAGTGGGTTTTTGTGTGCATTTGAAATACCAGTTCCAGGATCACCTACATCAGCATCAAGTCCTGTGCAATCAGGTAAATGGAAACATGATTGTTTTCCCTTTCCCCTAAAATACTCAGTGCTTACATACTGCAGAAATTCAGGAGAAAAGCCTTACTACGTAGTACAGTGGTGAGACTCAAAGAAAGGCACTAGGCCAAGCTTCGGTCTGCAGAGGTGCTGTGGGCAGTCTCTCTGTGGGCTGATGGTCTGTGATCCTTATTATGGTTATGCTCAGCACAACAGTCTGAAGATCACTAGGTACACATTTCAGTTAGAAATATGCAAAATATTTTGTTATTTGTGGATTGGCTCTGAAGTAGGATGTACTTAAAAAAGGAAAAAAAAAAAGTGGTGCTCAGTTTTGGCTGTTGTTTTTTGTGATTTGAGAACACCTCTTATTCCTTGCTCTTACATACTCTGGGTTTTGCAAAGTTTACTCAAATAAAAGATTATGACTAAAAGATGACCTGAAAAGCTTGTGATGTGTTATGGTTGATGAAGCTGAGTAAGAAAGTAATTGTCTATCTACAGATATCTCAACTGGATCATCTGCTAATGGAGCACCCAACGTAATGATGAATGGGGACCTTCCCAAACCAACCCTGATCCCAAATGGGATGCCAAATACTGTAGTGCCATGTGGAACAGAGCGTAACCTTGCCAACTGGACCCTCAATGGCCACGTGCCCTTACTTTCTGACAGTCCATGTACAGGGTACATAATTGCAGTCCACAGAAAAATGGTAGGTAGATTTTGCATTTGTTTTAAATTATTTGCGTAATGTTTAGGGAAAGTCTGTGAAGGTGTTCTACGTCCATATGATAAATCATCATGTATTTCTTATAAGGGATCGTGAATATGTTTCCCTACTGTGTACACACTGAGTTATTTGGACACACAACTCTTGTGGATTTAAATTGTGATGTCTACTGTTGGTGTATTTTTCTTCCATCAGTATTGGCATGCTTCCCAGTTCTTTAATGCTGAGATTCATACTTGGGTGCTCACTATCTCCCTGATTAAATGTTCTAGGATTCTTTGAGCAGAAAAAATTCTCCTTAGAAGAACTACTTGAAACGCATTTCTTCTCCATTATGTGGAACAGCCTTATTTCATGCACAGCAACAGAGTGAAGATGCATTGTACATTTGTGGCTCATTCTGTTGGCATTAAATACTCTTTGTAAAAAGCATCTGTAGTAGCATTGAACTCTAAATGTCAAAGTTGAATGGGTGACCACCTAAAATAGCTATGTATTCAGTGTGCACTGTCTTGTGTCTTCAGAGCCTGTTGACATTTACAGTGTAGTGGATGTGGGCTGGGAGGCTATTTTAATTTACTGCATGTTTGTATGAGGCTTTTCTTGCTTTATTCTCTCAAGTTTCTGTTCTCTCAAGTTCAGTAGAATTTCTTAGGTGCTGGGTGGAATGCTTTTGAGCCATTATGGCTTGCTAGTTGTACAGCTCTCAGTAAGAGGAAGGAGAAAGCTATTCCAGCAGTCTTTGTCCATCATTATCAAAAACATCATTGATGGAAAGGGTCAGTTGTATACAGTTTTTTCAAGGTCATAGCAGTTTACTATACCCACATGTCATTAAATCAGTGTGATAAATCTTTGCAAATGAGTGATGTAGCACAAAGGCCAATTTTTCTGCATGAAGTTGTGTATTCTGTAAATGTAAAGGTTTTCTTTCTATACAGAACATAAGCTTGCTTAATATAATTTAGGAGCAAATGATAGCATCGTTAGGTGTCTGTCAGTATTACAACATTGCTGTTTGATGAGAAAAGTAAGAAATGTGCATTGTATGATACACAAGAAAATGTACGTAGATGAAATAGATTTATATTGATGTGGTCTAGTGCATTAATAACACTGCTGTGATACCATAAAATAATGCAAAAAGGCTTTATAGGCAGTTTCAGTGAAACTGGGGGAAAAAAAAAAGATGAAAAAATTGCTGAAATAGTGCTTTTCTGACAGAATTAATGGTTTGTTTTAATTGATGAAACCTAAAATACAGAACAAGGTCAGCATCCTAGTCATTATGGTAATATGAGGTAATGTGTACTTATACCTGAGTCATTCTTTTTTTTTTTTCCCCTCTAATGCAGATGCGGACAGAACTGTATTTTCTTTCATCTCAGAAGAATCGTCCTAGTCTCTTTGGAATGCCACTAATTGTTCCTTGTACAGTTCACACACGGAAAAAAGATCTGTATGATGCAGTATGGATTCAGGTTTCCAGGCTTGCCAGCCCCCTCCCCCCTCAGGAAGCTAGTAATCATGCACAGGACTGGTGAGTTCGGCATGCCAGCTTTTGACTTGAGCTGTGTAATTCTAAAGCTTAGGTTTGTTTACAAGATTTTAAAAATACTTGCTTTTCATCTTCATGAATTTCGACTTCTCATAAAGCTCTGCTGAATGAGTATATGCTCTTAAATGCATAATTAAGCTTTTAATGTCAACAATTCTAGGAATGATTTTGTGTGCTTCTGCCTATGGATTTCATACAGTGGGTTATTTTCATAAGAATTAATTTTAGAGTGCTGAAATTTAATGAGAATAATTAAAATTATATATATATTTAATCCTTTTACTGTGGCTAAATACGATATGCTTGCCAGTTGTACTTAAAGGTATGCATGGCACAACTTAATTGGTTCATTCTCATGCACTGGTTGATACTCAAATAGAAAAACAATGCAACTGGCACATGATCACATTTCACATATCTTAACAATGAATTACTGCATAGTTTGTTATGGCAGGGACTTCTAACAGTCTTGTACATTGTTTCATGTTGTGCTCTCTTCTGTTTCAGTGATGACAGCATGGGATATCAGTATCCTTTCACCCTAAGAGTTGTTCAGAAGGATGGAAATTCTTGTGCTTGGTGTCCATGGTACAGGTAAATTTTTAGACTTAGGGGAATCACTTCAGCAGAAATGTAATTTATGGTAATGGGATTTTGATATATTTCAGCCTGCGGAGCTAATATCAATAAGAATCAAGAATCTAATTTAAGCAGCACCCTCACATGGCAGACTTGCGCTGCAGAATAACTTTTATGACTTGGAGAGCTGAAAATTCTGCTGACAGAAATCTTAAAGTAGGAGAAAGTCAGGAGATCATTAAATATATATATATATATAAAAGAAAATAAAACCCAACCTTTTAACTCCTTACCGTCTTCTGTGTGCATGTGTGCCTGTATGCAGGCACATACATGTACACGTTAGGATGATTTGTGGGGATTTCATGCAAAACCGAATTTGTAAAATTTGTAGATTGTCTGCCCTCACTCATTTCTCTACTTTTTGAAGAGTAAGAACTGAAATGAACAGTTTGATATTCACCCTGGGCATGTTTTGTAATTTTCCCTAACAGACATGCTGCTGAAAATTCCAGACTTGTGCTGAAAGATACTGAGATCACATGCTCATTCAAAAAATATATATATAATACAAATTAAAAAAAAGCCCTTTGCAGTTAGGTAAATGTGTGTGCACTTGTGGAAACAAAGCATTGTATTTTTTCGTGTGTGTGCAGCACATAGTTCTGCTCAACACTGTATACATTTACTCAACTGCTTCAGTTTCTTGTGCATTAAAATTCTGTACTAAACATGTCCTACAAATTGTCCCAATAATTGTTTTGTGAAATTGTCTTTATTTCATACCGAAGCATGAAGTAATGTAAAATTGGGCAGGTTTTGAGCAGTGTATATCCTACATCTCACTTTTTGTCTTAGATTTTGTCGTGGCTGTAAAATTGAGTGCACAGAGGATAGAGCTTCAGTTGGGAATGCTTACATTGCTGTAGACTGGGATCCAACAGCACTCCATCTGCGCTACCAGACATCCCAGGAACGGGTAAAATGGCAACACAAACCCTTCATTATTTCTTAGTAGTTCACCAAGATGAAGTTAATCCTTAGGTTTACTCATAGATAACTGTTTATGATACTGACATCCTTAGAAAAATCTGTTTGATCTAATGGTAGACATGTAGCTGAGTTGAACTGGAGTAACTGTCCAGAATATTGTGCTTTACGGATTATTTTTAAGCCAAGAATGAAGACAGTGCATTATTTGTTTGCCTCTTCCTAATTGAAATACACCAGAAAATGTATTTTAGTGCATCTAGTTTTCATTCTTAATTAGTGTATGATGTTTGTGTGATACTGCGAACAGAGGCTTCCTCTGAGCAATTTGTATATATTTCCAAGTCAGATACAGTTCTATCTCACTTTAGATTGTAGAGGAGCATGAAAGTGTTGAACAAAGCCGCCGAGCTCAAGCAGAGCCCATCAACCTGGACAGCTGTCTTCGAGCCTTCACCAGTGAGGAAGAACTGGGTGAAGATGAGATGTACTACTGTTCCAAATGCAAGACCCATTGTTTGGCTACAAAAAAACTAGATCTTTGGAGGCTTCCTCCCATTTTGGTATGATATTGTTTACTACAGCAATAAAAGCAAAGAGAACTGGTTACAGATTTGAAGTGCTCGTTATATCTTCTTGTTCTAAGAAGTGTTTTTGCTCATGGTCTCAGGATGGCATTGTGCTGTGTTTGCAGCACGTATGTTTGTAATGCAGGCAAGTAACTTGAAATAAGCCTCATTTTCTTCTGAATCTTTTTAGCTGATACATTGCAGCAAGTGGTGGCATTTTCAGCTGTTCAGATGGAGTTCACACTTAAGCAGTCTTTTTGGCAATGTGATCTTTTGTCTAGTTGTGTAACCACCTGCTTTTGTTGCTTTTAAACTTGGTAGGCTATGCAAAACACTACTATATTTGTCACTGAAGAGAAGCAAAGTTTTCCATCATTTCCCTGTGGAAATGTTAGTTTCACGGTCCAAATTGTCACTTGGTTACTGTTTCATTAATATAAATGATAAAGTCTGTATGCTTCAGGAGAAAAAACATTTTGAACAGTGAAATTACTCACTGTGCTATAATCCTTTAATTTTCTTTAATGTGTTCTTCTCCTTAGATCATTCACCTGAAAAGATTTCAGTTTGTAAACGGCCGCTGGATAAAATCTCAGAAAATAGTTAAATTTCCCCGAGAAAATTTTGACCCAAGTGCCTTTTTGGTACAAAGGGATCCAAGTCATTTTCAGAGAAAACAGTTAACTCCTCAAACTGACGAAATTCCTGAAGCACGGACTCTTCAAGGAGACTCTAAAAAAATAGATCTGCAGATCACGTACTCGGCTGAAGGAGATGTTGTGAACAGAAGTCCATCATCCCTTAACACTTCTAATGTCATGAATAATATCAAAGGTAGGTAATAATTAGGTACAATTCCACTAAACACTGATAATTGGGAAAATTGTATACTGTGATACTTTTCTTTTTTTGCTGAAGCTCTCCATTTTTCTGAAACACTCACCATTTCTGTTTGCCTTGGAAAACTTAGTGAAGCTTTACTGTTTTATTTTATTTTTAATGAGCACTATCAAATACTGGTACTGTCCACACTTGTGTGTAGTGAACTGAATTGAATTGTGCTCCTGTGTGAAAGTTAAGTCTCAGGTGTGTGTGTGCACAGCTACTTCTGCTTTTGTATAGCACTCATTAGTTGCAGTGGAACAGTGTTCTTTTAATGACTGATTACTTGCAGAAGTCTGGACTTTGTTTACCTATCTTAATAGTCCACATATTTTCTGTTGTAGCATCTCCATCTCTGGGAAGGAAAAGTGGAACCAGCTGTCCATCAAGTAAGAGCAGTAGCCCCAACAGTAGCCCAAGGACTTTAGGAAGAGGCAAAGGGCGTCTGCGGCTACCACAGCTGGGGAAAAACAAGCTGTCAGGTAGCAAAGAAAACTTGGATGGAAGTAAAGAAAACAGTACTGACCAGGAACAGAAAATTTCTTCTGATCGAAGTGATACACTTATGAGAGGGCAAAATTTGGGTGGTAGTCAGAGTGAACTGTATACTGAACTGTATACTGCTCAGGACAGTGAGGTGACTCTAGCCAATGGATACATCTGTGAGCAGAATGCACACAGTAACGGTAGTATCAACGGTCAGATTGATAACCACAGTGAGGATGATACTGCAGATGACCAAAGAGAAGAAGTTTGTGTTAACCCTATTTACAATCTATATGCAATTTCGGTAAGTTGGCTTTTTATGGAAGTGAACTATCTTCATGGCATTGTTTGACTGAACGTTTATTGTTTTCATTACAAAAAGATTTATTAAATGGGAGAAGAGAGAGTGTAGTCAACAAAATAAGTTTGCCTTTAAAACTGGGTGAAAAGTATGTCTCTACTCAGTGCTTTTTCTGCTTGGTCAGATCTAGTAAAAAAAAGTCATCTAATAAAGAAAAGAGTAAAAACAAAACAGCCAGAATTAGCAGGAACACTGATATTCTGTATGAGGTGAAAAAAATAATGAAATAAAATTTGATAGTAAAAGAAATTGAAGGGCAGAGGGAGACTGACTGCGGGTGGGGCACATTCTGCTGCTGGGGCCAGCACACATGGGGGGTCTGGTGCATGCAGTGTGCTGCTACTTCAGAGGAAGGAGGTTTTGTTTAAGGAAGGTTAGCATTTAAGCATCTTTGGCCGGTGTAGATTGTCATGAACCATTGTTACTCAGTGAAAAATGGTGAATTTGTTCTGTGAATTCTCAGCTGTGATGACTGAACCAGAATTTTCTTCTTTTTCCTCAGTGCCATTCAGGAATCATGGGAGGGGGTCATTATGTCACTTATGCCAAAAACCCAAACAACAAGTGGTACTGCTACAATGACAGCAGCTGTAAGGTAAATCTTCTGTTGTAATAAATGGCAGCCACAGGTACCTAGATTCCAAGGAACTTGTGTTTTGTGAAATCTCTTCTTTTAAAACCATAAACACTTCAAAAGTTGCTTCATTTAAGTATTGTTGTGGCATTTTTTGTTTAAAATTTTAAACGAGGCTTCTTTCAAGTTAACATTTATTCATCAGCTGCTATTGCGTGGTGAAGGAAAGATGCTTGTTGTGTATGAAGATGGAAATGCTACTGAAAATGGAAATCCAAGAATACTTTTTCATGATGCTAGCTGTTTTGTATTCAATTACTGAATAATTAAGTTCCACTATTTCTGACTATTTGCATTTGGCTCCATAAAATGTTATACTTTCCAAGTAGATAATGGAGCCTGATAACTGTAATAAGGAAGGGAGAAAAAGTGGTCCTTCTAGCTGCAAGCAGCCACTGAAGAGTACCGTTTCCAGGGCAATTGTGTGTATTTTAAGTTGAGTGACAGTAACACAATTGTGCCAGTGCCTATTTCAGAATGTGTTTTTCTTTTTTGCAGGAATTGCATCCTGATGAAATCGACACCGACTCTGCCTACATTCTTTTCTATGAGCAGCAGGGGGTAGACTATGCACAATTTCTGCCAAAGATCGATGGCAAAAAGATGGCAGACACAAGCAGCATGGATGAAGACTTTGAGTCAGATTACAAGAAGTACTGTGTTCTGCAGTAAACAGATGATCTTCCATGGACTGTTTGAATATGAGGGATAACACCCTGAAACTTACATTTGGCAAAATGTTATTGAGACAGATAAGCTAAGTGTAGTTATTGTACCCTGTGATCTTGAAAGCACAAAAAGAGAACCCTAACTGAACAGCAGTTAATATAGAGATAGTATTGTTTTGTTCTGTTGTCTCACTACATGCTCTAAATGTTTCTGATGTTAGACATCAGGCTGAGACTGCCATTGGCCTTTAAATAAAATGGTTTGAGAAAAGCCGACTAGGACCAAATAAGAGCTAAATTTAATAGTCCAAATAAGAGCTAAGCGAAGTAGTGTAGAGTTTATCAACTATTCTAACAACCCCCTGAAGTTCTCCTTAGATTTAAAATATGGGGAAAAAATGTAGTGTTGTCTTTGGACAACATGATGTTGCTACCTCCTTTTTCCTGCAGTTTTATTGCATTTTACTGGCAAAACAGGGAAAGAAAGACAATGGAAAGTAGACAAATCTGAAGAATGGACATCAGAAGTAGGAAAGTTTTCCAGTTTTGCCACCACTAATGTATCAGTTGCTTTCTTTCTGTATGTTGGGAGTACAACCAAATCCTAATTTGAAAAGAGATTAATTTCTACACTTGAATGGTTTATTTTAACTGTGTTTTCTCCACGTGTTGGCTGTGCAGATCAACATGTTTCAGGAATGGCTTTTCTGCCTGAGGAGTGCTCTCTTAAACTTTTGGGATGCCTCAAGAAGAAACTTCAGGTTGAAGAGAGCAGCGGTGATTGCACGCATGGTGTCTTAAAATGTGCACATTGCACAGGACGTTCCCAGCTTTTGGAAGGAAAGATGCTTGAGCTTATGTTTCATGACTGGTGTTGCTTTTACGTTTGCACTTTTAAAAAAAATCATGTAATTAAATTCAAGAACAGTTTGTTTTTGTTGTTGTAAGGGCTCTGGAGTGAATGGCTGTGAATTAATCCACTGTGTATTTCAAACCAATAAGAAGCTGTGGCTGTCAGGTAGCTATCGTAGCATTCATGGTTTTTTATTTTTTTATTGGTTTCTTAATTTAATAAGGTTTCTTTTTTCAAAATTTGGTTGCCTTTTCAAATCTGTTTTGCAACAGGTTATGCATATACTTGCAATTAAAACAGAATTGCTTTTCATACCCTTGCAAGATGCTCTTTTCAGTTAATGGGTTTATTGCGTTGAAGGAAAGCACGAGCAGAGACCAGGAACAAGATGGTTCTTTTTTGAGTAGGCATTTCTTTAAACGTTTTCAGTGTTAAAGTGTTTGCATATATGAGCAAAGGAATATGTTTCCAACTTTGCCCCTTTGTTCTTCAGCTGAATCAGATTTTGTCACCTTCCAAATTCATTAGATTTCCAGTTCTCCCTAACATTTGATATTTACATTGTTGATGTCTGAAATAAATTTTAGGCTTTTTTTTAATGTGTTTTACAAGAATGCCAAGCCTACCAGTAAGAGTATAATTTCCAGAAGGATCTGGGTTTTATCTATTTAAGAAATGATGTCAGCTGATGTTGCTGTCTATACTCAAGCCAAAACCCTCTCTGTCTCTGGAGGTCGTGCCTCTGGCAGGGCAGCAGGTCGGTTCCAAGATAAGTATTGTCTTACTTGTCAAGTGTTGCTCCCTATCCCAGATTGCTCTTTTATCTTTACAGTGATCTAAACATTGAGACTGAAGAGAAACAAATGGTGAGCTTCTAGGTTAGTGGCTTCGTTCAGTTCCTATTTGTCTATTCCTCCCTCCCTGAACTCCATGAAAAGTGAAAGATTTTCAACTGATTTACTTTGAAACGTTTTATTTAAGCAGGTAGCACAATCTACTAATGTTATTTGATCTTCTGTGTTTGTTACATTGGTTGTAATTAATTTTTTAAATTAAATTAATTCATGATTTAGTAGTAAATTTATTAAGTTAACTATTAACTACATTCACTTTGTAAATTATTGTATAAAGCTTATTGACAATGCACTGACTTTAGAAAGATGTTAATGTACATAAATACCTTGTAAATAAAATAGTGTTGATGTACTGGAATATGAGCTGTATTAAAAAAAAAAAAAGGTATTGGTAATTGTATATGGAGTGAACCTGTTTATCTGTAACTATATTATTCAAACAAATTAAATACTGTGGATGCAGATAGTGTCGCTTCTTGTCAGATATTTTTAATAGCTCTTTTCCTGCTGTGAAGTTTCTTTACTCTTTGAGTTATGTTCAGATGTGTTTTTTCATTCACAAGATTGGGATGTGTGAGTGAGCTCCTTGTCACTGGCACAGCATCGCTCTCAGCAGAGCAAAAATAACTCGATAGTTCTGCAATTTGTTTTCAAGTTATTTTAGCTTTCCATCTGAGAACGTTCTCAGTTTTTAGAGTTCGTCCATTTAATCCTATTTAAAATGTGAGCCTGTATGTGTGACAGAGTGACATCCATTTCCTTGTCAGAAATAAGTCTGCAGAGCTCGTGCACTGAGTGCGTTCAGGTGGTTCTCTTCTGTGGTGAATGATGACAGATCTGAAATGAGATTGGAGATGATTTAAATCACAGCGGGTGAACCTGGAATTTCTGGTTGAGTACCCCTGGGAGGGCTTTTTTAGTATTGAATTATTCTTTGAATGCATCAGGCAGCTACAATTCAACCTACAAAACTTCACTCCGGGTTCCCACGCCGTGATAAGCAAGGCTTGCTTTGAGTTTAACGTGGGGTCATTGAAGAGTTCCCTTCCAAGCACCCCAGAAATGTCAGAGCCGTAGCTGTGCACACCCATCCTTTCTGTGGAGCTTCAACATCATCCGCACCACGCGAGGGCAGCACTGCTCCGGAGGGACGCCCTCTTGCAACCATCACTGCTCTTTTGCGCCTGTTTCTTTGATTAATTGCACGCAAATAATTAACAGGTGTTTTAGATCGAGCAGAATTCTCGCTTTCATCAGCTGGAAATAACACACAGGGCATACAAAGGAAAGGAGAATCCTCAGCCACGGGCGGAGGAGCAGTGCGTGTGTGCAAGCTGCTGGCTGGAGAGTGAAGCTGCTGCAGGGGAAACTCTTCCTGTAGCTAAAGGAAAAGAGTCACGTGTAGCTCGGGCAGCCACAGTTTCCTCTGATTTTGTTTTATAACTCGTTACCTCTGTAAAAATCAAGGAGCAACTTTTGTGCTGCGAAGAGATCTGTTCCACCCCAATGTTAAAAGTGCTTAGGTACAGTGGCAGTTCCCTGCACTGTGGGTGAGGTCAGTACAGAGTGTGATGTTTTCACTCACTTTTCTTTACAAGTCTCAGAGATGTTTGCTGTCATGTGCCACTAGCTCAGTAGGTTGTTTTTTTTCCCCCCAATTTCTTTATGAAGGGAAAGGAAAAAAAAGGTTGAGGTCAACTGAAGCCCATCGTATTTCCTCAGGAAGAGTGGCCCTTCAGCAGCATGACATGCTGCAGGTGACTGTGGCAGAAAGTCTTTGGGGAAAGATTGCACAGCATACAGAATGACCTCAGCATGGTGAATTTGAACTGTTGGGTGAACTGTGCTGGGAAAGCTCTCCATGTGTGCAGAGAAAAGAGAATATTTGAGAAAATAGTGGTCTTTTTTTTTAGCGAGAGTTGAGGGACGCTTCCTCTACCAGCATCTTTTCACTGTGCATGTTTACTGATTATACTTTAATGCGTGCCATGTCTCTGATGTGCCCTGCTGATAGGTTTGAGCTGAAGCAAAGCACCACGTTAACAAAGTGAGATGTCAGAGGCGAAGTCAACCATTTAAACATCGGAGCGGTGACGGCTCTGAGGTGGACAAGCAGAAATAAGAGGCAAAAATCGATCTTGCTGTTGTTCAGATGCGAGCCAGTGGATAGGTTGTGCTTCAGGAGTGAGATATCACTTGAGGAGGTTGCATGCACTCATTGGTCCATGGGATTTCTCAAAAGAAGGAAACCGTAACCCCAGCAGCTCTGATAAGCAGATTGTAACCGAACTGCGTTTCCATCTGAAACTATTGTTCTGGTTATGAAAGGTAGGTTTTGTATTTTCTCTCAACTCTCCAGTACTGCAATTCATTAACAATGATATTTATTCTTAGGTAATAATCCATTTCAAAAGTAAATGAAATGATCTTTGGTACGTGGAAGTTTTGCTCTTGGAAACTGTCTGAAACGAGGATCATGAAGTACTTGATGCATGAGCACTTGGTCACGTATTTACTTCTTGACTGCGTATAGCACAGACATTTCCTCTGAGCAGCCACTAACTACATGAGACTTACTGATAAATTGTGACTTTTTTCTCAAAAAGGAAGTAAATCTGTCATCTAGACTGAGGACAGAGTAAGACGGCCTGTCAGGGCTGCAGCACTAGGTGTGTTTTGTTTGGTTCCAAATGTTTCTGAAAACAGCGTCGTTATATTTAGCTGGAAATGAACTATTGTTTTTTATTTTTGGGCCCTTGAAGGTGCTGAATGGATAACCAAAGAGTGTGCATCAGTATCTCCAAGGCTGGACAGGGAAGCTGCTGTCTTGGTGGAAATGGCACAGACTCTTGCTGTATTTATCAGTTTAATTGGAGCATTAAGGGATCATATCATGCCAAAAAAACTTGTGGGTGCTTTTTGCTGTTGAATGCCCTTTACTCCTCAAATCAGAACTATGAGGACTGTCTGAAATCAACAGAACCAACTTGGCCTGTGCAGATTGATAGAGTGGGCTGTGTGGAAGCTCTGCCCAGCTGAGTGTCAGTGGTAGCAGGCAGCCTTTCCTTAAAGAGCATGAAGTCTAGGAACTGAATGGTTTTTTTTTTGGTTTTTTTTTCCTCCTGGTGGAGAGAGAGGGAAAAAAGCAGCAGGGAAGGTAACTTCTTACACAAAGTACTGCATTGGACTGGGGAGCATGAATGTACCGAGCCCTGTGAGTGCCCCCTGCCAAGAGGAGTCAACTGCTGTCACTTCCCCCTGAATTTTAAAAACTCAACGAGTTTTTAAGAAGCGATTTTTATCTTTACACTATTGTTTAAATCTGTTCTGAAGTTGCCAGTTATGGCAGGAGTGTATCCTCTTGTTCCCTGTGCTCCCTTTGGCTGTCACAGGAGATTGTGTCACTTATTTTCTCTCTATCGTCCGTTTGCCCATTGTCTACAGATTGGAGCCATTAAATGTCCTGAGAAAGCACACGGACCCAAGGCACAGCTGCCCCCAGCTGGCTGAATGCCCACAGCATCAGCGTGCATATTAATTTCAGCTTTTGTTATACCTATTTTTCCCTTAGGTCCAGTAAATGGAGGCAAGGAGTTTGTAAAATGCGGTCATTTGTGCTGGCTGATTTATTGTTTCACGAGAATAATCCTGACAGAATCTTGGAAGATTGTACCTTTTGTTTGGGACCAACCTCCAGCTTCCTTGTTCACGTGTAAAAGATTTCCTGTTACTGAAAATGAGCAGCAACGTTTGATAAGGGCCCTTCAGCAATATTGGCCACAAACTGGAACACTAAGGATGCTTCTAGATTTAAGGAAAATGAGTATTTTTGAGCACATTTATAGAATCCAGAAATGCTGCTCTTCCTGTTGCTCTCAGTAGTTCACAAAGAAACCAAAGCACATAGGTGAAATCCTGGCTTTTCTGTTACTTAAAATGCCTATGTTTGGATGTCTGCCTTTTTTTATACCATTGAGACAGACCTTATCCTTACCAAGGCAGAAATTGTTTTCATTGGTCCAAAAAACAGTTCTCCTGAATGAATTGAGATTGTTCTATATTTTCTATGGTTTCCATTTGGTGCAACATAGACTTAATACAAATGAAATAAGTAATAATGAAACAAAATCTTCAATTAATCTTAAAGATATTCTTCTCTGAAGTGCTCTCTTTTTACTTCAGTTTGTCAGTGCTCTGTCACAGCCAGGTCAGGCTTTCAGGCCTTGTCCTGTAGTACAGGTTCTCTTCTAACTTACTCTTCCATGCCTTTTTTACTTCTTCCCAGTATGTAGAGATGTAGTGTTGTCTTTACACCATCCACTGGAGATGGTTTTGATGGAACAGATAGAAGAAATGAACTAAACTGGCAAATATATTGCAGAAGAGATAGTTTGAGGTAACAGGCTTTAACTCGCAGGCTTTGCAGGACAACAACAGAGGAAAAACTTGACCAGATGAGTCTGCTTGTTTAAAATGTGCTGAGAAATGACACAGGAAGTGCAGCGTTCAGCTCGACCCTCTTCGTGTTTAGCATACAATGACTGAGATGGTTTGCAGATTAAAAATTGTCCCTTCACTCAGTGCAGCATTTTGATGGAGAAAATATTTACTTGTGTTATAAATAAACCTTGGCGGCCCTATGAGCTGCAGGAAAACTGAAGAGTTCATGCTAAGAACTGGATAACAACAAAGGAAAGCTGCTGCTTCAGAGCCAGGAACAGGATCCAGCACAACCAGCAGTGAATTAAGAAAACCCTACAAACTGTGCTTGTGTTATGATGTTTGGAGTAACGAGACAATGCAAGGAACAGTGTGATTACAAACACGTGGCCCTTAATATTGTTACATCCCTCCTCCAAAGTGCTTCGTTGACATCGGACAATTGTCCCCATGTACTGCTCTCAGTGCTCGTGCTGTGCTGAAGTATGCAGTGAGGACGAAAAAGGGTACAGCATTTGTTTATGGAGTCACATTTAAGAGGATGAACTCAGTAACAGGGAGTGGATGGACATGTACTGAGGTGACACAGCCTCAAAGTAAACTGAAGATGAGGACAGTGAGCACAGCACGTGGCAGCAATGCATCCTGCCACTGAGGAAGGCAAGGAGCACCCCGGGCTGGGTCAGCAGGTACCTGGACAGTGCACTGAGGGCAGGGATCTCCCTGAGATTTGAACTCATTGCCAAACTCGTGTGAGTGGGACAGACTGGGTTTTATAGCTCTGGTGTTCACTCAGCGAGCCGATCAATAATCCACCTGGATTCGGGATGTTTTCTTTTGTGTTCAGATCCATCAGCAAACAGAACAGAAAATGAGCCGAGTTTTTGTTAGGTGTTGTATTCCTTTTGATGTGTAAGAATACTGCTCAGAGACTTTTAAATCAAAACTATTCACAGTGGGTGAGGATGCTTGTTCAAGGAGCAGGAAAGGATTCCTCACAGGAAGACCCAAATGATGCATATTGACCACTCGTGTTTACAACCTTGTTCGAGAGCGAGTGAATTGGAAATGTTTGGTTGCCATGTGGTCTTTTTATCTTCAGCTTTGCTTACAAAATGTTCCTGTTTAAAATACATGTGATACAACGTTGGCAGCATATCAGAGAACTAATCTGACCGTGATTTGTGGACAAAGATGTCACAGTAGGTCTTTAAACTTCTTTACCTTTTCCCCTCGCTGTATTTCTTTGAACGGTTGAATGAAATGGAAGTTATGATACTGTTGCCTCTAGAGTATGTGATATTCTCAAATAACAATTCAGTTAATGGAGTCATTAAACATTGCTTTTAGCATAATCCAGGGATGTGAGTGCTCAGTGAGACATGAGGCGAACTAGCAGCACTTCAAAGTAGTAAAAATTAAGAGTGACCTGAAGAATTACTGGCTTTGAGCACGAAATCTGTAGGAATCATAAGCTTGACTTGTTGTTTAAATGATTTTGATTTAACTGAGACAAAAGTGCTGGCTATATTTTAAAGTAGCCCTCTCTTTCATGTGAGTGACAGGCAGGCTAATATAGTAAGAGGCTGAGTGCAAAGAAGGGTAGAGTTCAAATGAATTAAAAAGAGTTAGGAGCTGATTAAAGGGAAGTAAGGGATGGAACACAGATGTGAGTGCCCCCTCTGAACACACTTCGCCCTTAGCAGGGTTGGATCTCTCTTCCTTTACCAGCAGGTTTTTGATGTTCTGGGGTAGAAAGAAAAACCTCCTTTACTTCAGCTTTTGTGTTGAAGGCAGCATTGACCCTTTGTCTAACAAGTGCTCAGGCAGGTTATAAATCTGTAACTTTGCACTTCACCTTTTGTGTCTTGCTTAATGACCTTTTAAAAATAAATGCAGAGTGGCTGAAGGAAACTGTATCAGGAGTGGAAAAGCTGACACGATGCAACCCGAGCTCCAGTCTGTTAAACAAAACTTCTTTTCTTTACTTTGTGGTTTAAAAAAGAAAAGAAAAAGAAAGAGGAAAAAAAATGGGACAGGGGTGTGTTTTTTAGTTGGCTTCTGTCTTGTGATTTCAGCTCTTGCTGGAAAAATGCTGTGGGATTTCTGGCCTATGGAGAGAGACCTCCAGTCATTCTGCTGTGCTGGGAGGTTCTGGGTGTTGTTTGTTGCCTGTTGTTTTAGGGGATGCTTGCAGGAACCACCAGCACTGCCTTTGTTTTGTTTACGTGCATGAGAAGAATCAGTTTAGATTCTGAGCAGGTTCTTTTGTTTCCCACAGTAATTTAATATACATAGCTTTAAGTTGAAAAAAATATCATGATACCTTTTATCTAACTCCATGAGGACACATGCTGTCCCTGAGGAGCATATTAATAGAAAATGTTGAATTTCTCCATTTCAATCAAAGGAAAACTAAGCTTTCCCACCATTTAGACCAGTATGATATATATATATATATTTGTTGTGATGGTTTAAAGAATGTTTTGGATTTCTGACTACAATAGTAAAGCACTGACATTATTTTCTATTATGACATTATGACATCTGTTTACGTATTTTGCTTAAAACAAAAGCTTGCTCCGGGGGGAGGCATTTGAGGAGGAATCCTTGCAGATAAAACCCAGATTTATTTTGGATGACTGTTTGGTTTATCAGCTGGCAGCACCCTGAACGATTTAGAGGGTTTCAGCCTGCTTGCAGGTGCCTTTACCACGAATAATTTCAATGCAGAAAATCCACGGCAGCTGAACTGGCTATTGTTTGCAAGCCGTAGTACCTATTTTCCAGTGATGTTACTGCTTAAAGCCCTCAGACGGTTGGGATTCCAAACAAGAGTGTGTTGTGGGCAGTCCCTGGGGCCGTTTGTAGTTTCTCCACGTCCGCAGTTGTGTGCCCTGGCTCAGAATGAATAGATGCAGAGTGAAGCAGTTTCCAAGTGCCCTCGCAGCCTTTTCTCTGCAGTGAGTCTCTGAATGGTTGCTGCTGCCTGTTCTCAGGGTCTAACTGCAAACCTTTTCTTTCATGTGTGCTTCTCCTCAAAGGCACAGCACTCTGATAAATGTTACGAGGTCAGCCTGAGAAATGTCTTGGATGCTTCACCTAGCAGCAGATGATGCAAGTACCAGCAGGAGGACTGGGAAGCTGTGCTGTCCGCTCTGGGGGAGTTCATACATGACATGCTTGTATTAACTTCTGGCTGTGACACTCCACCCCATAAGGGACTGTTTCTTTTGTTGAAGCCCTGCCTCCTCCTTTCAGAACACTGGTGTTTTAGTTCAGCCTTTGCACTGATCTACCATCCTCCAAGAGATTACTCCCTGGCTGTGTGCTTCAGTCCATCAGCTTTGGACCTTTGCACTTGACATAAATGATCAGGTTACAGGTTACAGATTCACGTGGTAAACCACCCCGATGTCGTGTGCAAAGAACATCCTGCTCCAACAAAAAAATATTCCACATCAATTTGATCGAAAGCCATATGGATGCCTTGAGCCTGACTTTCCAGGGAGGAGCAGCAGTGCCCTGTGTGATTTACACAGCTGACCCTGCTGGTTTTCTGCTGGTGTGTGACAGTTACGTGGAGCTCAGCACACGGTACTGCACAGCAGTGAGCAGTGCAAACAGTGGCACGTCCCACTCACTGCTGGCATTTCAGTTCTGGGCCTTCTGCCCCTGTGAAGGCTGAAGTTTAAATGTGAACTTAGCAATTCCTATTAGAAAATGTTACAGGTCAATTAAAAAATGTAGGGCTGGTTGTGTCAAGGTCGATTTCTTCCACTCTGTCTTTCTATTCTTCCTCAAGCTTTGGAGCAATTTATTTTTAATTTGTGAATTCACAGCTGAGTGAATCTCTTGACATGAAGAGCTGGGTAAAGGATTTGTGCTGATACAGTGTGTAACCTCGGAATTATGTAATATGATTCCTTTGTTTAAACGTACAAATTAGTTTTCTAATTGGTTTGCTCATTAAAAGCTGGCAGCACTGTGCATTGCTTTGTGCCATCTCTAATCCTGGGCTGTTTTAAAGGATGGGGGATAAAAGGAGCAAGGGATGGATGGAGGAAAAAACTGCTTTTCCAGCTACTGTTAGAAATAACAGCACTGTTAATACTCATAGAAGTCATCTGTGACAATCAGATTCCTCTTAATAAGAACAAATTGTGATGTTGACTGAACATTCAGCAAAGAGCCTCCTAGGAACTGCTGGGCACAAATTGGAAGGGAGGAGTGATAGGAGCAGTGGGATAAGAGCACTGCCTTTCCTTACATTCGCTCTCAGATAAGTTTGAGGATGAGAAAAAGCAAACCAGAACCCAGCATCAGCATCAGGTGCACGCAGGCAGGCTGCCACTGGCTGAGCTTGTACGGAGTGCATGATGCAGAGGGGGTGATAGAGTGCTGTGCTGAAAATGATCTGTTTGCCATGGAGTACCCTGGGATAACTGAGCGCTCCATAACGAGGGTGCAGGATGTGTTAATTATTCCATTTCAGCTCTGCTGGCAGGAATCTGGCAGCTGCTTGCAGCAAAGCAGGCACAGACACTTGTGTTTTTATTGCCACTGCCCGTGCGACCGGCAGATTTTATTATTGTGCTGTTCTTCCTGATTTTCTGAATGGAGGAACAAATCACTCCACCGGGGTAAACTTTTGCCAAAACAAAATAAAAAAAGCTTGTAAAATAACATATTATTTTCCCTCTTTCTGTTTTGTTTTGGTTCGAGCTTTCTCTCACTTTTCTCAGCTTTTGCATTTAGGCCCTATTTAGTCTGCTTAAAGCTGGGAACTCCAGGCAGATCTATCATCTGATGGAGCTGAGGCTGGCTTAGCCATGTATGTATCAGCCAAAGGGAGAAAATGAGCTACTGAAAGAATTAAATCCTACGTAGCTCACTGTGTGTGCTCTCTTTCCTTTGTGTGTAGGTTTACCTGTCGGAGTTGGTTGTGTGTGTGCTTCTATGGTGCAGCTGTGTTACAGACATGTGTGCACTGCCCCGTGGTACTGAAACAAGCCACAGGGTTTCACCAAATTCACACCTCTATTGAAAAGCTGGATCTGCTGCTGAGGTCATTTGGGTCTTGCTGAGTAACTGTCAGGTGTTTTTTTGTTTTAACAGTCTTCATGTGAGGCCTTTATGAATCACTTATCTGCTTCCCTGCCATCTTTTCTCTGTTGCAATCTCAGAATTTTCCTATGGCTGCAATAGAAAATGGCACTGACTTCTCCAGTGGGTTCCCATGCAACGGGAATGTTTGCTCTTTATGAGCTTTAATGGCTGTTTTTAAAATAAATCAATCTTGTGTTGTACCTTCTGTATTCATATCAGTGGGATCATAAACCTTAACATCCCGTTTATGCTCTGGCACTGCAATAGTAACAATCAGGACAATAGAAACCCATTTCAGTGTGGTTTTATGAGTGACACCAGAGTCCCCTTTTGCTCTGCTTGATAAGATGCTGTGTTGTCTGCCACTCAGATTGCTCTAAAATCACTGAAGTAAAAGAAGCTGTGGCACTATTTCTGCTTATAACCTGCTTCAGAGCCTTTATCTAACTGTCATAATACCAAAAATGATTTAGTTCTGTCAGCATTTTGGGGCACTGAAATTCCCTGAGGTTAATGGTGAGTCCTCCCCTTAGCTTATTCATGTTGGATATGAAGTGCTGCACAAAAGCCAGAGCTGTCAGCTGCAGGACTGAGCAGGATCGGGAAGACTTCAGCTCCTTGGTGGCTGACCACGTGTCTTCCTCCTTTGTAAAGCAGCATCTTTCCTTTTCTTAGGCAGATTGCTGATTTCTCTTAAGATTATTCCTAGGTTCAATGGGGACTGCTGGATTCCATGACACAAAACTGTTTGACTGCGTGCAAGGAAGCATTTCAGGTAATGTGTGCAACAAAGCCAAACGATTCTATGCTTTCAAAGATATAGCTTTCTTGATAGGAAATGACTATGATTTACTCGGGCCTTAATCTCAACATCAGTGCAATCAGCAAAACGTGAAACTTCTGTCTTCCTCTCTCATAAATTCTTCATAACCATGTGTACCTGTGAACTAATCGAGGTACTTCTCTCTCATGCTGGGAACAATGCTGCTCTCAGTAATCTGGGAATTGAATGGGTGTTGTCATGATGGTAATTTTAGTAGTGGGAAAGTAATATATTTTTCTGTGAGGTTTCCTTCATATAATAAAAAGAAAAACCGTTGGGAAGTTCAACTGCATGAAAATAGGTTATAAGGAAACAAACACCATAGGTAATAAAGTGATATCAGTTCTTTGGTACTTTTTAAATTCAAAGTGTGAGTACAAAATGTCTGAATCACTTCAGGAGACAATAAGTAAAAGATGAGAAAACCTGAACTTATCACAATCTCTGAAAACCTTATACCCTTTACACTGTAACTTTAACTGCAAATTGTGTTCAACCCTAAGAAAGAAAATAATCTCCCAGAGGCATTTAAATTAATTGCTGTAGTTAATCACACTCATAATTTTACATTTCTGACTAGTTATAATCAGGTTTTATGGATGTGTAAAGATTCCTTTCTGATGTTAAAAGCCTGAAGTGGGGTTTGTCTGGGGGAAACGCATTGAAGCTTTGTACTGAGAACTGCTTGTTCTCATTCTCAGCAGTTGGTTCGAGTTGTGTCTGTGTTCAGGAGGAGCAGGGAGGGTCCCAGAAGGGTCCCATCCCCCCATCTGTGTGCTGGCCCTGCCAAGGTCACCGTGCCCCCTGCTCCTGCTGCCCTCTCATTCCTGCTCCCACCTCCTCTGATTGCTTTTTAACCCACTCTGTGAAACGTTTCAGGTTCAGAAACGCCAGTGAAGGTTTTTAATAGAGAGGCAGTGTCTCCCACAGCTCAGTTTACTTCTGGACTTGGGGAGGACTCCTGGCAGCATGGTTTGGGTTTCTGGCAATGTTGGCGTAATGCAGCAGCCCTAGTGCTCAGCACACTGCACAAATATGTGCAGATATGTCCATGGTGATGGGCACTGGCACGCGTGGCCCCAAAGCACTGCCAAGTGGAAGTGCTCTGGAAATGCCCCCTGCGTGTACCTGGGCCATCCATTCCCCCCAGCCCAAAGCAGTGCTAATTTAATGCCCAGCCTTGGCCTGGCAGCACAGCAAAGCATTGAGTCTGCAAAGGCACATGGGGCAAAAATGTTGACGTGAGCAGGCTGCACAAAGGCAGAGAGAAAGACATCTTCTTTCTCTCTGCTTCCTCACCACTCACTTCCTCGTGCTGGTACTCAGTCTGAGCAGAAATTTGTGTCTTCAAGAGCAGCACTTCAGCACAGAGCATTCTCCCCTGTGCAAGGTGTGATGTGGTGGTAGGAAATGGGGCTCTGGATCTGAGGTGCTTTACCTTACAGCTTGTACCAATACATGTGTTATGCTTTGAAACCAGCCTGGGAAATCAGTTCAGCTGGTTCGTGGGGTTTTTTTTTGTTCATGGGGGAGATAAGGAGGAATGTTTCACCTGAGTTTAATGTGGCAATATGATTTCTGCTGAACAGAAGAGCTGCTGCTGAGCTGGCAAGCACTGCCCGCCCTGCAAAGGCCATGTCTCCTTGGCAGAGGGCTGGGATGTTAGTTCTGCAGTGCACAGAAAAGGGCGTTCTGAGCTGGCATTTGTCAGCGGGAGGAGGTGACCCTACAAAAAACTGTCAGGTTTTGGATAATGACCTTCTGTAGCAGCTGGAAATTAGCAGGTGTAATTCATGTCTGAAAAACCTAGGTATGGGGCACAGAGCTGTAGTCAGGGAGCCCAAAGTCAGAGGGGACTGATAATCTGTGTTGCAAAAATGGAAAAGTATGGAGCCTCCATGCTTTAATTTCCATGAAACAAAAATATTTTGCACTACAGCCATGTGACTTACACTAAGAACGTGAGAAAAATCCAAAGCATTGTCTAGAAAAGTATATTGTTGAGAACATACTCACTAAGGTTATGTTCAATCTGCCCATTGCTCAAAACGTGGTGCTGCACACTGAGTAAGCCATATTCTTGGCATCTGCTGAATTGAAGTTATTTAGGTTGTATTTGTCTTTGAGCATAGGACCAGTATGATCTTTTCTTGATGTGTTCTCTACTTGCAGGGTATTGAGGAGTGTCATGAAAGTGCGCTCAAAAGAGAGAGGTAAGTTAATCTTGGTTAATTTCTACATGGGTGGTTATACCAGGAAGATCTATGGTGCCATTTACTGCCCCATAAGAGGCCTGCATGGCCTCTACCTGAGGGGCTGGAGGTGACACTAGGTCTGGTGAGCAATGCACTGTACTCAAAGCAGTTTTGTCAGGGGACAAGTGGCACTCTGATGGCCAAGGTGCAGTAGAAGCTCCAGGAGCCTGCTGACATCAGTGGTATCCCAGTGTAGTGCAGTTCCCTCCCTTCCCTCAAACCACCCCGAGAAAAAGCAAACCTGACCCTAAAACTCGTGGAGAAAATAGGAGAAAGAGGCATATTCCTTTTCTTAATGAATGTTGTGTAGGTTTTTCTTCAGCAAAGAAATAAAAACTCAACCCAAAGAAAATACAGTATGTCTGTTCAGCTTTAATCTTTCTTTTATGTTTGCTTCTTCAAAGTTTTTCAGTTACTTAAAATACAGTTAAATTCCTAACCATTCCTCTAAATGTAACAAGGTAAATTTGCTTTCCCATATTTTCTGAAGCTCATATTATTGATTGTTAAATAAGAAAATAACTTTTCTCCTTTGGTGATCTGTAGTTGGCCACACTGTTGTGATTTTCCTGAAAATGACTGTGTAGCCATAGTGTAGAGTCATCCTTGCAAACATTGCCCTAAAGGAAGTAGTCTAAATCCTCTGGAATTAAATGCTGTCTTGGGATGGATGGCCAAAATCTGAAGATCTCGAAGCAGCTGCAACGTGAATAGCACTGGCTGGAGTCAGCTTTGTCTGTCTTCAGAGAGAGCTGGAACAGTGCAAGAAAATCCCATACCCCAAAATATTGAGCTTTTCTGAATGTTACTGGGTAAGGTCTGAAGAAATCAATTTTAATTGAAATCTTCTTACTGAAGCTATGGACGTTATCCGTATGTACTTTGTGGATATGTTATTCTTTGAAAAATCATGGAAATATTCACTCTGTTCAAACTGAAATTTAAGTGTTATAAAAAAGTTCTGGAAGGAGCCATTTCTTGACCGGTTCTATTTCATTATAGAAATGAAAACTGTAAAGGATCTTGAAAGTGTCGTGTTCTGAACACAGCCCTGCAAAGAGAGGGAATTTCTGCACACGTGCAGTTAGTGTATGTGAACAAGCTTCCTTTTTCCTTCATAGCACATTGCATCAGCCATGGGCATCCTGGAATGGGATGTCATACTGGGCTGAATAAATAGATCCAGCAGAGAAACTTGATGTGCAGAATCAGTAGGTTAGATGTAAGAATTCCAGTATCCTTACCTAAGAGTTAACTTTAGGTACTCTGGAAAAGGAAAGGGATAAAATGTGTTAGCACAGATGAGATTTGTTACGTGTCTTCAAACAAGATAGAATGACCCAGGTGTTGTCCAATTGCATGAGCATTTTTATGCTCTGTATTTTACCTTTATGCAGGACAATGAAGGTATGCTATGAACTCCTCCAGCTGTTTGTCTTCCTGACTTGAAGTGCTGAATGTAAACATACTCCAGGAAAAAAAACCCACATTCATAGGCACTTAAGAAGAGATTCCTCCTGAAAGTCCTCCACATAACTTGTAAAGTGTCCTTCCAGTGTTGTGTTAAAATTACAGCATTGCTGATAATCCACCCTACTGTTTTCTTCAAGTGTTTTTAAGGTTTCAATCTTCATAGTTTCATCTTACAACTCCTTAGAATTTTTGAAATTTAGTGCAATGGATTCATTTTGTATAGGAGCAGCAGCAGAAGTTGTTGGTTATCGTATGAAGGAGGAAGAGATAATATTCTATACTCGGATATAACTGAGGAGTTGGTGGTTAGAGAGAATACTTGATACAAAAACAAAACAGAATAAAAGCCCAGAACCTTGAATGAGGTGAGAACTGTTCACTGGAAGAGAGAATTCAGGATGTATGGAAGGATCAGAACCAGCACTAAGACCTTAGCAGGAGGCAGGAGGCTGCTGGCTCTGGACCAGTACACAGGTCGATTGTTCAGAAACTGAGCAGGCCGAAAATTTTCAGACATGAATGTTGAGTTAGTCCCTCCGAAATGAACTGTTGAGAACTGGGAAACCTGCAGATATTGGGGGGGAAAAAGAATGTATAATTCTTTCTTTTCTTTGGAACGCTGGGAGTGCCTTATTCTGTGGTGCTGTTTTGATCTGTGTGAATGCACTGCACCTTACAGGAAACACTGTGATGGAGGCTACTGCTGGAGGTCACCCACTGATTTCAGGCTCGGAAATCACACGGGCTTCCTGTGTGAGCTGAATGCTTTTTATCCAGCCCAAGGAGCTGGTTAGATCGGACCTCGTGACACGCACATCCTGTCCTTGTCTGTCACGTCACAGTGAGACAACGTAAAAGGACGAGGTGTGTGTGCCTCATTTCTTTGTTTCCTTAGAAGCTGGAACTGGAGTGAGATGCTCATTCCTGTGTGCTGTGCTACGTATGAGGCTGAGCCTTGCTCTTTGAATAAAATGATTGAGTGCACTGCAAATAACAAACAGAGTGAAGGTGCTGGCTCTTGCCCAGTTGCTGAGGTTCCATTCCAGGACATCTTAATTGTTTTAATCATATATTCTGTCAGCTGAACAATGTGCATTTTGGAGACAGTCATGACTCGGTCTCCTGTTCCTGTTTTTTGAGTGTTGATTTAACAGAGCTACCAAGTGATGCTGTCAAAACTGGCATTAGGAGAGTGTATGAATTTAACCTAATGCCAAGCATGTGTATGTTTGTCATAGCAACAAAACCTTGGGAACAGTTCTGCACCAGAGGGCGGTGGGCACAGCCCCAAGTTGCCAGAGCTCACAGAGTGAGTCCCTTCCAACTCACTCAAATGCAAGTGAGCAGGCAGGCAGGCAAAATCACAGGAAGCAGATCTTCCAGAGCATCCCTCTGTGACTTACCTGGAATAAACTGAGTGAAATTGGCTCCTCAAACACTGTCCAGATGACAGTCTCGTGGCAGTCAGGAGTGGTGAGGGAGCCCTCGTACCGATAGTACTTTACGAGTTCATATACCGGTGGGAGAAGAGAGTTCAGTGGCAAAGCCTCCATCGTTGATGATGTGTCTAGGCAAACCAGGCAGAAATACTGTTTTTAACAAGCACAGCTGAAGGCATTGTTCTTAAACATCCTCAAATGCACCTGCAGCTAATGGCTTTGTAAATCCTTATCCCCCTGTGCTCTCCCCAGGCTCACTGGGATGGCCACACCACACTGCTTGTGCAGTCCATGACCACTGCCTGCAAAATGCCAGAGCTCCAAGTATGAACACCTCTCTTATTAAAACAAACATTCGTCTTTGTTAAAATGTTCAGCTCCCTGCTTTTCTTCTCACTTTGCTTCGTTCTACAGAAGCAGAAATACTGATTCTGGTGCTTTGGTGTTCTTCATCTGTAAGTATGGAGAACTAGATTTTCTCCCACCTGAGTGCTTGACAAACTAACCTTTATCCTTTGCCTTTGAATTTTCAGGACTGGGCCTTGAATTACCTTATAGAATGTGTGCTCAAAATTAAACATTAATCGAACAAGCCAAGTGTCTTACCTTTGACTGGAATATTATGTAATTCACTTATTAGAGTTGCATAGTTTTTATTTTCTTCATCAATCTGAAATGGAAACATTTTTATTTCACATCATGTATTCTTCAGCAGGTGGTGATTTTAAATAAATCATGAATGAAAGTCAGGAACCACAAAGGTAACAGAAGCAAACAGAATATGCAAAAAGATAAAGGAGCTATGTTTTGGCATTGCTTGACCGTAGAATTCAGGAAGGTTTAGGTCTTGGAATAGTGTAACATTGCCACAGTGGTACCCGGCCAACTTGCCATTAGATTTGAGATAAAGAATTAGAATTTGGCCACCTACCTTTATAAAGAATGCTAGGACAGCTATACCATCTACATAGTTCTTTGCATCTGCTAAATCCAAAGCATCTTCTATTATGTGGACAATATGAAGCTGTAACAAGATAGTTAAGGCCAATTATGTGCTTGTTTTCGTTTGCAGTTAGTGTCTTTGAGAGTAGCCTGGCTGCTTCTCTGCACTTTGTAGTAGAACAAGAGCTGCTTCCCCACCCACCTATCAGAAGATGAAGTGCTCTGTGGACTGCAGCAACCCTCAGTTTTCAGCTGTGTGGTGGAGCAGTTAAACTTTTACTCTGTGTTTAACAGTGGGTGGTGGTGTCCTTCCACCAACCCATGTGTACTGGCACTGGCAGCTTGCCTTGGCTTGGAGAGCATTTCATTTTTCTCAAATGTATGGGTCAGTTCATTGTGGCAGTCCCAGAAATGAATATACAGTCAGAATAAATGGTAATCAGACTATGCAGACGTGGAAATAGTTCTCCTCCCAAAAAGCAGCGTAACTCCAGATTTGCTATCTTTACTGTGCCTTTGCTATGTCAACTCAGTACGTTTCCCTTAGTGTTCTGATTAGGGAGCAATGTGTCACAGGTTCTTTACTTCCACTTGTTGGTGATTCACAGGAAAACTGCCTGATACTTTCCATCTAACAGTGCTGTAAAAATACTGAGCGCTTTAATTATAGCCCAAATCCACCAGCAGTCCCACCTACCTCCATAGCTTGCTTTTCTCCATCTATGCTGTGCTCTGACCCAGGAAAGTAGAGCGGTGTCTCTTGGCTTCCCCAGTGCAGGTGAAATTCTACCGCCTTGTATTTTCCATTCAGCCCTCCGCCTCCAATTTTAGGGTTCGTGCTCAGTGTTACTTTAACTGGGGAAGATGAATAAATAGTTTCTACAGTGTTCTCACCATACATTAATACACCAGACAGATTGAAGTTTACTCTGAAGTTCAGGTGTGGTTTTTCATACTGAGTGTTCCGTGAGTTCAGTTCTTCAGAAAATTCTTAAAACACGCTAGCTGAGATGGGTTTGAGATGAAAAGCAGGAATATCACAGCCTGCTTTCTGGTAATATGAAACAGCGTTTGGGTGTTCCTCATCTATGGCACAGCACCTGGATCTTGTATTTCCTTTTCTACCTAGGATTTGCTTTGTGAGCCTGAATGGCTTGTTTATCCTCTTAATTGCTAAAGGACTGAGTTACTCATGACTTCATCTGCAGAGATGTAAGGAAATAAATTTGATAAGCAGTGCTGTATTCTATTCTGGGAAAGTGTTTTATAGTCTTTTATGGCTTTCATTTGTTTATTCTTTGGAGAGTTATCAGTTGCATTTTGAAGAAAGCAGGGTAATAGATTATCTGTTCTCGATTGTGCATGGGATGGTTCACTGCCATTACAAGCCAGGAATTAGAGATGCATATCTCATTTGGTAGATCCTATACTTCTGCCCAGTGCCCTCCATCAATGTACACAAACTTGTCTGCACTGTAACATTTATTTTAGACAGGGCTTAAAGACACTATCATCTAAACTCTATCTGATTCTGTTTTAATTTAGATTACTGCTACTACTTTAGACAAAGCATTAAGTCATTAATTTAATGTGAGGACTGATTCTCTGTTAACAGCAAAATCAAATTTTCCCCAAACAGTATTTTCTATCTGTAAATTGCCATCACGTGTGTAAAGCACAGTGTGTGCTTGAGACATCTAGTACATGCTTAGAAACCTGGCTTATTAAGCACTGTACTTTTATTTTTCCATAAGGAAGATGGTTTTGGCCTGGATTAAATCCCTGGAGATTTTGCTTCAGTTCTGAATCCCAAATGAGCTGGAAGCTTCTGTGAGTCACTTGGTTACTTTGCTTTTTTATCTTTAAGTGGATGTTAATGTATCTTTGCTGGCTTGGTGTATTTAGACTGTAGGACCTTTGAGACCCTGACCTTCACTGTCTGCACATCACTGAACGTAATGATGGTCTAATCTCATGTAGAGCATTTAATTGCTGCTGTAATTTAAGCAATAGCAGTTTCAGTGTTGTTCTCACTGTAGCACAGGAATTGGTTGCACACAAAGGAAAGAACTTCAGAAAGCTCACATGGAACTCTAACTCTTTTGCTTGATTGGAAACGACAAAAGTGCCAAACAATCTTTATGAATATTGATTTTTATGTAGAAGACATTACAGTGCACAGTGACTGTAATAAGGAGACTCCAAAATGTCATTCTGGAATATAAAATTCGTTAACCTGAATATTAGTGAGAAACCAACCATGGCTTTCTCTTACCATTTGTCAAAATATTGACCTTCTGAATGGGAATCTGCAGCTGTGGAATTCGAGCCAGCTGTCTACGTGAACATATTTAACATTTACAACTTCCCCTTTTGAGCATTTGGCCATTAAAAGAACACATCTGAGATTTCAAGAGTACCTACAGTTAGCTTTTCAGAAATTACTTCTCGTTGCATTTTTGTAATGGTAAGTTAGCGTAATATGGCTGGAGCATCATGGTTAGTACTGCCTCGAGTGAAAAGGTGAACCAGTGTTCTGAAATAGGAGTGTGCTAGCTTCTTTCTTTCCATTAGGTAGCAGCAGTGATGTGTAATAGCTAGCCCACAACATGGAATAAGGGAAAGGAGAGATGATACAAATTCACAAATAAGTTCCCTGTAACATATCTGACAGTACTTGCCTGTATGTCCATTATTCTCTATTTTCCATTTTGAAGATTCTTTCACGTCGTAACCTTCAAAATACAGTGGCTTCAGGCTACTGTCATAAATGACATTTTTGGTGACAATATTGATGGGTGACTGTTTGTTCCCTTTGCAGTTGGCACTGACTACATCCCAGTGTCGAGGGTCTATTTAAAAATAAAGAAAATATTATTTCCCTGTAGACTGAAATCCTTGATAAAGCCAGAACACCCAAGAGCCAATCAATGCACACTCGCTTGGGAATTCAGGAATATCTTTGAAAGAGAGGTCTTTGGATAGTGGGGATTTAATAAAGGAGCATTCTTAGCATGTTATTTTTGTAGTTCTAAGAATTGTTAATATGGCTCAAGAATGTTAACTGTAGTAGGAAAACACAGACATAGAAATGGCTGTAAAATTAAAATGTACTATAGCTGCAGTTGGCTGGTTGATTGGAAACTATAATAAAAATAAAGGAAATGGTAGTGGTGATGGAGGTGTTGGGATTGAAATGCTGTTTCCAGCACAGCTGTGTTCAGGGAGGGTAGGGCAGGGCACAGGGTTGAGCAAGGGAGCAGGCAGCCAGCATGGGTACTGCTGGTAAAATGAAGGGTGCTGCTGTAAGAAGATTGGGGTTTCTCATAACTCTGTCCTCAAGAATTTAAAGGACATGTAAGGGACAGTTAAAGCTTGCTAGGATGGCTACCTCAGGAGACTATTTTTGTATTTGTAGCATTATCTTTGCTCGACACAAAATGAATAGAGCAAGTACTGACATTTTTAAAATGCCCTTCCTTAGGTACTGTATTTAGCACTTCTGTTTACCTAAAGTACAATCACACAGCACTAAATGCAGCTGAGTGCATTGTGCCCTTTGTGAAGCAGAAGGGTCCAAACTCTAATGAGAGAAGCAAATTGTTGAGCAGTACCTTCACAGTCTGGCTGTTCTTTCTTCTGTGACAGGTAGCACCAATGTTGTCCAACTAATAAATAAACAAACAAACAAACATGGTCAGACATTTGAAATTAGATGAGTGAAAAACTGTACAAATTGCCCCTCCAAGAAGCAGACGTGGAATGGGTTTGCAACCTGCAGTCCTTAGGGAGTGATGAAGTCATGACTGGCCATGCAGTTTTGACATCTGCTTGGTTTTGTCTGCCTAATTTTATAAGAATAAGCAATCTCACGTTTTAATGTATAAACAGTGACTGGTAAAAGTGAACGCTTTGCTTGTAAATAAATCTTTATCTTGTTGCTAAACAACTCTTAGTAATGTGGGACGCACACCCAGGCTAGCTGGGTTCTGATATCAGGCACTTCAGAAGATAATGGCAACTCTCCTCTCTTTAGACCTCCTCCTGGTCCTAAATGAATCAGTTTACTGTCAATACTCCGTCACAAAACTGTGATAACATGAATTATTTGACCAGTGGATGAGTTCCAGTTCTAAACCATTTGGTACTGAAACCTTGGCTCCAGCAGCTGCTCAAGGAAAGGTTCTCCATCTGAATTTATGTAGTGTTAAAGTAAATATTGTCTTATCTGTACTCGTCATTGTTTCATTTACTTGGAAATTAACTTACTCAGGATGACTTACCTCACGCTCTTTGCACAGGGTTGCACAAGATACCTTGTGCACTAAAAGGTTTTAAGTAACAAAGGGACTCATTTTCAGTAAGAAATGAAGAATCCTCATTCTAACTGAGCTGTGATCCTACAGAGAAGGCTGCAGTTTTTCACTGGGAAGGCTTTTTCTTTGTCAGGAGAAATTTGAAGTTCAAAGGAATAGAACTGATTTAATTTAACTACGAGTTCATCTACTCAGGAAATTAAGGATTTTTGTGTTTATAGCCCAATGTTTCAATGGTTGTTTATGGTAGAAATGAATTTTAAATGGGTTTTAATGGGAATAGTTCTCTTTGCTTATTTAACTTTGATCAATAACAATTCAAAACCTCTTATAATCGTTATTAACATCAGACTAATCAATTTATAGGAACTGTTATGGAATGCCACGTGTCATTAGACTGCTAATTGCCATAATCTGTGACCTCTCATAACACATCTGCTGGAAGGCTCACAACTGCTTTTAATGCTTCTTATCAGTAAGTGCCATCTTTCTATTATGTATTTAGGAGAAGTTATACATAAAACCTTGATGCAAGATGTGACAGTAACACAGAGGGCGACTCGGGGGAGCACTGTTTCAATAAATGTAAGCTTGAAAAAAATGATACTGTTCTAGTTCATTTCTCACAAAAAAATTAAATTTAAGCTGAAAACTACAACTAATATTGATTCGTTCTAGTTAAGCAAATGTTTGTTAACAGTAAGAAGTAAAGTAAGCAAAGAGTACTACTACATACTATTAGAACTGTGGTGATTTCTACATTGTCTCTCCATCAATATTTTGTAACTATCAAAAACTTCATTGAAATGAATTTCTATCTTTTGATGCATTTCTGAACATACACAAAGCTTAGCTTTAAAACCTGCCATTTCTAACAGTGATAGCTGTGTTTTTTTCAGGCCTGTGCCAGCAGGCAGAGCTTCAGCAGTGCTGAGCAATTCCTTATCTCCACTGGGAAACAGCAGAACATTCCAAGTGCAGAATGTCACCAAGCACCAATATTGTAATCAATAAATGCTTGGCAAATAGTGGGTAAGCCAAGCTTCACAATGCTTGATTATGTTTCAAACGTGTTAAAGTTTGCATAGATAAATGACTGCAGATGTTTTAGAAACTGCCTTAGCCCAGTGGCTGCCTTGTTAAGGCATTTGCGTGTGCAGGCACAGCACCCTGGGACTGGGGTGGGCTTTCTATGCAAGTTGTATACACAGGAACCTTCAGGGGAAGAAGTGGTGCACTGTGGGAATGATCTGGTGCACATGTTTAAAGGTAGCAGCGTTTACGTGGCATGAGAGGCTGACTGTGTGCAAAGATTGGGCTCAGACTTTCTGGGATGTGAGTTATACCGAAGAGGAAAGTTGTCAGGTGAAAAATCAAGGTTGTATGAGGTACTTCATTTATTTACTGTAAATGTTTGAAACAAGGTTTACTGTTCTGGGTTTGTATACTGCCACAATGGGAGTGTGATTGTGACTTGGACATCAGAGCACTACTGCAATGCAGATTAAATTTTACTGCCAGTATGATTCACCTCTGCGAGGAAGTGCGGTCAGTCATTGCTCATTGAGGACAAGGCTGCAGGGCTTTTGGGTTATGACCACAGCATGATGGAAATCAAAGACCACCATGGAAAGTGGTGGAGTGAAGGTAACTACCATTGCATGGTATTGTCAGTGCTACTGATCCAATGCCTGTTTCAGAGGTGTGAAATGGGGGTTGGGATTGGAGCCCTTCATTGCTGAGACTGAATTCAACCCTTGTCAAGTAAAGTGACCACCAAACTTATTACCAGCTGGCAAGAGTTTGGCACGTTCTCTCTGATATGCTTGTGAGTTTCAATCAAGTCTCAGTAGACTGACAGACACGCAGGGACACAAAAAATCTCTCAACTTGCACAATAAAATGCAGGGAAAAAGAACTTATAATAAATCCAGCCCATCAGTGGTACTGATGCCTCACATCCAGCACCCTTGAGAATTCTTCCTTTCTCCTGTTCAATGAAACTTCCACCAAACAAACAGACAGTATCTAATTTTTGCAGACTGTTCACAAAACTCATCACATCTATGAAGTAACAAGGAGTTAGTCATGTTCTGTCAAGTAGTTATCATAGCTGTGGTTTAGAAAGCTGGGTTGTGTCAGGGGAATAGAACAGAATATTCAGCAATTCGTTGGAAAAAGGACCTTAAAGCTGTTAAGCCTTAAACAATGAGATAATTAAACACTGCAGAATACAGCAAACAATGAATTAATGTTTCTTGTGAATGAGACTTCTTTTGGTGGTGGTAATGTGCCATTAGAGAACAGGATGTTTGCGTAGATACTGCTCAGGAAAAACCATAGTGCCGTGTTCCATGCCACTTACAAGGAAAATTTGTATTTGGATTTTCTTTGAATCAGATGCAATTGTTCCCTATGCCTACGGGCCTTGGGTTTACAATGATCCTCCTTCCCCCCGGACTTTGTTTCTGAAGCAAGTAGGAAAGCTACTTGTCACATTCAGTCAGTTGTCTGTGGTCTGAGGTATGATTATGCCCTAAGGTATGTTGTCTAGTCTCGTTCTGATTGTCTAGGTGGCTCCTGCCACTTCCTTCAGAGGCTTTTCCACCGTCTATTAGACTTCACTGTCAGGAAATGTTTCCTGTTTAAAAGCTTACATTTTCCACTTGCTTATCTGCATCCCATCACTCCTAGAAATATCATTGCACCACCCTAAACAATTCTTTTTCCTCCCTGGTGTTTACAACGTTCAGATAGTTCCTTCATAATCTGTAATTCCTGTTCTTGCTGTGTCCATCCTTTGTCCCATCCCATAACAACCTGCCCTTCACCTTTCTGCTTCAAAGTCTTTCCCCCTCTCTTTCTCTGAAGCTTCTTTCTCACATTCCTCTGATCCCACTCCTCTTCCACTCAAACCTCAGCTCTCCTCTCTCTTCTTTCATGCTGTTTACTTTCCTGCCCAGAAAAATACAGCAGATTTTTTTTGTGGGAGTTTTGTTTATTTTTGTAGCTGAGGTGCTGAAACCACTGCTGCAACATCAGCAGCACTGCAGGATGCTACAGATTATTCTCATAGATTTTATTAGCTTGTTAGTTAACAGATGAGCATCTTTATTTAGGAAAGCATTAGATCCTGGACAGGACTTCCAGCAGCTCCTTGTCTTATCGACATTAACTTGAGACTTTTGTGTGATTGTTGCTATTGAAAGTACATGATTCAGTATACACACACATTCAGTGCACGTATGTCTGTACACTTAGACTTAAAGTTGCTGTTATATCTGTGGCTGGCTCTTACGCTTTATTATGTGCACTTGACTTAAGTTACAGTGCACCATATAATAGGTGTTACCCTGGCTTTGCTGAGTTTTAGTTTACAGCAGGGCTGCACTGGGCTGAAGGCCTCCTCTTCCTTCACAGACTTCAAGACGGTTAAATTTAGGGAGTCTCTCTTGGCAAGTAAGCAGCCCTACTTATCTCTGCTTCTTCCTTGTCAAATTTACAACTGATTTCCTGACCAAAGCTGTTTTTTGGCACCAGAACAACTGCAAAACAATACAATTACGTATTGTTTTCATTTTATTGTAAATGTTCCCAATTGTTTTAGCTATCAAGCCCAGCTTGGAAGCCAGAGGAAAAAATTCCTTCAGTTGAGAACTCCCTCTTCTGTTCACTTACGCAGCTGGATGGAAGAGGACAGTGCTGCTGGCTGGAAGCCAGAGCGTTAGCAGTTTGCTAATGTGCCATTGTGTGATCTAGGAAAAGACCCTGAAGCTCTTTGGACAATGGTCGGACCGCCTGAATTCCTTACTTTGTCCTGCTTGTTCCCCACTCACTGCCCCACCTGGACCTGCTTGGAAGCCTGCATCTGACTGCAGTGAGACCAGCGGTGCTCAGGCTAGCTGAAAATCTCCCTTTTAATTTGCCTATCTGCAGAAGAAAGTTAATTAAACCATTTTTAACCTTTGAATAAGGTGCTTGGCCATCTAATAATCGACTGACTGATTGCTAGCTGTTTCTATGAAACATATTTAATCTCTTGAAATGGAAATAACCTTTATGCCACTAACAGCCGAAGTACTGAAACAGTAAGAATACCCTCTGCTGCTCTTTAAAACCCCTCCTCTTTCTCATTCACTGACTGACTCCTTTGTTTGCCCCTCGAGATCTTGTCACCCTCTTTCAGCCGTGTCCTCTGAGATTCCTTGTTCCTGAGATGCACAGCTGATAGCACCTCCTGCCTCGCAGGGAGCCCAGGCTGCCCTGAATGCCACAGCTGTCGTGGCTGCAGTGTGCCTGATGCAGGCTGATCCCTTTGGCCCTTCCTATGAGAACTGCAAGCACTGGTTTTGCACGTAGTGTATTTTTAGCTTTGGTCTATGTTGGGACAATTCTATTTTTAGCTGGCTTTTGAGAAACTTATTCTCTTTAGTACAAAAGACCATGCAACTTAAGTGCAAGCGGAATCTGTCTTTCTAATTAATGAGGTTGCTAAACACAAACTAAGCATGTATGTATCTGTCTTTGTATATGCTTTTAGGTACTACTCATTCCCAGGAAGTCCTCATCAACCATTTTGACAGGCAAAATCAGTCCCAAATGTTTACCTTTACATGCACATATCTCTAACCTTGTTAAAACAGATGGTAGCGACCATTCATCTCTCTTCTATTCGCTTTTACTTGGAAATGTTCTTTTTCATATTTTCATATCAATGTTGTACATCCATATGTATGTGCTCTCCAATGCATTATGGGGACATACTTAAACTCAGAGATAAACTTTACTATGGTGATGAGGGGACTACATCTGATTTGAGTGTGGTGCTTATAACTTGCACATGTATACACAAATCACAAGCTCTGTGAAGTCATACTCTGTAACACCTACAAGCTAAAGAGGATTATAGAGGTTGAGAGGTTCTAACTTTACACTATAAATACTCACAAATGGCTTCCTTTGTGTCACATAGTGAGGAAGATAATTTCAGCTCTGACCTGTGATACTGCTGTAACCTCTGTCATATATGTCTATCCTCATAAATCCGCTGTATCAAAAAAGGAAGCTGACTTTTTACAAGAATAGAGTATCCAGGGCTAAGGTAATAGCTTCTGTGGGGAGTTCTGCTTTGCTTTCTTTACAGCAGAGCAGTGTCAAACTCAAGCAATATCTTTTTGAGTATTTTTAAAGTTTAATTCAAACAAATTACTTTCTGGCTTTACAGCCCTTACTGTAGTGTTCTGTGCTGGATTTATGCTGACTGATCCTGCAGCTAGATGTTAGTAATCTAACAACTGGCCATTGGGAATGCTCCACACCACATTAACAAAGCATCACCTACAATGCCACAGACAGGGAGGAAAAAAACACATGTATTTACATGGAGACAGACACATAGATGAGAAACTGGACCTCCCAGCATGCCTTGAAGACCTCAAAACTCATGCTGGCTGTCTGGACAGCTAAGAGGAAGGTGTTTCACAGAAGCACCTGTCCCTGAAAATGCTTATCTACTTCCAGTTTTCATAATCCAAATGTAAAATCTATGCGGAGCCACAGTTCAGTTTTAAGTATCAGTGCACAGCTTGCATTGTAAAGGTTAATCCAATGGTTTTTACTGTACGAGAAAGAAAAGTAATTTATAAGATGAAGTAATGTCATTTGTCACCTGTGAATACCTCCTATGCATGTCTTCCATGATACTCCTTTCCTTCCCACAGAGCTGAAGTGAATAGCAGCAGGAACTTTCCTGGCTTGAATGCTGAGAAGGACAAGTTGATGCAGCACACTGCAGTTTTGCATGAGGATCTGCTGAACGGTGAGTTCACACAAACTGATAACAATGTGGTGCACTCACCCTGGTCAAGGTGATCTTTAAATTGAGCATTGATGATGCAACTGAGTCCACAGCGTGTACAGAAAACTGCCCACTCATTACATGGCACCAGAACCAGGCTGCTAGCTATGGAACAATGGTTTTTGAACTTGGAGCTGTGATGCCCTTGAATGCACCGATGTAGTGAGAAGTCTGCCTGCTCAAGAGCATCAGCTCCTGCCATCTTAGGCACAGCAGTCATTCATAGCAATCACTGCTCAGCAGTTCAGGCTGTCATGCGTGGGGCCAAGGGGCAGGTTTTTGTCTCATGTGCAGTGGAGTCAGAAGTGATCTTATAAATTTACGTGTGTAATTCTGAAAGTGAAAGTCAGGATCTGCAGATGAATTCAAGTTACAAGATGTGACCAAACAGTGCATATTCTTGAATAACTTCACACACAGACTAATGTGAAGAGAATCAAAGCGTTCTTGCTCAGACATAATTGATTCCTATGTGGGTAAATTTGGATGCTACTACTGGCTGGCTACAGAAATGAACAGAGTTAAAAGCATTTCAAATGTCATTCCATATATGGCTCTAATGTTGTCTTGTAGTTGCCTTTCATGAGTCCTCGGACAACGTGCAATGTTGCTTCCTTGCCTGCTGTGCTTGGTTCCCTGCCTCTCCAGAATAAAACAGGCTGTTACAGCTAAAGGAACAGCCACACTATCTCATCTGCTGCTTTGGCACAAGTGCATTTCTGTCTTGGGATGCGGGAATGAGAAAGCAGTTGTTACAATGCCATACCTCTTCGCGCCTTTATCATAAGCTGTGGAAGGAAATAAGTGCACTCTGAGATTACAGGATTTGCTTCCTTAGACATCCTAGTCAAGCAATCTATGCTCATTCTTCTCGCATCCATAAAACCCCTTCAGTTGTAACCCAATTATGAAACTCACAGTTAATATGACAGTGGATCAAGCTATCCTAAGTTGCACTTCTATTGACAGTAACAGTCCCTTTTATAGTGCTGAAATGTAATTGCAAGTCCTGTATTTAATGGAAAAGTTTGTCAGTAAAATTTTCTTAGTTTTGAAGGTGTTGAGCACTAAGTGCTGTTACTGGTTAATCACAGTGGCAGAGCTAGAAAACTCTCTGCCTTCTGTGTGTACAGATATCTGGCTGTACAGAGAGGGAAGAGCTCAGTATCAGTGGGTGTCTCTTGCTCTCAGTGCATGTTCAGCAACTCGCTAAATGTGGCCTCTTCTTTCTTGCATACAATGGATCTGGCAGTGATGGTATGCACTGATAAATATGGACTATGGCATACACCAATAAATATGGACTATGGCAGGCATTCCAGATAAGGCACCAACAGTATTTTGGCAATTTGAATGATTCCATGGAAGAAAAAAAAGAGAGAGAGAGACGGAAGCCCTAAGTAACATATCCTGCATGACAATCACAACTGGGGATCAAAAGTCTATCTGTACTGAGATAGCCAAGGTAACTTGTTTGTGATAACGCCAGGGTTCATTCCATTCCTCTTAAAGAAACTTATTTTTCAGTAACTTGTGAACCTGGCTCTAACTTCAGTACAAAACTTCTAGATGGAAATATACTACAGTCTGCTACAACTGCTGTCCTCTGAATGGCACTAGCCTGAATTTACCTTTAACAGAACCTCTCTCTCAAAAGGTTTGGAAAGTTTCTGATGTATTATTGTAGGTATTTTGCTTCACTTCTGTTTGTCTAATAGAGGTTCCAGAGGGTCATTGATCTCTCAGAGGAATCAAGCAAGAGTTTTGAGGTGCCTCAGTGCCAACATCAATACACTGAGATCCATATCAATCAGTGAAAGAGATGCTGCACAGAGATTCAAGATGGATGGTTTCTCTTCCTGGTGCTGGTTGGTCCCTAGGCAGGTGTCCGCACCTACGTGCCTCAGTTTCCATTCTGTAATCTAGGGATAATGAGGTTTGCTTCCTTATAAAGCCCTGTAAGGACTGCTAGCAATATATTTAAAAATAATAATTTCTACACTAAGATACTAAGACAGATAAGCTTGAAAGCAACTTAATGGATCAGCAACTATCAACGTTGGCTATTTAAGTGTGGTGAATTTTGAGGCTGCCCATAGTAGACAAACAACCTGGTGCAGATATGTTAAATGATGAGTGGGTAACTCTGACAGTAGTTCTGAGAAGTGACAAGAGAAACACAATCCTTTTTTCTTTCTTAGTTAAAAAAAAAAAAAAAAAAAATTACTTAGGCAGATGCTCAAAAGTCATGGCTTCTTGAAATGTCTAGCCTTTAGCATAGTGTAATGTGCCCTGTGAAGCTTCCACCTCAGGAAAGGATTTGGAAAGGAAGGTGAGAGGAGAGCAAGTTTCCTGAGCATTAAAGGCTGTGCCATTAATTCTATGCTCAGAAAAGAAAGTGGAAATTGTGATGGTTTGTGGGGAAAAAAGGATCAAATCATATTACATGCATTCCCTGTGTTAATCCCTTCTGCTAAAATACCAATTGCTAATGCTATAATACCTATATGGGGTTTTTTAAGTGGTCTTCTGAGATCCTGAAATAAATGCCTTAACAGAACAGCAAATTTAGCAAAATATTAATTAATCAGTAATAGATTTCTATCGAGCAAATAGTTGTAGACTTTGGAAGAGCAAAGGTTCATTGTGCTATTTTGTACCTGTCCTACATGTGGAAACCTCCAGAGACAGAAGAGCTGCAAAACACAGACTAAGGAAGAGAGGAGATGTTTGAGCTGTGAGGTATGGATCTGGAAACAGCAAGCTACTGTGGCATGGTTATGGAGCATTCAGAACAGAAAAATAAAATGTGGGAAACACCACAGTTACCCCAATGCGTATGCAGTGCTCAAGGTACTGTCTGAGTAGCTCAGCCCTCTGTTACTTTAAGTCTGGAAACCGAATCTTGAGCTGCTTTAAAACCATGTCTCATAATGGGCTCTTGGTGCAGTGCTTCCCTCTGATACCTCTGATAGTACTTTTTTTCCCTTAATGCAGTCCTGTCTATTTTAGTGCAAACAATAGACCCTTCATTATATTAAGGACTGCAGTGTTTATTTTTAATTTTGCGACTGTGTGCTGATATTTACATAGGAAAGGGTATTTATTCAATGTTATAGAGCTGCTGATTTAATAGAAGCATAAAAATATCTTCTGCATTTTTCAATACTAATTACAGACCGCTATTTAATCTAGTCATAGTAAGTGCACAGTGTGCTTATGTACACAGTGCACAGAGTGCAAAAATAGATGGATCTGCTGGGCTAATGCAGCAAAAGACATATTGTTCTTTCTCAGTTGGCAACTACAAGAATTTAATCTCATAAATGACAAAGCAGTATGAGTAGAAATCTAAAATAAGCTATTTGAAGTTTCAAGAAGTGTATTGTCAAAATTATTTTACATATTTGTTGATTTTTTCTGTATATACACACAAATAATCACAGGGATCAAGCCAAACCCCATTGATTTTTCTTGGAGGAGGAAGGTAACTAGAATTTCTAAAGGTAAAAAAAAAACAACAAAACCACAACACTCATTCATTCATGAGAGAAATCTATATTTTATATTTCCCCACAAATGAAAAAGGCAGAGAAATGAATAAAACATTATTCATTTTTCATATAGAAGAACTAGAGAGTTTGCCCTGTAAGCTCCAATACTCAGAAACATATCACAAATAAGAGTAACCTTGGTATATGGGGTTAGAAATAACAGGCAAGGACTTACCTACTACCTCTGTCTTGAGAATGTGCAGAGAGAAGAGAACAAGGAACAGCAATTCCATTATCTATTTTAAATAGGCTCAGTGTTGAAACCAGAATTGATTAGACTTCTTAGTATGTGATCATATTTCTGCTCTCAGTTTTATACTGGAGTAAGTAGTCCTGGACAGACCTGAAAGCCATAGCCAGGAAGGTGAACTCCTCCCCCTTGTAATTTCCCCAGATTTGCTCTACTCATGCTCTGCCTATATTTATTCATTTCTCCAGAATGAATGGCAAAAGGAATAGGGTTTTCTAGCACTAAACAAGTATCCTGCAGTGAATAGCTAAGACTTTGCAACCTATGCACATCTAGTAACCCATTCCTAAAATGTCACATTTTTATTTACTGGTAGCTTTTTCTCTGACAGACCACACAACTTTCAGAGTAATTGTGAATGTATGCATTAAGGTTAGTGTTCTGTTTTCAAAAATTTCAGCAGCACACAGCAGCAACCTTACAAACAGCAGGTTGGGGTAACTGCAGGATGGGATTTCTGTGTACAGTGACAGGAAAGGTGTAGTATGTGGCATGCCAGCTCTTTTCTCACATATGATTTTGCATTTAGTGGGTTAATAGAGACCACACTTCTTTTTTTTTTTTTTCCTTTAAGTACTCTTTCTTAATGTTCCTGTATGTATATATATACATATGCATATATTTATATACCATATGCACTCTGTTATACTATATACTATAGTATATATTTTTTTCTGCCCTCTTTTCCTTCCTATCTGAATGCTTTAATTCCAAGTGTCTGATTCAGTGCAATTCAGGCTTTATGTTCAGCAAACAAAGGTGTGTACACAAGAGCGGCACTGCTACTTTTTGATCGATAGTTTCTGTTATACATTTTCTATTTCTCTTTTGGGACTGGATTTTGATACAGCCGAGGATGAAAACAAATTGGGGAATGCAAATTCTCCCATTCTTCCAAATGCTTCTCTCTCCATGGGTGTGCCACCCAAATCCTGGGTTGAGTGCAAGTAGAGCAGGATGCTTGACTCAGTGCCTCCCCAGGAAGGGGTGTAAAGGTTGTGGAGTGGCATGATGTTGACTGATCACTGCAGAGCTTCATGCCTTTACCAAAAGCTGTGGGCTCTCAGGTGAAGGACAAGGCTGCTGTGGTGTTAGTGATGGGGTCACATGGGATCAGGACTGTAGTAACAATGGGAAATCTGACAGCTGACTTACAAGCAGGTGTTTATTCATAAAAAAGATAGCTATAAATAACATTCCAACAATGCAGATTTGCTGGGTAGTGTTTTTCCGTCCAGGATTAGATAGCTTAAAACACGAACAGACAATGATTTGCCTAGCACATGGTGCTAAGATAAATAGTTACTGCAGTGATAAGAACAATAAGGGAATTCATTACATTTTTGAACTTCCTAGTTCAGCAATCTCTGTGGAGCTATCTAAGCAAGGTGCATGCTGAGCACGTAGAGGGGAGCATGGCCATGAACGTGGCCGTGTCAGGTGCCAGCCTTCAAGGGCACCCACAAGATGTTTTACTTTTGGGCTTTTCTCTTTTTATATCCCGGTGTTGACCTTCAGAGAGCTTAATCAAAGCTCTTCGATAAAAGCTTTTTTTCTCTTCTCTTGTGTTTAGCTTTCTGAAAGCTGAGAGCTTCCTGGAAACACTCTGATTAGGGCAGAAATATCTAAGGGTTAAAAACTTTGTTCTTGAAATTTGGGATCCCTTCTTTTTATTTTTCCTCTTATAAGCCTTGCAGCTTCTCACTCTGTAAGTGGTAATAATTTGCACTGCAGTCACTTTTATTTGTACTAGAAAGTGTGCTTAAACTCAGTGAAAAATATTCCCTAACCATATGAAGTTTACAATCTAAATAATGAGGATAGGCATAATCTTTTCATCTCATCAAACTTACCTGACCGGTGCTTTGTTATCAGTTCTCTCTGACATCTTTGCAACTTTGAATATTTTTCTAAGGAGTTGCACTGCAGGTGGGTTTTCTATAAAGGTCATTGGACGTTGGACCTAAATGCATGTAAGGATCCATGTCAGAGAAAGCAAAGAGCCAAAGTTTAGCAGGATTCATAAGACTGGAGGTTATCTTTTTTTCAGGCAGTATGATGGCAGCTGTGTCCATAGCTACAGGATGGATAAGAGCAGGAGGGAACATCAGAAACAGTGAGTTACTTCCCTCAGTCTGGTTTATGAAATGTTTGAGATCCAACCTTAGCCTGCTACTACCAAAAGGGCTTCACAGCACATTCGGAGGGACTGACGTGACATCTAATGAAGCTTACATATGTCTGAGCCAAATGACACTACCATGTGCTGCAGAAAGGAAGTCTAGAGCTGTTCATGACCTCCCAGGCAAATGATTACAGTTCCTCTGTACCCGGCAGCACGGAGAGTACAGGATGGGAGCAGGCTGGAGCTGACTCTCTGTTCAAAGCCAGGGCAGTGGGACTGCACTTGGTGCTGGAGAGCTGGGCTGAACATACTCTTAGAAGGAAGATCTAAGGCGTGTGTAGGTGAGACTGACTGCATTTTTCTTCGTTAGTTCCCTGACTGCTGAATGGGAAATCTAGAAATCCATGAGCAGTAGCTGTTAGTTAACCTGAAACACTGCACTTTTACCTTGTATGTGAAAAACATGGGTTGATTCCTCTTCTCCCTAAGTTTGCTGTACTGGGGAACCTTGTTCAAATATGAGGTTCTGAAGCATACACATTTCTGACCACTGCTTTCTAATAACAGGAGTAATCTTTGTGCTTCTGTAGGTGTTTGGTCCAGCAATAAGATGCCACATAGAGACGAGTTACTGTTGCAAAAGGAAATGGGTACACTATGTACTTAGAAGGGGGAAACAGGGAGGGAGTTGTGGGGGTGTCCTTGCCATTATTTTGTGGCTTGCAGTTAACATTGTTAAACAGATCTGAAATGTTCAAACCTGATGACTGTCTTCACTTTGTGTTCCTGGTGAGGGCTGCGAAAGCAGAGCTGGGACATCAGAAAACACAAAACCTGTGAATGCAAAAATTCCTCAGAGCGTGGGTGGAGGAAGGGCAGAGTTTTCTGTTTTGAAAACTTCTCAGCAGAATCTTGGAAGGAGATCATACATACCATTTCTGCCTTCCTCCCCAAAAAGGAAGACTTTAATCCACGTAAGTTAAAACATAAATTGGATAAATAGGCTCCTTATTTTTATTACTCCCTTTCCTGAGCGTTCCTTACTTGCGGTGGATATTCTTGTCTCAAGGCTTTGCTGGAGCTCAGAAATCAATCCTCCTCAATATTTAGCCAGCCTGCATTTCACTAGCCATTTTGGGGTAGGTTCTGTGATGTCTGCAGCTTAGTGAAGTGTGTTGATGAAGTGCAAGGGCAGTTCAGGTGAAGGTCGAACTGTTGCACTTCACACCCAGGAAGGTTGGCTGCGTCAGGCATGGAAGAAGAAAGAAACTGGGAAAATAAAATCCCTTCTCCTTTCTGTGCCTTGTTTTTTTTCATATATACAGTGTGTGTGTACACAGCTTGGAAGGTAGCACCAAATCAGCAATAGCATGATTGTGCTATGGAGTTCTTATTTTCATTACACGGCAGCACCTTTTTCTGCTGTAGTGTTGAGTACAGCTCTGAATGCTCAGGGCATTATCAGCATAAAGGGAATTGCCTTTGCATAGTGCTAAGGTAGAAGTGCATGCTGTCCAAGGGTTACTGTGCAGAAATAAGAGTCAGCTTCGGAACCTAATTTCCTGTTTTGAAGTCTCCTTCAGCATGTCACAGCTGGGAGCTGTTATTCTGAGAGCTGCCACACAATTGTGGTTCCCACTGAAGCTCCATCACTGTGAGTTCTGGGCATTTCTGAGACCACAAGTTCAGTTGTGTGGAGGTAGATTTTCCAGAACGGCTACTTTCAGTGAATGGTCCTTAAAAACTCAAGTCTTATCACATCTCATTCTCTTCAGCATTTTCAGCATCTTCAGTAATGATTATCTTCTCCACAGGAATAATCTGAGGATAATTACTATCAAACTCATTGATTCTAGGGCAAAAGGAGGTGTCAATGAGAACAATATGTTACTGCTGGGATTTTTTTAGCAAAATAAAGTAACACCATGTCTCATTCATGAGAAATTTCAGAACAACAGCCATTTGGATATTCAGATAAAGAAATCTAAAAACAATTACAGTACTAACAAGAACTGTGGAGAGGGTGGAATCTAGGTAAATATTAATCAGATGCTTGCTAATAAGAGGTTACAGCCAGCATTTAAAGTTTCAGCCTAGATTTACCTCTCACCATGCCATTCTTCCATGTAATCTTATGCAAATAATTTGTAAAACGTAGATAATGCTCCTTCCCCACAGGTGTGTTGTGGGTGTAAGTATAATAAGATTATGAAATTCCCAGAATATGTGATAAGAATCACCTTGAGTGGGCATTGTTATACACATGTATAACACAGTAGCCTCCTGCCTCACAAATTTGCTTTCAGTTGAAACTATCTCTTTTTATAAGAACTCAGACTTGATGAGAGTTGAGATGTACAGATCTATGTTTTGTTTTGTTTGCTTTATATTGAAGCAAGCTAAAAAAGTTATTTCCATAATAACACTGTCTTCCGTAAGCTAGTAACATTATCACTAATTGTATGCAATTCTATTAGGGAACTGAGATTACAGTGTTTTGTTAAAAGCAGCTTATAGTTCTCAGTATTATTTTTAATTGCATTCTGACCTCATACAGTGTTTCATTTTTGAACACCACCTTTTTAAACTAGAGACATTTCAGGTAGCATCTTCAGGGATGCCTAGGGCATTTTGGAGCCCAACTTCATGGGTACGTATTTCAAAGTAACTAGGATGTTTTTTTGGAGATGTCATCCTTCATGGCTGGCCTGCTGTCCATCACAGCCTTCAGTCACTCCACCAGTTCACAGAGTCACAGAAAAGGTAACTGGAAGACATCAGCTTGATCTGGTGTCCTCCACTGTCCCTGATATCCATGCTGGACATTACCTGCTGCCGCACTCACTGTTATTGAAAGGAGCTGCTGACTTGTGGTGCTGGCACTGAGAAGGTGACAGAAATAACGGAGTCCTTGCTCAGCAGCAACCTCACACCAAGGGTGTGGCTGCCAAATCTGTGTGAGGTGTGTTATAGAGAATGCTTTGCCCATGACACTTGAGAAGAATAGTTCATAGGATATTAATTAATCAGCAGACTTGGTGAATCAGTTCTCAGCCCTTATTGCTGTATGATCTTTCTTTGGACTTCCTTGCGACTATCCGAAATATTTTACTTACCTGTGCAAAGCATCTCTAATATATAGTAATTTTACAGTACTAGTTGCACACCGATCATAGTAAGTTTATAAACTTCAACTGGAAAAAGAATTTTTCCTTTTTAAGCCCATCATTTTTTGCACAAATTTCTTACACTGTGAATTCTGTCGGAGCTGTCAGACAGTTCACAGATTTACAGTATGACAACTGGAATTGCTGCTTTACCGGACAGATATCAGCACTGAATGTGGAAAGCCCATAGATGCACATCCAATTGTATACCAGTAACAGCTAGAATACTTGGAAATGTCTCTCCATGTGTAGGTGTCTCAAACGGGGCACCATAGAGACCCGCACACACCATGAGGAAACAAAAGCAGCCACTTCTGAGCAGGAAAAAAAACAAAACAAAACAAAACAAACACAAACAAACAAACAACAAAACTGTGCACGTCGTTTATATTAATACGCTCAAACCTGCTCCAGCATTTAGAATTGCCGTTTTCCCCCATGGAAGCTAATTGTTACAGTAGTGCCCTCTGCTGTCTGACAGCGTTAAATGTAGGTCCAAAGAATAGGGTTTTTTTTCTAGTCTCATACGTTTAGAATTCAGTTCTCATAAATAATTTACATTTAAAAAGACAGAGAAAGATGCAGTAATATTATGCTGCTCTGTTAATTTACAAGTCTTTAAAAAAGCAAATACAAAATATCCCATTGCAAAAGTATCAAGCAGGTCGCTTTTCTGCAACAACCAGTACCTTTGATTTGTAGAAGAGATAGAAAATACAGATAATTTTAGGTGTTTGAGAACTTCTGAGTACTCCAGTACTAAGTACTGAGATATTTCTGTAGGCCCAAGAGCAGCTTTGAAGACAGAACCTCCTCCCTTTTTGGAGAACCTTTGTAGTGCTGCTGTTTTGCTTTATAGATTGGGGTTTGTTTTGTAAATATGGTCTAAACATACTTAGAAAAACAGCCACCTTATTGGTTGGTAATTGTAAGCACGGGACAGTAAACAACTTGATTCTGTTGTCTCCCAGTTAAGATTTAAAACTCTACATTAAGGGATTATTATAACACACGTGACTGGAGGAGTCTTTATTAAGAGAGATCTTTCATTATTTTACAGAGCAGTATTTATAAGAATAGAATTGCAGGTTTTGTGGCTAGGTTAGTGACGGAGATAAGAAACCTCCAGCTTAATGCCAACATTTTTGTCCTTCGTTTGTGTCTGGTCTGGGTAGGGTCAATTAGAGGGATTAAAACAGAGATCTTTAAATGCCAGAACCAAATTTTGTTCTTGATAAAGGTTGTTTTAAGCGGATCAGTTCTATAGTAGTAAATGTGTTTTTCCAGCTTTAGCTATCCTAGCAACTGAAGTGCTCTTAGTTGGTAACCCAAATATTTAAAACCACAAGTGGTTAAAGATTAATCCACTGTCATGATGATGGTGCACCAATAGAAGCTGTTTGAAGACTCGTGTTTTGATTGAAGAACAAGGTGACAGGAATGCTCAAGTTGTACAGTCTCTCTTACAGAATATGAGATGTTTCAAGTGGGTCGTTAGTGGTTGTATCTAGGATTTTTCACCATGAAAGGATACTCAAACTGTTCTGTGAACCATACGGAAATCTGGAGTCATAATTTAGTACTTGCACTGGGCATCCCGCAACTGACCATTAACATAGCATCTGTGATCTTCAACTGCACAGCCATCATCACCAGAAAGGCAGCAAAGGATCTGCACAAGCCCATCTCTATACTCTTCTGCAATTTGGCTTTTTCTGATCTCTTCACAAGTTTTTCTGGTTTTTGGATTTCAATGCTGTTCATCACCAAACCTGATGACACAATCTTTGGATCCAAGGATATGCTCGCACCTTATGCCTTATATGCTACATCTATTCTATCCACCATCTATAACTTGGTAAGCATTGGAATTGAACGCTACCTAGCTGTGGCTGAAAGTATTAGGACAAGGTTCAGAGTTGCTAGAAGCCATTCCATAGCTGTAGTTTTAATTAACTGGGTCCTTGCTTTCTTTTTGGGCTGCTTGCCATTGATGGGGTGGAACTGTTTGCACACAGGAAAAAATCTCTCAGTCCTCTACAGTCCTTTTTGTGTTGATTATCTCATCTTCGTCACCACTCCCAATGTTGTGGCGGCTTTTATTGTTCCTCTGTTCACCTACCTTAGAATCATTATGATCCTGAGGAAAAGAAAGCTGAGAATGAAAGCGTGTGGACAAGCTACCGGTACCTACAAATCAGCTGAAATCCAGGTTGCCAGAACTAGTATTTTTATATGGCTCCTGGCATTGGTGTCCTATGCTCCTCTTTTTGCAGGAGTCATCTTTGATGCAATAAACCACCAGTGTCCCCTTGATCTCTACCCAAGCGTCTACATCTTCCGAAACTGCACGGCTATGATGATAACCATGAACTGTTTGGGAAATCCCATAATCTACACTCTGAAAACCAAAACCCTGGGGGCTGAACTCAAGTCTCTGAAATGCCTTTCCGGCAAACGTCTCCAAGCCTGCACCGTTGCCAGCATCTAACCTCGGCCATTGTTTCGCATCCAGGGCAATGGGAGAGCCCTGAAGCGATGCCAGAACTCCGTCGCCGACTGCGGGCACTTCAGCACCCGCGTGGGGACAGCTCCGGGCCGGCTGCGGGCGGAGCGCCGTGGGGGGATCCTCGCGTGGTGCGTGCGGGTGCGAGCTGCTCTGGCCTATGGATGGAAGCGAGAAAACGCTCTGGCTGGGAACGAATTTCACTCATCAGCCGTGTTTGCGTCGTGTTTGGGAATTGGCTACCGACGTGCTCGCTTTGCTGCTGAGATTCATCGCTTTTCCTGTTGGTTTTGCTCGTTTGTTTGCTTGCTTGGTTTTGTTTTGTTTTTGTATGGATTTGAAGGTGGATGAGTGGCTGGAAAATGTTCACGTGCGTGGGGGAAAACGTTTGCAGCGTGTAAGACTGTATCTTTTAACCTCTGATGAATCAGTTATTGGGGTATTCAGCGCTGGTTTTCTGCTGTCGGTGTAGCTGCAGTGCGTAGCATTGTGTTCCCATGAGAGCTCTGTGACCCCGGGTTTTGTGTCCCTGCTCATTAACAAGAGTGCACTCGTGTGCCGTGCAGTTGACATCTGATTCGATTTAGGAGAAAACCTCAGTGGAGGTTTCGTTTTCTGAATCGTAGTGGCGGTCTTTGTGCAAAGCAAAACAAAATAAAAATCTCAAGTTTTGTAGAAGGAAAAGGTCTCCCCTCCCACCCTCTCTCCAAAGACGAAGTGGCTGTTGGTTAATTAACTGATCAGATCCTGGGATAAATGCTTACGCTGAATGACATGGGGATGTTGTCTGGAAGGGTCTCGGCGGCCCAGTTTCTTCTCTCTCGCGCAGTGAGAAGCCTGGAGGCACTGACCCATGGACCCTAGTGACACTCGCTGGTTGTTGGGCTGTGAAACGCAGCTCAGAGGAGCTGCTCCCCGTCGGCTGCGAGGAACGCACACTCAACACTTCACATCACAGCCAGAAAACCCCCTCTCCGCAATTCTTCACACCGCAGAGCTCTGCGAGACCACAGTCGGTTCTACAACCCTACCCAAGCGACGTGCTAAGCGATCACAGCGCGGACGGGCCGGCGTTGGGACTCGGCGATCTCAGACTCGGTGTCATTTTACTCCCGATCCGCATCAGACCGCCCCGCGCTGCCCCTCCCACCGCCGCCTCACGGTCCCGCCCCGCTGAGCGCTGCGCTTCCCGGGCGCGGCGCGGCCATGCGCGCGGAGCGCTGCTGTGGGGTGTGCGGAGGCGGCGCCGCTCGGTACCGCTGCCCGCGCTGCTCCGCGCCATAGTGAGCGCCGGGAGGGACGGAGGGGGCGGCGGGAGGGAAGGGGGGGGAGGGCGTGGGGGGGGCGCCTCTCTGAGGGGGCCTCCCGGCCTCATGGGGTTTCTTCTCCCCCAGC
>VXAB01002895.1:465985-488434 GCA_013399175.1 Odontophorus gujanensis
GGGGTGGGGGGTGAGGGCTTGGGGGGGCCGCCTCTCTGAGGGGCCCTCCCGGCCTCATGGTGTTTCTCGTCCCGCAGCTGCTCCGTGCCGTGCTGTAGGGCGCACAGAGGTGAGTGGGTGAGCGGTGGGCCGGGCCGGGTTGGGCCGGGCGGCCATGATGGGGTTTTTCATTACAGAGCGATGTGCGCCGCGCGGGGAACCGCCGGCGGAGGAACGGGCGACGCAACGCGGCCCTCCCGTGGATGGCTCGTGGTCGGTGGCCGATATCCTGACGGAGGAGGACGAGCAGGACCGCGTCCCGCTGCAGAAGCTCAGGCTGCTGGGTGAGCCAAGGGCGGGAAGTCACGGCCACGCTCACTGCGCCCTTTGACAGCAGCGCGGAGTCACGGAATAGCCCCAGGAGGAGGGATCCGCACAGCACCGCCTGAAGCCCAATGTCACAGCGGTGTCACAGCGGTGTCCCAGTGCTCCGGCAGCTCGGGGCTGTGCCCACTGCCCTGGGCTGTCTGTCCCTGCCCTCTGGGGTAGGCCCTGTGCCCAGTACCGACCTGGGATCGAGTGCTGGTGGAGGAAATGCATAAAAACAGGAAGCAAGGATTTGGTTTGTGACCAACGCTGTATTTGTGCTTGGTTATCACAGGAGTATGACCTTTCAGGCTTTGCCCCAAAGTGGGATTTGCTGTGGATTTCATGCGGGCACAGGGATTAATCCTCTAATTTGTCTAGGGAGCCTGCTTTGCAGGAGGGTTGGACTTGATGATCTCTAGAGATCCCTTCCAGCCCCTACAGTTGTATGATTTAATTTGCTTCTGCCTTCCCTTGCTTGAAGGCTGGACTGCCTCACTGCTTAACAGAAACCAAATCCTTTACAATGGGGACTTTAGGGGAAAATACCACTCATTATCTTCCTCTTTCTTTAAAGGAGAATCTGAAGAACTGAGAGGCTTGCTGCTGAACCCACACCTCAGGCAGCTGCTGCTGACCATTGACCAAGCAGAAGAGAAAAGCTCTCTCATGAAAAAATACATGCAGGAGCCGCTCTTTGTGGAGTTTGCAGACTGCTGCTTGAGGATCGTGGAACCCCCGGAGAAGGAGAACATCCTTCCTGAGTGAGCTTGGGAATATTTTTTGTTCCTTCAGGTTTTCTTCTGACAAAAGCCATTCTGCAGTGCCCCGCGGTGCATTGTGCTCTGTATTCCCTCCAGTTTGGTTGCTCGTGAACGTCAGCTCTCTAATTTTCATTTTAGAGTTGATGAACAAGGACGTAGTGTTGGACAAATTTCTAGATGCTAGGAATTGAATTTGGTATGATGCGGACTTGCCGTCTGTTGGTACAGAAATCCTGTCACCTTTGGAAATACTACTTCTTGGTAACAGATATATTAAATATATTGGCATTTGTCTTAACCCACAAAACTAACCTGAGATGCTTTTGTTGACCTTGTTGCGGACAGTCAGATGCCTTCACAAGATACTTAACAGTTTATTTAGAAAAGCTGAACATTTTCCAGACCCATGTGCACAACAGAGGCGGTACAGGGTGCCCAGATGAGAACCTTGGTCCCTCTGCAGAGGTAATGCTGTTGGCTAGGTCGTGTTAGGAACACACACAGACCACAATGCATTTTGGTCCTGTAGATAAAAAGCAAGAATCTAGTCTTGCTTTTCCCTGAGACACCTGCCTTTAGTGTTACAGCTGACTCCTGCTAACTTCCTTGGTCATGGGTTACTAATGTGGTACAAATGTGAGACAGCAAGAGCCCAGCACATATCAGAAGTGTTTGCCTTTTCTGCTATCTCATTACCAGCCTCTCATTTTGACCATGTACTGCCAGAATTGTTCTGTTCAAGTATATACCCTTTAAAGCACTTGATCTATTTTAACTGAGTTCTCATAGTGCTGATTATTTCCTCTAGTGTGTGCGTGTGTGAGGGGAGAAATGCCTCCCCTGCATTCTGAATTTGAATTATAATATACATATACTGCATGATTATAGGAAACTCTGAGGTAGCAGCAGATAAAGACGTTGAGTAACTTGAAAAGCAGCAGCCTGCAGACAATCCTTCCCTGAAGGAAAAAGTTCCATACATGCGGATGGCCAAAAGTTATGTTGGAAGCAGTTCTTTTTTGTCCAGTAAAATCTGGTTAAATCCAGTGATGGAATAGGCAGCCGTGTGGGGACTGACATCTGCGTAATGCAGGGGAGACTTCTTGCAGTGAAACCTGACAGATCCCTAGAAGAAAACAAGGTGGAGAGGCCAGCTGATGCTTTGCAAGACTGTGATCTAGTTCTGCTGTTCAGACAAAGCATTGCCTTATTATACAAGCAGCTGATGAGTACAACTGAAAGCTTAGATCAGTTAGTTCCTATGACAGACTAGCAAGAACTTTCATTCTATGGTCTTGTATGAAAACCATGTCTAACCTGACCTATTAATGTCAGAATCATCCTTGCATTATCTAAAGCAGTGAAAAAAAGAAAAACTAGATTGATAGCAGACTTCATGGCAGTACTGTTCCAGGATCCTTACCTCACAACAGTTCAGTTGTGCTGTGTGAGGTATCTTACCTGTGGGAGAGCTCTGATAGATGTGATGCCACAGCCTAAGATGCTGCCTTCCATCTTGTAGCAGTTGATCCCCTGAAGTACTTTCAAGCAGGCCAGCAGGGACAGCTCTCTCCGGAATCCCACTACAGTAACAGGTGCAGCAGACAGGACGAGGCCAAGAGGCCAGAACTGAATGATTGCACGTAGAGGCCAAGCTGTTTCTGGAAAGCATGGTGATTTGGCTGACATTGCTGAGGAAGGTGCCTTTTCATCACCCTCATCTAATTCTGCTGCTGCTAAAGCAGCCATTTTTGCCTGATAAAAGAGATGCAGAAAAATATTCTCAGAACGTCTTGAGCAAAATTTAAAACCGCAAAAAGAAGAGTCTAAAACAAAGTGCAACGTAAGGGGCGGGATGCAATCTGGGATGCTTTCCCATTTTTTAAAGATAATTAGGAACAAATTCATTCTGTGGCCTCTATCTGCCTCCCCAGAAGCAGCTGTAAAAGATTGCCACCCATCTTCTGTGCTTCTGTTTTAGAAGTGTTCTCTGAAGAACTGACAGTCTAGGTTTTGTGCAGTTACTGCAGAGCTTCACTCACTCAGCTTTGATCCTTTTCTGTACCAGTGTACTTACTTTCCATTTCCTCCATCCATGCTTAATGACATCTGCAGCCCTGCGCATCCTTCGGAAGCGGTTCTTGGCCAACCAGGAGCGAACAGCTGAGGATTTAATTAAAGGAAATCTGAGTACAAAGAATCTCAGCAGCTGTTGCACACAATGTAAGAGAGATGGCACTTAAACCTTTTCCATGTTCAGTTAGCATATTCATTCTTCAAATGGATGGGAAACTGGAAATGTTACTACTTGCATTATGTCCAGTCACACATAAAATTACCTGCTTGGATGCGGGTTGCAGATCTTCTCTCCTTTGCAAGTTTCTTCTGTTTAAATCTTCTCCAGCAACACTGGATGCAAAACGCTTTCTCATTTAACACCTCTGCTCTTCTAGCTTCAAGTTGCTCTAGCTGTGTTGGGGAAATGAACGTGCAGTTAATAAGTCAGGGACTAAGCTGTATTCTTAACCCTTCTACAATCATTTGTTCCTTGTCAGTGTCCCAAGATTGCTTATAGTTTAGAGGTGACAGCATGTCATTAATGCTTATTATATATAATTATACAATGTGTAAGATTTAAAGTAGAAAGTGTAAATATCTGAGGAGGAAAACATTGCGGGGGAAAGCACACACTCCTGAAATCACAGCAGCTCCACTGAATGAGGGTTGGTTTTTTGTTTTGTTTTTTAAGTAGCTGTACCCTTCAGCATGCAAGCTTTGTACAGAAGTGCCTTCTTTGTATGTGTCAAAAAAGGATCTGCTCGGGTCTGTAGCCAGAGCTGCCACCTGATGCCAGGGGAAGCTGTCATCAATACTGAAACAGTGAGAATACCAGCAACACGAGGCACAAATATATTCCAGAATGGTTAGCTGAGGAAGTGGCACTCTTACCACAGAATTAGCCATAAATACTTTGGTTTTGCCACAGTAGACTGAAGTACTCTCTGATCCCTTCCCTGCTGGCTCGGTGGCAGTTTGTCCCGTAACGTTCTCCAGGATCTCAACAACAACAGAACGTGATGCTTTGTTGTCATCCACCGCTGCAGTCTCATCTGTAAATGAAGTATTGAAGAGAAGGTATTGCAAAATTTGGACATCCAGACCAAATTCCTGCCTTTACACTGATGCACTGTAGCCATCTGGGGGGTGATAGCTGAGGGATTATTAGCTGAGGGACTTTTTGTTTTTTTTACATGATAAAACAAACAGGTTATCCAGGTGAACCTATTTGGACATAGAGGAAGACTTAATTCAGACCTGTCCTTTAAAGAAAATGTGTTCTCTAGGCAATGCTGTATGAGTTTTCTGCATGCCTAATGCCAGAACCTGACAGCCTTTGTATCTTTTCATCCTGGATGCTGTTTGTTTTTCTGCTATGATTATTTGTGAGCAGACAAGAGCATTTTGAGGCACTGAAAACAAATACAAACAATTCTTGCATACAGGAAGACATCTGGTGACTATGATTATGTTCATGGGACCAAGCTGATATGGAAACAAAAGCTTATCCTCATGTTTAGGAAATTGTTTTACTTTGTTTGCAGATTATAACCTACTGAAAAGATAAAAAGGAGTACTGACCTATCGCAGTGAAGCATTCTGACTAACAGGTTTATAATTAAGGGAGAAACAAATGGAGTGTAAGTCATTTTCCAGACTGTACTTCATTGCTTCATTCTATTTCAGCAAGGTGAACAGATTTCCAGCCATTTAACTTATCTGAAATAGGCTGGTACTTACTGACCTTGTTTCCCACACCCAGTGGTTACTGAAAAGTCTCAAGAAGATGGGATTAATCTGGGACAGGGAAGGGAGTTGCATTAACCTTCAATATGAAACATAACTACCTGATGAGCTCCTTCTTCAGGGGCTCACCAAAGACATTACCTGGTAGACTGGATTATGTTTTTTAAAGTCCATCCTCGCTCTTGTTTAGAAAAAAGAAGTGCATACAGAAGTTTGCAAAAGGCAGAAGCAGCAGCAGGATCCAGGTAAGCTAGAAGGTCAGTGTGGTTGGCAAGAAAACAAAGTGGAAAAGGAAGGATAAGGAATATAAGCAAAAAGGTAAGTGGTTTTCAAGTTTACTCAAGAACTATTTCTAAATCAAATTATTTTACATCATAACTAGTTGCTTTTACCAAAGAGGAACATGGAAGAACAGTAGCAAAGATGAATGTTTTGCTCTTTTTAAGAGCCTGCTATATGTGTTAGGCAGATTAGAAACTGAAGTCAGTTCAGAGAGCTTAGAAAAATATTTTGAGGATAATGGTGTTTCAAAGTGCTGAGTGTAATTATTGCACCTCATCTATGTGATATCAACTTGGTGCAGTGATAGTTTTATCTTACAGCAGAGGGACTATCTAAACAAACATACCTTTCTTCTTGGCAGTGTTGAAGTTGCTTTTATCACACGTGCTGTTTTTGCTGGACCTGTGTGATCTTCTCAGTATTTCATAGCGATCGGTGAAACTTTGGAAGGAGATCCTGATAGACAAAAGTACAGTTAATACTGGGCCAGTACCATTTATTTACCATCTAGTAAATAACCTATCCTTTGAAGGGAAAAAATCGCAGAATGGCTTAAAAAATCCAACTCATAGTCTGCAAAAAGACTGATGTCTGTACAGTTGCCAATGTGCAAGAAACTATAAACTTGCTGAAGAAATTCAGGAGGCTGTATGCTGCCCAGTAATAGACAAGGACTTTTGGCTGTGACACAGACCAGACATTATGCTTTTTAGTTGGTATCAGTGAGCTTCATTCCATTGATACAAAGCTGTCAATAACATGTCTAGCTCAGGCCTCATTCCCTCCATCCTCTAAAGATGGTCACAAAAGCCCAGCAGGATGACTGGCTGCAGTAGATGCTGTACTGAAGAAGACCACACTTAGATGAGTGCTATTTTTTCATTTATTTTTGATTGCTGCAAACGATACTATGGAGCACATTAAAAGTATGAAGCACATAGGTAGTCTACATCTAAACATTTGTTCTGCAGCTTCTCAGACAGGAAATGTACAGTGATGTCTCAGGTTTGGGGTTTTTTAGACACACTCACACACGTGAATTTGTTAGCTATTTGCTAGATTTTTAAAAGTCTGATGATACTGAACAAACCGTGCTGCTTACTGTGCCGTTACTGCACTTCTGTGCATCCTGAACTAGCAGTCTCAATAGCCAAAACACAAAACAACACAGGTATTGCTGTCTCCAGGATTTGAAAGGTGCCTGAATAAGCTTACAAGCCATCAGAGAGCAGAACCCTTCAGATAGCTTTAAAAGAATCCCTGAGGTTTGGTGGTATAAAACAGACTAATATTTGAATTTCCTGCTTAAAAGCTCTTCTGAATAACTTATTATATCACTAATTGCTATAGAAATGGATTATGCATGACATTGCTCAAGAAGTTTGGACTTACCTAATAGGGAAGCCTGCTGCGCTGATGGTGATGGCTTCAACTATTCCACATGCCTGAAGCTGGCTAAGAACCTGAGGCACAAATTGAGTTGTTTTAGGAAAACATTTGTTCTTTGTGGAAGCTGCAGTGAAGGTGCACACAGGATACACTCAACCCAAGCCACATTCAGCTCAGCTCAGCCACCACGCTGGTGGTCAGGGAACAAATGGAGAGGGTGGAAAAGGGATTACACAGCTAATGAGCATTTTCTAACACCCAAGCAGATTTTTGTTGTGGGTTTATGCTGTGAGGATATCTTTGTGACCACAGCCAAATCATCTTTATCTACTTTGTGAGCTGAGAAGCTGTCATCCCAAATAACCTCTGAGTGCTGCAGTAAAAGAACTTCCTATACAGCAACAAATAAGTTGCACCTGAGCAAGCTGCTGAGCTTATTAGTGTCATTTCAGACAGGCTTCATCACTGATGGTTTATCTTGGAATTTTCAAAGAAGAAAAAACTCTTTCGAAATATACTGTGAAAAAAGATTTACAAGTGAATCACAACCATCTAAGACTGAGTGCAAAGCCCTGCACGTTAATTCTGGGGAGTTTCTGCCTTAGTAAAGAAAGGTTTTGGAGAAGTTACCTCTTCTTTTCTAAAAGTCATTGCCTTGCAGTCAGCATTAGGCTTGATGCATCGGATGTAATGTGGTTTGGTGCTATTCAAGATGTGCATGAGATTTTCAAGTGAACTCTGCAGAGAAGTACAGGAAAAACACAGGTGCAGTTAGGGTTTCCTCCTCCACAGGTAGTTTAGTGAATCAGTGCTTTTCTAAAAGAAACAAGGAAGCTCCTTTTTTTTTTTTTCTACGTATGGCTTTACACTCTCAGTATTAGCACAGCTAGTGTCTATGGATGCTTTTAAAAATGCCTGATGGTAAATTCAGAACATTTCCAAAACTGTATGAACTGTTAGTTGAAGCTAACCCATCATGAAGAACACAGAAAAAAGCCTGACAGAGGCAGATGCCCAGCTGTTAAAGGTAAAACTGAGTGAGTTAAAACTCCAGACCCACAGATCATCAAAGCCTGATGCTATTTCAGTTTTACAGCCATCTCATTTAGTTAACAGTTACTGATCTTGGTCCAACTATATTTTCTCATCTCAGCAGTAGAAAGCAGAATCTCGAGTAGTGTATGTACCTTGAACTTTGACACCACTGTAACAACAGTCGCTTTATTCTGTGTTTTGGTATTATTTTGGTTGTTTTCTGCAAGAGGAAATAATTTTTGAAGCAAAGCATCCTTAGAATTTTGGAGAACATGGACGAGCTCTGGTGGAATGGGGTCCTGCAAACACAAACATGACTCGTTAGCATTTGGACTTATGCAGAAACCTGTCACCTGTTACTAAAAGTTCTCTGTATGTATATGGGTGTTATTTCTTATGCCAACTATGACTTAACAGCTGTAGTTTCAAATCTGAAATGGTCTGCAGTAAGATGTGACAATTTGGTAAGCATTGCTAAATATACATGCTAGTGATGCTCTAATCTAAATTTGTTTTTGGTCTGTAATGTTGGGAGTTTGGTATTTTGTTCTTTTGTTTTTTAAATAGCTGTTTCTGAAAACCTACCTTATTTTTCTCCACCATTGCTGCGAGCTGATAGCAGACTTTGCCAGCATAATGTGAAATAATGAAGTTAGGCTTCTTACTGAACTTGTCTCGACTTAAACATTGATTATCAGACAAAGCTTTTTCAATCCGAGTTTGGAACAGGTCAGGGTTAGAGGATCTATTCAGACGGCATTCCTGCATAACAAACGAGACAAAAATGCACTATCTTAGATTTGTCCTAAACAGGTATCTTTTAGTAATTAAAAGCAATATCTGGCAAATTTCATTCTCATTTAGCATTCATATTTTCTTTGGTGGCTTGGAATAGAAGGTGGGTAACTAGGCCAGAAGGATTAGCAGTTTAGGTGTGCACTCACCTCATTCAGCAGAGAAAAAATGCTGAGAGGATTGCCCTCTATCAGATCAAGGCAGCTCTGGTTGTCCTGGTAGTTTATGAAAGACCACTGCAGACCTTCAGATGCATATTCTTCCTAGAGTAAGAGAGACACTGAATGTTCTGCAGCAGAGGGCACTAGAGCTCATATAACGGCATGTTTTTTCTTACCATTTGATGCAGTTACTGTTTAAGCAAACAAGTTAATCAGACTCGGCCTACTCATCCAAAGCTCAGGTCATGAGTTCAATGGGAATCTTAAGAAAAAAAATACTGAGGATATTTTACCCAAAGTAGCTTTTGAGTACATAGCAGCAGATCCTACTTGAACAATTAGTTTAATTATTTGGGAACTTTACAAGTTTATCAGTGAGAGTTGCAAAGCTGCTTTACAAAGTAAACAGTCACACTAAGCTCTGCTGAGTTTTCCCTTGAAGGGCAGGGAACACACAGAACTGCTTAGATTGGGACACAGCCCTAAGCCTACCACTGTGTGCCAAACTTTGCTAGCTGGGCTTCCTAAACAAAGCCTAATCCAAAAGGAAATGGACAAAGATATCAGATGAAACCATTTGTACAGTGTTTATGCCAAATTATGGAATAAACTGTAAGGAGTGCTTAAGAAGCAGGAGCCTTGGCCAGTTATTTTAAATGTCTCCTGCCAAAAGCTTTCTCAGCACAGCCACTAATGGCGTTCAAGTGGTTTGGGATACAGCCAGATCAGGAGAGCTAAGAGGGCAGGCAGTAACTGGTAGGAATGCTATTAAACAGAGGTCATGAATCAGTTTCAAGAAAAGTGATTGTGTGCTTGAACTTAGTTTCCATCTTCACTGACCATTAACCCCTGGCATACTGACAAAGGCAGGTAGGAAAAAAAAGTCCGTTAGCGTATGAAAGCACAAATTATGGGCAGAGAAGTACTTATCTCTTGAATAAACTGATACACCTATGGTCTGAGGCAGAAAGTGCCATCATGTTGGTACCATTAAGAAAACAGTTTTCCAGATTCCAGTCAATGACAAAGATCACTTGGTAATGCACATGTAATGTGGAGAAATTCAACCAGGACTGAATGGAGCCTACTAGAGTAGCAGTCCAGGCCTGGCAGGAACTCTAACGCTCAGAGATGAGACCATGAATTAGCAGTTTGCATGGCCAAGTAGGTTAGTGACTGCAGTGTATTTAGCACATCCCATTGTTTTTTGTGGCATTATTTGCTTGACTGAAGGTTGCAGTCTGACCAGAAGCACAGAAATACAAGTAGAGAGACAAAAAATGCTGTTTTTAATGAGATATTTGACATTAGATCTCAGTGGAGTATTACCTGTTGAGCCTTCAGATAGTGTGCTACAAAATGCTGCTGCAGTTTCTCATTGGCATAATTAATACAAAGCTGTTCCAAATTGTTTTCAGGGAAGGCTTCAAAACCATAAACATCCAACAAACCTAGAAGGAATATCAAAAGATAGTGCATTTTCATCTAGGAGTAGGCTGAAGGGCTTAAGGATGCTCAGTTAAACCAGGGATGAAAAACTATACCTATGAAGCTGGTCCACAGTGAGGTATCTGCATAAATGCTTTCATTTACGACCAGAACGAGCCACTCAAACAATCTGCAGACAATAACAACTGAATTAGTTGGAAAAGTGCTTGCTTTTTTTACTGCTTGAACAAAATTCATGCAATGGAACAGCAGTTCTCTGTAGATCTCACAGACACTACAGCTGTGTCAGTGTCTGTGACCGAATCAAGGCTGTATCGAAAGGGAAAGGGAAAGGATGTCTCCAACGCTGCTGTATTCCCTCACAAAAATCATGGATTAGCACAGCAGCCTGCGTGTCCTTACTTAGCATAGATCAGTTTGGCGAGGCAGTCCCTCCTAGTGTCACATTCAGTTCTGGAGCACGGCTTCTTGAAGACTTGCTGTTGTTTTCCTGCAGTTATTGTTCGAATTCTTAATGATTCCAGTAGCATCTCGTCAGGTATCTTCAGCAAGTCTCCAGCAGTCTTCACAGAGTCTTATTCAGGGAAAAAAAAAGTTTCAAGATTATCTGTAGTGTCAAATGAGTGCAGGCCCTCTGCAGTTAGGGAAGGTCTAGGGTCAATACTAAAAAGAAAATATGGTTCTTCTATGAACTGCCCAACTTAAATGTGGGATTTTGCATCATTTTACCCAAACTTAGAGGAAGGTTTTGACAATCAGCCTCTTAATTTGGATGTACAGTATCCCTGGAATTGCAGGAATTCTATTAAAATGAAACAGTACCAAAAAAGCCTGAGTTTGCCATGCTGAAGAAAGCATTGTAGAGAATACTCTCTAGGTTGTGGCTTTGTTACTTGTTCACCTTTTTTGAGCAGAAACTTCTCTTTGTTAGAGAAATGAGTATTTGCAAACAAAGGATTTAAGATATTGCTAACCTGAACTATATTCAGTACTATTTGAATATTCAGCAGTGTGAATTCAGAGTATGTGAAATAATAGTGGGAAATTTCATTGTTCAGGACAGTATTAGTTCTGAAGGAAAACCAGAGCCTAGCATCTCCTAAAGACATGCAGAAACAACCTGTGTTCTGTGCAGCACACTAACAGATTTGCTCTGATTATGTGGGATGTTAGACTTTATCAGGAAAACTTCAAAGCCTCAATTTTAAAAGCCATGCTTTCCACTCTAGGTCAGATTTATGAAGTCTTATGATGTCAGTGGAAGATTACAATCAAGTGTAACAGTCCTGCCAATAATCCTTCTGAAATGACTGTCTACAGTTGCCATGACCTGTAACATAATGATGTTATCTCTCAGAGCAAGGGAGCGTTAGGATTTTGTGCAGTAGTTTGAAACCATGGAGCTTGGAACACAAGCACACTTAAACTTTGTTCTGCCTATGACCCTGATAGTCTCCTATCAAGCAGAAGAGCATGGTAATCCTTTCTCCTAGACATCTGCTCTAAGATAGCAATCATCTTTAGAGTATGGCATGCTTAGTGCCTCACCTTTGGCTTTGTCTTCTAGTTCACAAGGCTGAGATTCATCCAATGGATTAGAGAACTGAACGTTCCCAAGATGGAGAAGGCCTGACAATACCTGCAATATAATCAAGCACTGAGTTTTCTAAAACAGCTCTCCTCCAAGGCAGCATCCTCTCAGCCTTGCCACACGAACAGGGCAAGTCAAAGCATTTCTGTACAAAACAAACAAACAAAAAACCAACAGAAAGGAAGTAGATTCCAAGTTTCTACAGTAATTCATCATGTGCCATTGCTGAAAGAAATCCAGAGTTCACGGGTGTGGCCTTCAGGTTAAAAACTAATATTTGGTTATACAACCTAAAGTGTACTGCATTCCAGGCAGTATTGGTGCATCTAATACCAAACAACCCATGCTCTGGACATTGATACAGATCTCCTTCTGTAGAAATCCCAATGCTAAAAAGACAGTATAAACATTGCCATGAGTTTTGTGGTGAGCATGCATTGTACCTGACCTTGAAAATATTGTTCTGTGTGGAGCAGTCAATGCCCAAGTGAAACATTGCATCTCTGGTCACCTCGAAGCAGTCCTCTGAAAAGCCAAATGGGTGTTACTTAACACAAAGCCATGCACACAGATGGAGGCACGCAGAACAGTCTCCTCCATGTCCAGTTCAGCTGGAATTGTCAGAAGAGATGGAGGAAGCCAGCTGTTCTTTTGGTAAATCACAAACCAGAAGTTGGAAAATCAAGTCACAAATTTACTGCTGACTGTGGCTGTGAAGCTGGGCAGCAGGTTGCTGAAGCACATCCAAAGACAAGGCAGTTTCTAAACATAACCACAGAGCGATGCAAATGTGCTAGGCCTGAAACTGCTGTTTCAAGTCAGGTGAAAACTGTTAGCAGTGCAAACTGAAACTTAAAACTGAATCACATCAATGCAGATGGCTTTGCAAAATCTGCTGTGGCCAAGCCAGGAGAGTGTTGGCTGACTAACCCGGGTCACAGGATTGAATGGGACAGATGTATTTTTACCTGCCTTCCCTCAAAGTTGCAGCTGTTATTAATGGACAGCCTGTGAAACTAATCTTTACCCTCTAAGTTTATTTCGGAATTCGGCAGCCAGCGGTAGTCAGCCCCTTCTGGAAGGTTCCATTCCCGTCTCTCCTCTGCAGTGGCACCTTTTGTGATCTGGAGACACAAAACAAAGTAATGACCAGATTCTGCCATGGGTATTTACGTCTCACAGACAGGGAATAATAATTGACTGGGAGTACAAATTAATTTGGAAGCATGGCAGACAGGTGAACTGTTAGCCACTGGAAGTTACAACTGCGCTAAATCTGGTGATTTCTTGCACAGTGTTTGTAAGAAATGTTTAGCAAAATTAACAACGCAGACCTGATAAAAAATATGGAAGTTTCTTTCATTGGGGGCCTGGTAGGCAACTCGTGTCTTCTCCAAAAGGAAAGTCTGAATGGAAGCACTGCTCAGATGGTGGAACCTAGAGGGAAAAAGAAAGCAGATTTTAACAAAATTCCCCTCACCCAAATTTGAGGAAGAAGATAATAGGTAATTTCTAACCTGTCCAAGTGAAGTTGAATATATTTTCCAAAACGGCTGCTGTTGTTATTCCTCAGGGTACAAGCATTCCCTGTGAAATTACCAGAGACACAGGCAGCATCATCAGTAATTTTACTCATCCATGTCGGACACACAGACATTAAAGTTGGTTTGTACACACTTCCAGCATTTGAAGAGTCTCTCTCTTAAGGAGATTTATAGAGTTTGTCTTTGAAGGAGGGGAAGAAAAGCTAGCTTAGATCTGTATATGAAAAAAGAAAATTCCCACCACGGCCACTACTTGTTCATGCCATTATAAAGCTACTTTTACCAAACGCTTCCATGATAGGGTTGGAATCCAACACTCTCTTCTCTATCCGTTCCACAGCTTCATTGCCTTTTGAGGAGACAACAGAAGCAGCAACAGAAGCATAAAATTTCATAAGGCAGCGAGATGTCCAGGTCTGCAAGAGACAAGCTTGACAATAGGCCTTTGTTCTTACCATGTTAGAGTTATGTCAGTTAGTGAAACAGTGCTAGCTTCTGAAAACACAGTTTGCATCTGGTGACAATGCTAGAGAGTAATGATGTCAGGTTTATAGCTCTAGCTCAGCCAAAACTTTTTGTGCATAAGCTGATGCATAATAGACTCACAGTAAATCCTTCTGGAATCAAAGTGCTCTGCTGAATGGCAGCTTTATCAAGATGTAACCATCTGGAAGCTTAGAATTAAGAGCTAGTATTTTAAGATGAATTGAGTTTAAATAGTCTTTCAGACACTAACACACAGCAAATCATGTTCTTGGGCTTAAAAATATTCTCAAGTATTTTGCTGAATAGGAATGGATTTTACAGAAGGGGCTAGGACAGGATCTGAACTCTCCTGTCTCAAGGGTTTGCTGAGATATGACCTCCCTAACACTGACTATGGTGAGACTTCAACTCAGGTGCAACTCTTGTTGAATGATTCAAGTCTGGCCCTTCCACGAGTGATAGATGTCACCTCCAGAGCAGTTACTTTGAGTCTGTTTGACTGCAGCAATCATTTAATGTGTTATGCATACGTCGAGAGAGTCTTGCTGGAGCAGACTGGCTGCTTGCTTTGTCTTTGCTCACTGAAGTACTTTGCACTACAAATCACTACTAAATCTCAAAACATAAAAGGAATGTCAGGACAACAGAAAACAATCTCCTTACCTTCCCAGCACCACTTTCTCCACTAACAATGATAGACTGGTTCATGGGGTCCATCTCGCTTTGGACATTTCTGTAGGCTTGTTCAGCCACTGCGTAGATGTGAGGTTTTAAATCCTGACAGCAAAGCAGAATATTCATGTTTAAGAGAAGAGTAATTACGTAGTTCTACAGCAATGGACAGCAAAGGTCTTCTTGCATTCATCAGAAAATAGTACTGCTCTTTAAGTACAACTCATATTTCAGTAGAAATGAGTTTTGTCCTTTAGAATTATTCAGCTCACGTAGAGATTTTGAAGAACCTGAAATCTGAGTTCTGCAGGAGGACAGGTATTTCAAATATAAAGATTACCTGGGGCTGAACAGCAACGTGATACTCTCTCATAAGCTCGGGTGAATAGAGGCAGGAGATAGGCTGGAATGGATTTAAAGCCACCAGGCTGCAGCCAGCGTTGGTATAAAACAAGTTTACGTTGTATCTTGCTTGAAGACATTTCAGAACTGAAAGATGCGCCTTCTATTAGCGTGTTTTGAAAAGTGTATTTGACTCTTTGTGCTTGTAACAAAAATCTTCAGATATGTTCTCTGTTATGTTTAACAGAGAATGAGAAGGTGAACAAGAGAAACCTATTGATGTAACGTACATACTTATGCCTTTAAAAGTTGACCTTTGTTTTTAAGAAGCTTAAGTATTTTAATTCTACAATTCATTAAGTCATGTGCTTTTATGAGCTTTTACACAGCTCCCAGAAAGCAAAGCTGTACATCTGCAGAGCAGACAGAGGCAACCATTCCCCATCTGCAGAGGAAGATGCCTGTGCTTGTCTCAGCAGGGCCATCTTTAAAAGCCAAGTGAGGAATTTGCTTTTCCAAACCAGTTTCTTGGACATACATTGAATCTATGTTGAAATCTTGTTTTCTGATAACATTTGTATAAAACCAAACTGCAGTCACAAGGTCACACAGCTTTCCAGTGCCATAAACTCTCAACCAACCCCTGGTTTCTTGAACCAAAATACAAATGTATTTTGCATGCCGAGCTTGCTGAGAGATCAGTATGGCTAACCCTACAATCAAAGTGTTGAAACATTTTTTAACCAAACATGATTTTCTAAGCTGATTTGAGTAGGCTTTGGTGAGAACAGTAATGAGCATGAATCAGTGGCCTGCAGGGAAAGACTCTTTCAGATGATGAAAGAGATGCTTCTCCTGGCTGACTGCTTACCTGTCGTTGTCGTCACCGGACTGACTTTTGTGAGATCGTCAAAAAGATGCAGCTTCTCTTCATCACTGAGAAAAGCTCTGACTTCTTCTTCATATGATTCATTCAGATCACTCTGGGTGACGGAGTCTTCTTTCTGGCAGTTTACCTAGGGAGGATGTCAGATCAGCACCAGTCCGTGGCTGAGTGCAGCAGGACTGTCACTTCACTCCCTTCAAGCAATAGCTCTTCTACCACTTCCATGTAACACAAGTTCAGGCCCAGCAGGAATAATAACTTAGTACGTTGGAGCTACTGTCCCTCCCAGTTTGAAAGCAATGCCCTCCCCCTGCATCACTGCTTCCCATGGCAGACTCTGCTTTTAGAAAGCAGTATGTGGCATATGAGATATGGGAGGCTCACAACACTGTGGGTTGAATTTATCGCTGGCAGTACAGGCTGAGCTAAGCAAAGGTGCTCAAAAAGAAATGCCCTAAAGCTCACATTATCCATCGCTTGTAATTGTGCAGGTCATTCAGCACAGACACACTTGTACGGTGTCCTTAAATGAAATACTTTTAGCCTATAAATGTCATGCATTCAGTGCACACACTGCATTGGGCAGAGGGAAGCAGGACTGGCTGCAGAGCTGAAAGCCACTGCTGTCCAACACAACAGTTTTCCTAGGAGAGACTTCTGTTTTCAGAGCAGAGATTGAGGATCCCAAGACTGAAGTTGAAGACTGCGTGCATTGCAACCAGGGGGAAGAAATGCTAACACTGTAAGAGGTGAAGATTATATTAGGTGAAGATTTGTCTCCTTTGAATCACTGGAAGTATTTAAATATTAGCCTCTGGGCTCCCATGCCCTTGACAACAGTAGTTGGAAGGGCACATTTGTTACACAAGTGTAATGGAAAACTTAGCCAGAAGAGAGATTTCAGGTCCTGCTTGTTACACTGGGGCTGGAAGGGAAGAGCTGCCAGTCCTCAGTTTTGCATTCTGGATATTCCTTTTCTGTTCCCCATCTCCTAGACAGGAACTGCTTCAGAGTACCCCCACTCATTTGTATTTAATAGCATAAATCCAAGATTCTTTCCAAGTTAACCACGTTAATGAATGGCACTGCATTATTTATACACAAAACATGAAATTCAGTTAGCAGCATTCTCAAAATGAGCTAAACTCACCAATAAATGGGAAAATATACTGCAAAGCCCCATTATTCCTAAAAAGAATGCATCAGTAACATACACATTCAGGAGCGTTATTATATTTTGCAGACAGTGGCAGAGGTTCATTCCCAGTCACGCAATACTTTACATATCAAGGACAAAAATGCTTAGCAGTGTGGCTGAGCACTGCCATCACTGTTTGCTGTTATTCTGCTCTGAAGATGCAGATGGCTCACAGGACCCGAGGAAGGGTTTCTTTTTGCTCACCCCTCTGCACAAAGTCTCAAATGAAATGCCGACTGCTTAGCCAGAAGTGGGATGGTTTCTGCAAATGGATCGACTTGTGACAGCTGTACTGCAGAGCTGGCACTCCTGCTGAAAAGCCACCCTTAAGGATGTGCTTGCTTCACGCATTAACATCGCCTCGTAACAAAAGTCACTACTCACTGCTGGGGCAAGACAGCACAAAACTGCGTTAGTAATGCAGTTCAAAACCGCACAGTAAATGGGTGCAGCCGAGCTCCTGACGTTAGCAGTTACCCAACCCTGGCTGCAAGGAAACAACCGGGAATTGCTTCCTGGCACCGCGAAAGCAATCCGCGCGCACAATTCCCGGCTTTCTGTTACCTGCTTTGGCATCCTGGCTCTCCTCCGCGCTGCCGTGGGACGGGGGCTCCGCTCGGCTCCCTCGTGCATCACAGCCCGAAGATCCCTTCGGCAGAACGAGGAGCGCTGAGCGCAGGGACGGCGGCCGCGCCGCTCCCACGGGGTCCGCACGCAGCGCCCGACGGCCCCGCGCCCCAAGGTCAGCGGGCACCGCGGCTCGGGGAGGGGCACGACGGCCCCGGAGGGCACAGCCGCGTCCCGCCCGCTCCCCGCTGTCCTCTCAACCCCGGGGGACGGCGCGATCCTCCTCGGGCCGCACGCACCGCGGATCGGAGCGGCGGCGGCGGGAGGAAGGGGAGGAGGAGGAGGCGGGGGCTGCGGGCGCAGCTCGTGGCGAATCGGGCGCTGCGAAACAGCGGCTGCGGCGCGCTGCCGGACGAAAGTGCGGGCGGGGAGCGCGGGCCTCGTTTACCTCGGGCGGAGCGGCCGCTGTGAGTTTCGGGGTCGCGGAGCCGTGCACGCGCTGCGGGTGCTCGCGATGTATTCGCTATGTGGAGTTCGGGGAGCGAGGGATTGAAGCGTGTCCTTGGAGCGGAGCGCGTGCTCGGCTTCCGTGTGGGACGCCTGGGCTGCCGCTGCCCGCGGGGACCCGTCCGTAGCGCTCACCCGGGGAGAAGTTTTGAGTCCTGCTCTCCCGACGGACTCTGGTTCGTGCTTCTCGTTTCAGAGGAAGAAAGCAGAATGTCACAGAAGCACCTGAAAGAAGCCTTCGTCAGTAACCTGAACGGAACCAGCCTGCTGGAGGTCTCCCTGGGCACGGCCGTGGCCCCGCTCTGCGTGCTTTGCAGAGGGCTGCTCTTGGTGCTGTGCCGCCAGCACCGTGGAGAGCCCTTACGCTCGAGGACGCGCAGCTTGCTGCTGGACTTCGTCGTGCTGGTCGTCCCTCTCCTGTTCTCCTGCACCGTTCTGTCGCCAGTGTTGTTCCTGGTTCCAGCTGTCCTCGCAGCTTTCTGCGTGGGAATATTTTCTACCATATACCAACAAAGACAGCGCGACACCCGAGTGCCTTTCAGGCAAATGGTGAAAGACTTTCAGAAGGTGTACCTGGATCCACACTGCGTGCCGGCGATAACCATGTTCCGTGTTTATGTCAATGTGTTGACTTCCATCAGCATCTTAGCAGTGGATTTCCCGCAGTTTCCACGGCGATACGCCAAAGCTGAGACCTACGGAACGGGAGCTATGGATCTGGGAGTTGGAGCTTTCATTTTTGGTAATGCTCTTGTTTGTCCCGAAGTCAGACAAAGGGCGTCTGTGATGCAGTCCAGATTCTCCAGTTTGGCCAAGCAGCTTTTTGCCATTTGGCCATTGGTTGTTCTTGGCGTTGGACGACTCCTTAGTGTTAAATCTATAGAGTACCACGAGCACACTTCAGAGTATGGAGTGCACTGGAATTTTTTCTTTACCTTAGCACTTGTGAGGCTTGCAGCATCTCTGCTATTAACCATATTTCCCAAAAATAAGTCTTGGATTGTGGCTGTGACTCTCGCTGTACTTTATCAGCTCACTCTTAACGTTACCTCTCTGAAGACCTTTGTCTTGCACGGCAGCAACGGCAAAGATACCAGGACCGGCTTTTTAAATGCCAACAGGGAAGGGCTGCTGTCCCTCTTTGGGTACCTTGCCATATACATGGCAAGTGTGCAGGTGGGGCTCTATCTGCTGAAGCGCAGAGACTCAGTCAGAGACTGGATGGGAGCAGTGTGCCTCCTGCTGCTGGCAGCTCTTGTGCTCTTCGTGTTTCTCCACGTGTCCCAGGCCCACGCAGACCCCGTGTCACGCCGCATGGCCAATCTGTCCTACTGCCTGTGGGTCATCGCTCACTGCCTGACCTTCTTTGTCAGCTTCGTGGTGGCTGATCTCACTCTGGTGTTCACAAAGCTTCTTGTGAAGGGCTCTGCTGTGCCCTCATGCTGGCGTGCTGTGAAGGCACCAGGCAGCAGGGAGCCGTGGCAAGCAGGGGCTGAGCACAGCTGCCTGATCGCCGCCGTCAATAAAAACCAGTTACTGTTCTTCTTGCTAGCCAATGTTATGACTGGTGTTGTGAATGTAATGATGGATACCATGCACAGCAAGGCTGCAGTAACACTATGCATACTGCACTTGTATATGTTTTTGAACTGTTTCATTATGTATATATTGCACGCCAAAAATATAGCATTAAAGTTTTGGTGATTCCACTCTGTGTTAAGGAGACAAGCTACACACTGCTATGTACTAACAGAAAAAGAAGCATCTTTCCTATATTTATCAATAAGATAGACACAATAATTTATAATATAGTATTTATAACAGCTTTTTATGACTTAGGGATATTTATTATTATTTTTATGCATTCGTTTTTGCATTTTGTGTCACCAAACCTTTTTTTGTTGTTGGTTTGCTGAGTATTGGTGCTGATAGAAAGGTATTAACGTACATCTTTCTGTGAGCATATTTGCAGAAGAGAAACATGCAAGTAGTGAATCTGAGAGGTATGTTTAAGCACTGGTAAAATTCAGTAACAGTGTATAAAGTAACCAGGTGAAAAAAAAAAATTGAGTAATTACGTAGGGAGAGATTTGCAAAGATTAAGGTCCTTGCATAAATAATACATAAGAGTAATTCTTTATATAAAATGTGTCAAGTAAGTGGATGCTTTGAAATGTTTTGGCCCCGGAAAGATTTATGCGTATATTCAACTTTGATGGCAGTAATGGCATGTGGAATGTTAATCATAGACTGCAATCTAAATTAGCCTTTGAATTAAAGCTAAATTTATTTTCACCTTCAGTGGTGAATGCAAATGAAGACCCTATCTGAAGCACTATAAACTCCACTGCAGATGAATTCTTACAGTAGTTGCTGGAATTTGTGGTGCAGGTAATAAGAGCTGCATGGACTTCCCTAAGAAAATATAAAGATGCAAAACTACTTCACCTGCAGCCTGCGTGCCAGCGTGCTGTGACAGCTCGTCTTTAGGCATGCTGCAGAATATGGTCTTCAGCTCTGCTTTAAGTTACTCAATGCCCACATATTTGTCTGCAAAGTTATTTTAAACAGTGGCTCATTTAGTACTGTGTTTTGACAGCTGAGATGTCTTGAAATGGGAACGTGCCATATGAATTGTTAGCAGACTGTGTAAATGGAAAGCAGCATGCTGCAGTATGTCAGGGTACCGGTGCTGTATTGGTGAGAGATGTGCTCAGGTTCTCCATCTATCACAGTCTTCTTGCAAGCTCAGAGCAGAACACCCTTTTCATTCACTTCCCTAAGTCTGACTGCTCTTCCTGACCTCACTGAGAAGAGAAATACGTTTAAAAATCATGAGGAATTCAAGAATGCACAATATAAACAGTTCAGAAGCAGAATACAGGTGATAGTTGATGATGAATGTCTGATGTTAGTGGACTGACAGGACAGCACATGGGCCATATTTCAATTTTTCCTTTCTCTATCGAATGCAATGAATCATAAAACCTAAGGGAGATAAGGCCTCTAAATCAGATTCCTTAAGGCAGACGTGCTGGGATGTTCTTAATTTATGAGGTTCTCTCAGGCTTTGGCCAATATGCAGACAGAAGATGGTATACTACAGACACACTGAGTGCTTGTAACTTCCAACTTACAGCCCTGTAGTCTATCAAACTGAAGAACAGCCTGAATTGTGCTAGGAACAAATGCAATTAATGAGCAACATTGTCTTACACACGATTGTCAGAGCTGTTAGCAGAGCTTCCTGGTAGCTGGTGTATGTATGCATTTGAAAACAATTCCAAGCCTTGCCTAGGGAAGAAAACCTCCATGGCCAACTGGTCTCACGCGTTGGTGAGTTACAGAGATTCATTTCTGAAGTGCTTGAAGCACAAGGCCTGCAATGAGCTCTGCCTGAGAGCACAAGTCTCATCACGGTGGTTCAGCACGGAGGCGTTAACCGGGTGTGACAGAACTGAGCTATGTCTGGACAAGCAGTGCTGTCTGGATGCAAAGTGCATTTCGTGAAGCAGGAATTCCGTGGGAGGGCTGTGCAGAGCCCGGTGGGCAGCAGCTGCACCACAGAGCTGTGGCTGCAGGGACAGAGCCAGCCGCTGAGGGCACTGTGCGAGAAGACCACGGCACAGCACCGCTCCTCCGAAGCCGCGTGAAGAAAGCTGTTCACCGCTGAATTAATGAGCAACAATTAATTCCCATTACTTATTGTCAATAACAACCGTGGCAAGTTCTGCCCTGAAGCAACCAGCGGTTATTAATACTGAATGTTTTGACTATGAAAGGATACAGATAATTAACCGTGCTCCTGCAGGAACTGAGAGATGCAAGCCAGTGCTCTGATCACAGAACCCACACAAGGAAATGGAGCTGCAGTGGGTTTGACAAGAGTGAACAGCACTTAGTCCAGGTCCATCCCTGCAGCTCTGCACCCCATGGACAGCACACCACGTTTCATCTCACGTTTGGGTGTGTTAACGTGTGTAGGCTTATATAGATCTACAGATATATATGACAAAACGAGTCTTTGTCTGTTACGTAATTAGTAAAGTTATGTTACGATCTGTAGCACACCACTGACTTCATCATAATTGTAAAACAGAGGACCAAGAGAGCAGAAATTGAATCATTTTTGATGCCACAACTCTACGGAACGACCTGTTTGTAGGGCTGCACGACAGAAAAAATGCAGGCGAGCAGAGAGGATCACCATCATCCTTAAGACTGTTCCTCAGTCAGGAGCCATCAGGTCCTTCCTACCAAATGTCATTATTTTTAGATGCGTTGTGTTTGTATGCAAACCGCAGCGTGCCTTCCATCCTTTGAAGTCAAATGGAGACTCAAATGAAGTGTACCATGCAGGTTCGAGCTGCGTCCTCACCACGTCCCGAGGCACTCCATCTCCTCCAAGTGGAAAAAGGGCACGAAGTGTTGGCACAAAGTGCTGCCTGCCTTTACTTTGTGGGGAGCAACAGCTGCGTTCCCCGCAGACCCTTTCCCGGGGATAAAAACCCTACATGGAACCGAGCGTGATGTTTTCCTACATCATTTATTAACGCGGGCACGTGCTGCTCCTGGGAACGCAGCGTTTGGGGCTCCGCTGCTCGTTTCTTTTTTTTTTTTTTTTTTTTTTTT
>VXAB01002895.1:488810-615567 GCA_013399175.1 Odontophorus gujanensis
GAGCGGCGGGCCCGGCGTGGCGCGTGGTGAATCAGGCGATGTGGAGCGCAGGCTCGCTCCCTGCTGGTGGTGAAAGTGTGCCGGGGGAGCGCGGCGGGCGTTTACCTCTGGGCGCTCCCTGCTCGCAGGCTGCAGCGCGGGGACGCGGCGGAGATGGCGCGGCTGGTGGCGGTCTGCAGGGACGGGGAGGAGGAGTTCCCCTTCGAGAAGAGGCAGATCCCCCTCTACATCGATGACACCCTGACGGTGAGTGCCGGCTCCGCTCCGCCCGGCCCGCGGCGGCGATGTGTTGCAACGCCCGGGCGAGGCCTTTCCCAGGCTTCTCCCGCAGCGGATCTGCTCCGCGGCGCCCGGGGTTACCGAGCGCGGTCCCGCGGGCCTGAGTGTGTGTCTGCCCGGGGACGGGGGGGCTCGGAACGCAGCCCCCGACGTGGGGCAGAGCCGCTTCTAGGTTCATAAGCAAAGGATTCGTATTAACGTTAAACTCGAGTCCCTTCCTTGCCGTGTTTTAAAATAGGTGAGGAAGGGCTGAGGGTGTTTTCCTCAGCTTCACCTGAAGGTAAGGGTTATTGAACGTGTAGCAGTGTGCTGCTGCATCTGCGGCGACAGAGCATTACGTGGTCCCTGAAACGCAGGGGTTTGCCACTGCTAGAAGGTTCAGCAGAGAGTGAGCAGGGTGCAGCCCAGAGCCTGCTCTGCCTTCTGGCTCTGGAGAAACACCCACATGGCAGCAGTGTGTGCAGCACCTCTGACTGCTGGCCGGCATTGCTCTCAGTTGTTACAGCAGGAGAAGGTAATGTTGGGAACGAAACCAGCTGTACGTGGTGTAACCAGGTATCCCCCTCGTGTGTGAATTGTGGTGTCGGTTTTGTCGTGACAGTCAGTGCTGTTACTTACACGATGTACAATGTATGTGCTTTCAAACTCTGACCTCATGTTTCAGTGTGGAAGAACATCTGATTTGCTGTTTCTTTTTTTTCTTATACTGTTCTAACTTCGTAATGTAAGATCTTCCAGAGCAAAACACTTGGGCACCTTCAGTCTCTGAGCCCCAGTGACACTGCTAAGGATTCTCTGTCTTGATCCCATCTGGTTTTGCTGTATTTGAAGGGGGCTGTGTTTCAGTTTTGGTCTCTAAGTGGTGCACAGTGTTAGCTGTCAGTAGTTTCTGGCCTCGTGTAGTCTGTCAGTGCTGGTTAACTGTGCTGTACACTACGCAGTCTTCCACTCAGATTTTTCAAAGCAACACCCACCCCCCTCGCAAGGATTTATTGACAGCACTGTGTAGGAATACCTGAAGTTTTGAGTGTGTTATACTTTGTCTGTTGAGACCGTTTTTGACCCTCTTTTCCTCATATCATTTTAAGATCTTAGGTTTTTTTTTTTTCCTAGATTCCCATGTACGAGTGACTTGTTAGACTGTGCTAAGCAGACTCACCATGCCATAGTTACCGTTTGCTGTACTTAATAGGTTGAGAGGGAGGATGTGAAAACTCGGCCAAACCAAGCGTGAGATGGATGAATTGACTTAGGCTGACCTGAAATTGCGTTTCTGATTTAGTTCCAGAATTTATTTCCCTGCCACAAATTCTGCACAATTGTGCTGTGTTGTCGCTGTAATTTCTTTCTGCAGCAGGGGCACGCCGTAGGTATGATGGAGGAGGTCCCTGTAGCTGTAAATCAGTTTTGTGTCCATCTGGATGAGGGGCATTTATGTAAGTGCAAGTCATCCTCACCACAGAGAAGTGCTATCTTGCATCCGCTTTTCTTTGTTTTTCTCTGTTTTGTTGCTGCTGTTAAAAGCATTCAGATTTCTAGAGGACCTGGGAATGAATAAATCTGCAGAAGCAGAGGAGTGAAGCCTTTGCTTCCTTGTCTTGAAGCCTTCTGGTTTTTATTTTAATTCTTAAGGAGAGTTATTGCAAGAGATAGATAGTGAGATAGTTGTGCTTGAAGTGGGTGCTGTTGTCTTTGAAGCGTGGTTTTATCTTTAACGTTATCTTTAAAAATTAATGTTTATCGGAATTAACTGGCGTGTGTTGACCCATTTGAAACTCCAAAAAATGGAAAGTAATGGGACCACTGAGTCTGCTCCTTAAGTCTTGAAAGCAGTGGATCAGTAATTGTGAAATAGTGAATGAGTGGCTTAGAACACTCTTCGGCTCGTAGCATTGCCCCTGGTAGCATGGACACATGTCTGGGTGCAGTGTGACACTGCTCCTCTGCGTTCACTGCTCCGCACTGCTTGTATGCTTCAACTCAAAACGAAAGGAGCTTTAAATATGTAGCCCTCCTCATTTCATAAGCAGCTTTTAGGGTCTCTAGGGGGCGTGCCACTTGATGTGGCCACGTGGGAATTCTTTCTTCCAGTCGGTGGTTTGTGTTTAACCAGTTAATAAAATCTCATCTAACAGATGCATAAATTAATTCAGTCTTGGATAGTGTAACTGTGTTGTACCAGATGCCCACGGGTGTTGTCTGATAGCGGACAATAAATGTGAGGGGAGAGAAATGTGCAGATGTGTCTCTCTCTGCTGTTAGCAGGTAGTACAACTGCTTCATGTAGCTCGTTCCTGTTGGGGACATGAAATGAACCATCCATGAAACTGTCACTGAGCAGCACAGGCTTGTGCTGCTGTGCAGTGTGTGGGGCAATGGCAGTAAGAGGGAAAGCTGGAGGAGAAATGCTCAAGGGGTCAGAATTTGCAGTGAGTGTGGCCCAGTTGTGCACCAACGATGTGCTGCTGTGCTGATGGTCCTCTTCCAGGACGTGGCAGAGCCAAGGAGCACCTTGCTCTGTGGCCTTAGAGAATAGATGTTTGTTTTGGAGCAGGGCTGAGTGCTGTAGAAGTAAGCATGTAGTTCTCTGGGGGTGTTGGCACCAGTAGTGATGCCAGCAGGGAGCCCTGTCCTTAGCAGCTGCATCAAGGAAGTTAGTGCTGGCCTGTGGAAAAAGAACAAACGGGGCTGTCTCATTGTGGTGTTGATGGTGGTAGAGTTGTTTATCAAGATGTTGTTTTGTCTTTCAGATTATAAAGCGAACTTTCGGTGGTGTTGTTGATAAAACTGTATTTCTCAGTTACGACAGAGAAGATGAACAAAACCAGTCTTTGCTCTTGCTTCTAATTGGCTTCATTTTTCCCCATGATTATGGTGGGAGTTTTGACTTAACTGTTGTTTCACCATTTTTTTCTCAAGGAATTGCCCTCTTTGCTTAGTAATTGGAGAAGGATTATTAATTACTTACTGATAACCCCAGTGTTCTGTAGGCTCAACGCTTTTCTTGAAGCCCCTTGAGAGTTGCAACTGCAGACACAAAATGAACGATACCGTGGATGCCTTGCTGAATTAATGCTGTTTCAAATTCACTTTTGAAGGAGACAACTCAAAGCCATTAAACAGTTGTGGCTGTTTTATTCGTACCTTTATAAATTGTTTTGCTGTTGGATCAGTTTGTGTTGAAGTGCAATTCTTTTTTTCCTGTAGATAGTGTAATATAAATAGAAGCGTTCCATCTAGTGACTTCTGCTCTCCTACACCAGCTGTTAGAATATCTGCTGTTTGTAACCCTCCTCTAGAACATTGAATTAGTGACAATTGTTAATTTGCTTAAGTATTAATCGTCTTAAACTGTTCCAATGCTTTTCCAAGCTTGCAATGCAGATATGTTAAAAGAATGAGGATTTAACATCATCTGTCTTCATGTCCTGTTGTTCCTAGGGAAGTAAAACAAACAAATGCTGTGTATTCAACTTCTGAAAGCTTTCTTTCTCCTCTTTCATGTAGATGGTGATGGAATTTCCTGATAACGTGCTGAACCTAGATGGACATCAGAATAACGGTGCACAACTGAAGCAGTTCATTCAGGTGAGTGTCTCACTGTTTTTATTCAGGAAAGCCACACATCCTTAGATGTTGATTTCTGTATGTTCCTGCTCTTACATCTCTAGGAGGTTGTCATTCCTGGAATGACTTCATGGATAACACATCAGTACGTGTAAGCAATTATGCATTGGTACCAAAGTGCAGTGGGTGCATGCACTTCCAGTACTTCACAGCTCTTCTGTGCTGTCACATTCCCAGGAAACATTGCTGCAATCCAATTAAAATTAAAGACTGTACACTGCTGGTTTATTCATAACAGAAAGTATGCTTTCTTGATAAGTTTGGGCTTCTTTCTAAATACTCCTGAACTGCTTAGACCAATAGGAGTGTGCATTGCTGAAGATCCTACATTAGTACTGTGACAAGACAGCATGAGCGTGGCAGTTTACAGATGAGATGTAGCTGAACAGTGACAGATGTTTTTGTGGTGCCCCGGGTGGTTATACACTAACAGTGTCAGTAACCCTGTGACACCTGAACTCAAAAGAAGGAAAAGCAAAAGACCACAAGCAGCCAGAGCCTGGTGTCAGAAGGAGCAGGGCAGTTTGATGGTGGGCAGCTCTTACTCCTGTGCTGGGTTTGGCAGCAGCAGTTTGAACATATGCTGCATATGAAGCATAGCTGTGTTGTGAAAATAACTTGTTTCTGTTGTTGCTGTGATTAGTACTATTAATGACAGAAAAGAGGATTATTTCAGAGTGCTATTGCTTGTCAGATTGTTTAATGTGCTTTCCTTTTAGAGCAATATTTTCTGATAACAGTTTACTTTTTATAACAAATTACTTAAAGTGAACCAAAAATAGTTTGGTGCTTTGGTTGGTGTGTTTATGCATTCCATGTGACTGATTATTTTGCTATATTTTGTGGTCTTCTTTCTTTCCCAGCAGTTGTGACAACTGAGCCCTACGTTAGCACCATGTAGCTGGGCATGATATGACAGCAGTATGACAAGGCATTTGCTGTACAAAGTACAGCTTTGCAAGCCTGTCTGTATAAGCAGGGGAAGATGACACAATTAATAGAGTGACAACGCTCTGCTCCTCTAGTTAATGTTGGGAAGTGTCTGTAGTGCTGATACTGGAAGTGCAGATTTGTTGGCTGGTGTGTGAGGAAGAGACCATCTGCTCTGTTTAGCTGTGCTAGTGGAAGTTCAGAGCTGGTAGAGTCCAAGCCAGTAAGGTGGCAGTTAGGAGGAGAAGCAGGAAGGTATGTGCTCCTGTGGGTGTGTGTGCATGGGTATGCTTGACTGGGGGAGGCACCACGAGCTGTTTATTGACATAAGAAATATTAGAAGGTGTTCTCTGTAAAGTTCTATTATTAGCACACATTGAATGTTCACTGCTGAAGTAAAATGCTTCACCCCGAATAGCAATGTCTGCTTCCCTAAGTTATGGGTGTTAGATTTGAAATGGGAAGTGGCATTTAGCTTGTCAGGAATGGGACTGTGGAGTTGTTTTGGTGTGAACAAACAACAGTGGCTGTGAATGAGAGTTCCATACATAGTGATGAGTGTCCAGGAGTTCCCTTTCTGTGTGCCGAGGATGAAATGAGTGCAAGTAGAAAATGGAAGTGTGTGGAGTTGTATATGAGGCCCTTTAGTGAAACATCTGTGCTAAGCTGCAGAAAGAAGGGTTTCTTGGTGGTGGGGGCAGGGAGGTGTGCTGTCTGCTTGGCAGCGTGGCTCCACTCATTGGAGCAGCAGGGGAGAGCAAGAGGGGAAAAAGTTATTTCCCTTCTGAGGGTAGACTGTAAGACTTGAAGCTCATGGGCTTTGGTTCACTGAGTACTGGGATTAACAGGAAGATGCTGACCTGAAAATTTTCAACACTGTGTATGGTTTCCAGCTCAAGCATATTTTGATGAGGAAATGTTGTCAAAAGCAAAGGTGAGTTTTTACCTTTTAGTTTCTAATTATTTAATTCCTTGTTCTCTTTTAGAGACATAGCATGCTAAAACAGCAGGATCTCAACATTGCCATGATGGTGACGTCACGTGAAGTCCTGAGTGCTCTTTCTCAGCTGGTCCCATGTGTGGGGTGTCGGCGCAGCGTGGAACGTCTGTTTTCTCAGCTGGTTGAGTCTGGAAACCCAGCCCTGGAGCCTCTTGCAGTTGGGCCAAAGGGGGTTCTTTCTGTAACTCGAAGCTGTATGACTGACGCAAAGAAGCTTTATACACTGTTTTACGTGCATGGGTAAGTTAGTCCCACAGCTGCTTTAAAACTGTTACAATTTACATGGGAAATCCATGCTGTATTTTCCTTGTGTACTGCAGAAGTGTTTGTCATAAGTAAAAGTAGGAGCTAGGAATAAAGAGAGCTTTAGATTTAATGTTCAGTAGTGTACCGCTTGTAGATGAGCTGGATCAATCCTTTAAAGTTTCTCTGGATAACCGTGTTTTCAATCTACTAAGTTGCACTTTTTCCTGTAGGTCCAAACTGAATGACATGATTGATGCAATTCCCAAAAGTAAGAAGAACAAGAGATGTCAGTTACACTCTCTGGACACACACAAACCAAAACCTTTGGGGTAAGTTGGGGTTTAACACTATAAATCCTAAAGTATTTGAGGAATCAAACCGTAGGTAGATACAGGTCATTTTTATGCTGTTATCTGTTTGCCAGAGTAGTAATTTCCAAGCTGTTTGGATTATAGTAGTCCCAGAAAACTGCATGGAAGAGAATGAGAGGCACTCAGGAATTTGGGATGGTATATGTTACTGTAGGTTTGCATAAGAGAGTGCTTGGGCCTTCTGCTGCTAAGATTGTCATGTGTAGGATGACAATTAAGGATGCTTAATCCTTTCCACACTGCCCTTGTGCACGTTTCAGTGTTGGTCAACAGGCAGTGCTGTGTGCTCTCCTGCCCTCCCAGCACCATGGGATGTCACTCTGCTCAGTGTGCACTGTTCCTACGTGGCAGAGCTCCCTGAGCCATTTGGTGATGTTCTTGAGGGAACTGTAAGGCTGCTGTCAGCAGTCAGGGCTTTCCCAGACCTGCCTGTTGCTTCTAGCTCTAGTGTTTTTGCCCCTTGCATTTTGGGCTTCGTTAATTTGATGGCAGGCTGCTGTTGTTCCTCTTCTCTATAAAATACCTGTGTTTAATTTCAAGGCTAGCTGCTGAAAGCTAACTTGCCCATTACAAACCAGTACTTCTCTGTGCTTTTTGAATCTCATTTGAATTACAACGTGGAATAGGGTCTGTCCAGGGCCTGGATGACTCCTGCATTGTGATACAAACAATGCTGTAGAAAGAGAAACTGCTCTCTGTTCTCTACATTGAAGTGATTGATCAGCAGTTTTTCTCAAACTGAGGTGAAATGGTATGTGTTAAACAAACGTCACTTTCCTTGAGATTGCTTGAAAAAAGCAAAAAAAGCCATGTTTGGTCATTAATTAAAGACTTCATTGTGGTTGGGTGGCAAAGTTAAAGCTAAAAAATCTGTAAAAGGTATTTTCTCAGGTTTGTCAGCACATTTGGAGTACATCAGTGCAGAAGATGCATGTGTGCTTCTCTGTAGTAGAAGCTGAGATGATCAGAAGGACACACCATGCAAAGCTGTGGTGTGGGGCTTCTGTTTGGTCGTCGTTTGTGCTGATGCTGAGATGATAACCAATAAGTGTTTTTTCCAGTTTGTTTTTAGTAAGATTAATACTTTCTTTGTAAGGATGTATATGGCAGAACCTGCACTTAGCATTTTGGCAAGGCGAAGCAGTTCTGCAAATGAGCACACAGAGGAAAATGTTGCCTTCATGCTGGGAAGTCCCCGTAATATTTTGAACACTGACAGAATAATGTGTGAAAGAGCAGTGCTTTAATACACTGCGAGTAGAGGTTTTGGCTTTTATCTGATGTTGTGGTGTGTGGACAGTGAGTGTGGTTTGCTGGAGAAACAACACAGCGTGTGTTCTGTGTTGTTACTCTGCAGACACACTCGGGGCATGCAGCTCCAATACTTCCCCAAGGAAAGCTGCTGCCTGGAGTGGAGGAAAGGATAGTAGCAGCATAAATGTGGAGGAAAAACCCTGAATTGTAACTGTGTGTAATTACACAAGCTGTGTAGCTAGGCATGCCAGCTAATAGCTCTGGAGAGTGACTGGATGTTCCGTGTTCCCCAGTACCTGGTTTGTCACTGCTCCGTTCCAGTTAGGGCTGAAGAGTGTCTTAAATCCTCATCAGTGGAACCTATGTGATCTGGCAAATTACTGAGATAGTAACATAAATGCTCTGGAGAAACAAATGAAAAATTGCTACTGGCTTTCAGCTTTAAAAAGTCATCATGGATCTGGGTTTATGAACACAGGTAGCAAACTCAGTATCTTTTATCTGTCTCTTCTCTGTGATTTAAGGCTTAGCCTGTAAAGGTGTTGAGGCAAATGAAGGAACGCTGAAGCATTTTTATTTGGGAAAAACAACCAGTCTGTAATAGATATGGTGCAGGCTTACAGTTTCTTTTACTATATGACAGTGAATGGAGCAATAGTACATTCAGTGCAGAGAAATTAAGTGCAGATAAGAGAAATAGTGAAGACAGCAAGAAGGAGGAGAGCGAGTGTAGGATCACTTTCCACTATGGACCTTTCCAGGGAGCTGTCAGGTAAACTACCAGTGCTTTAATTTGCTTCTTTCCCAAACTGCCAGGAGGATAACTCACCCTCGGGTCTGTCTGTTTGTTTGCAGGGGATGTTGGATGGATGTATGGGAGCTCATGTCCCAGGAGTGCAGGGATGAAGTAGTTTTAATTGATTCTAGCTGCCTCTTAGAAACATTAGAAACGTATCTACGAAAACACAGGTATGTTACAAGAACAAAGGCACCTGGAGAAATACATGCTGCATTTTCCTGTTAATCAAAATAGTTGTATAGTCTACACAACATCTGGAAGTTTAGAATTCTTCTGGTAACATTCTGATACCTTTCCAAAACCAAGATCTCTGCTCCGTGGCAGTAGAGAACCTTGCCAGATGGCATTATAAAACATCAGGTTGTAAACTGCAACTTAAAATTGTGTATTCTTTGTATTTGTTCACACTGCAGTCTGTGTTACCTGAATCTTATTTGCAAATTTAAATCTTGTGATAGCAATGAATACTCTAGCAGCAGCTTTGGCTTGCACTGATACATGAACATCAGGATTTTGATTCGTGGATTTTTTGGGTTGTTTTTTTTTTTTCTTTTTTGAGAGTGGATGTAAACTGCTGAGCCATGGTAAGAATTCCAGTCCTTTTTTGTGGTACTTAAAGGTTTATGATGGTTGTCTTTAGAACTCTGTTTTTGAGGACATCTTGGATTACTTTCATTCTAAACTAATACAGAATAACAGCAATTCTGTGTAATAGCAGGAAATAAAGTAGTGTCAAAGCAATGCATTCTTATTAATATAGGAAATTGAAATCTATGATTTCTATCCCATAAATTTTCCTTTCTGCCACAGCTTGTAGGGGTGTGAGGCAGTGCCTTCCAGAGCTCTCCTTTGCAAGCAGCCTGCTCCCTTTGGGGTTATGCCACCTTTGAGGGGGTGTATGTGGTTTCAAAGTAAAGGCGATGAAGCGAATAGATGCAGGTTTCAGGCTTGGTTGGTGTTGCTTATTAATCCTGTTCCTAAACAGAATAGTGCCAGTGCTGTTACACTTTTTTTGCAGGGAAGCAGTGGGGCACAAACTGATAGTTGCATGTACATGTTGGATGGTGGCTATAGCACTGGTTGATTTGCAGCGGTTTCAAGGTTCAGAGAAAAGCTATGGGGGCACAGATGGGTGCGGGGGTGGTGGTGTGGAAATAACACTTTGGAAACAAAATAACTTTAATCTCCTGTGACATTAAACATGGTGTTGGCCACCTTCCTGATGCTAACCTACAATAATGTGACTGTTTTCTTTCCTTTCACCGCAGAAACTAGCCAGTTATCATAGTTCTATCAAACACCAAAATATGTTTGACTTAGTGTTGTCAAGTGACTGGACAAACTAGGGAAGGGAAAAACACCATCCAGAGATGGCATGAAGAGCAAACTTGTCAAGCTGAAAGCTGAAATGTGAGCAGCTTGTCTGACTTGCATTTTTTAGAGCAATACAGCAGGCGTTTCATAGCTTCTTGAAGACTACTTTTAAATTAGTTTTGTTGTATTTAAATTATAACAGACTCCATAACTGTCCTATTCTCATATCAGCTGTCTGAGCTGTCACGTTTACACTGAGTACACGTTATTGTAAACAAACCTTGTTTTGCTATCTGTGCAGTAATCCAATAGTTCAAAATCTATTTAAAGGTGCTTGTAGTGGAAGCTCTACTCTTATGCAGCAGGCAGCAGAGAACTTTTCTCTTACTTGTTGTCACTCACTCAAGTATACTTTAAGTAACTGCTGTGAAGTAACTTGGAGCATGTTCCTTTTCCTGCCTTGTACTAACAGTTCGGTTTGCTCACTGTCAGATTTCTGATCTTTGATCATGTATGGAATTGCATATTCATATAGGAATTTCTCCATATTAACAATTAGCTTGATTTATGTCTTGGAGCGTGAAAGCTGACACTCAAGCTTGTCACATATGATGGGTGGTATAGTGTGTGTGGTAAACTCACGTGGCTTACATCCAAAGCCTGTGACCATTTCACGTTTTCAAGTAAGAGAAACCTTAGCATGACCTATCTTGAATATAGCATGCACTACTGAAGAGCTTGGTATGCTTTAACTTAGACGAAGCTGCTCCAAAATCCTGCTCCAAGAGTTCAGTACCGTTGCATTTTGTATTTCACTGCAGGTTTTGCACTGACTGCAAGAATAAAGTTCTTCGGGCGTACAATATTCTTATTGGTGAGCTAGACTGCAGCAAAGAGAAGGGCTACTGTGCTGCACTGTATGAGGGCTTGCGTTGCTGCCCACATGAACGTCATATACATGTATGCTGTGAAACAGATTTCATCGCACACCTCTTGGGTCGAGCTGAACCAGAGTTCGCAGGAGGGTATGAGTATGTAATTTGCTAGAGTGGGCTATCTAGCGCTTTGCTTCTTTATTTTATTGTTGAATGTTTTTGCAAAAGTGATTTTTTGCCTCCTTGCTGCACAATAAACCTCCGAATGTAAATCCTCGTATTGAAGTAGACTTTAAAGACAGTGCTTCAAAGTAGTGAAGATGTGCATTTGATTTTCAAGTGCGTTTAACTCTGAAGGCAAGACTGAAAGCAATTGCTGAATGTCTTCTACTTCATTTGTTCACTCATTAGGGCTGCCTGCTTTTCCATTGAGATGCTCAGAGCATGCGAAATAGAAAGAGAACCTTGGCTGAATGTTTCACTGGATGCTCAGTGTTGAATTTAATTTTGTTGCCATTTCTATTTTGTAGTAATAGTTGAATCTGTTCCTTGCATCTTAAGATCCTTCCGGTTGAAAATACAAAGCTCAGCTCAGTGTCTTTAGAATTAGATCATAACAGTTGGATGAGGAGGGTGACTGCTTCTCTAACGATTTTACTTTTATTCACAATAGATAATGGTTTAATACTGAAGCGTATTTTATTTTAAGGTGATGTAGATGTAAGATAATGCATAATGTAAGATAGTGCATACGCTTCAGTTCTCTGGCATACAGATCTAGGAACTTAGTGTTTGCTATACATGAAGTAAAAACTTCAGGAAATCAAAGAATGGCCGTGTCTCTGACAGTAAAACTCCACTGATCCCTTCCAGTAGGAGCAAAGAGACTGAGGGAGGTGGCAGAGTGGAAGGCAGAGTGCAGCTGAACCATGCTGTGTGCCAATTAGCATGTCAGGAATGTAGTTCTGAGCTGGTCCTTTCTATTTTGCATCTGCATGCAGCACAGCAGAACTCAATTAAAAGAGTTGTTCATGCAAACATAGCTTCAGTTGTACGTACAGAAAATACCTCCTTGAGTTGCTTTGATCTCTTGGTAGACTTCCAGGTACTTTAACAATACTTTGCTTTGGTTGAACTCTCCTCTAGACGAAGAGAAAGACATGCTAAGACAATAGACATAGCCCAGGAAGAAGTTTTGACCTGCCTGGGTATTCATCTCTATGAAAGATTACACCGAATCTGGCAAAAGTTGAGAGCTGAGGAGCAAACGTGGCAGATGCTTTTCTACCTGGGGGTTGATGCTTTACGCAAAAGCTTTGAGGTAAAAATCCTTTATTTAACTTGTATTTCATTGCTGCAGTGGCTGTGTAGCTTTTCACTGAATGTATTTTTCTGCTTTGTACTAAGACTGGGCTGGAAGGAGCTTCCAGGGCGGTGTGCTGGATGCCCCGTTACGTGCTGTGTTCTGAGAGGGGGCTGCACTTCAAAAATGAGGCTGCCTGGAAAATCAGTTGGGTTTTTCACTGGCTCCTTTAGGCAGAAAGCTCCAGGAATGCTGAAGCAGTAGTTGTAATGTGCTTTTCTGTCCTGCTGTCTTGGATAATCAGAGTTTCTACCACATAAACACAGATCCAAAAAATATGTTCAAGTCTCTGGCTTCTTGCTGAAAAATGAGACCATGAGCCATGATAATGAACACAGTGCTCCTCCCACCTCCCATCCATTCCTCTTCTCTGTCAGTTGGAATCTAGGGGCTAAATCTGGCACTTTTCTTCTGCAGTCAGTAGTTGCTGCTTCGACTTTATCATTTCAAGTGCTTGCCAGCTGTTTTCCCCCTTTCTTCGTAAATGTAAAAGCTTGAGTTGTGTTATCCTCTGTAAACAGATCTAACCTCTTCTAAACAGATGGCCGTGGAAAAAGTGCAGGGGATCAGTCGGTTGGAACAGCTCTGTGAGGAGTTCTCAGAAGAAGAAAGAGTGCGAGAACTTAAACAGGAGAAGAAGCGCCAGAAACGAAAGAACAGACGGAAAAATAAGTGTGTGTGTGAGATCCCCACCCCTCTGCAGCCTGCAGAAGAGAAGGAAGTAAACCAAGCAAAGGTAAACACTGAGAGCTGTGGCTTTCTGCAGGTGTTAGATAACTGGATTTCTGCCTTGGTGCTTCGTTCTGCAGTTCTGGAGAGGGTTTTAGGAATTTCGTGTTTGGGAACCAGGTCTTGGTGGCTGCTGGAATTCATCGCTTCTCAGATTAGCACGGTCTTTTTGTGAAGTAGTTACTTCTGGGTTTGTTTTTTAATGTGAAGCTAGGAGGTCAGCTTGTGATGGAGTACTTTTCAACTGTCATTTCCTTAAAGATCACTTAAAGAGATTTCAAATGCTGCAGACCATTGCCATTAAATTGTTGGGAAAGGAGGGTTGAAGTGCAGTTGTTGCTAGAAGTCTGACCCACAGCTGGCCCCAACAAATTGTCATGCTCTTGTGAAGGTTTTTTTTTTTTCCACTTGGGTTCCTGAAGAACTATAAGCAGTGCTGTGGCTGTTATCAGTGTCAGCTGCTGCTTAAGAGAAGAGTATTGTTTCTTAAAACACCGTCTGAGCTACTTGCTGTAATTACATCTATTGGTTTTGTGGATTTTGTTTGTTATATGTTTGAAGGAAAACTTGGACTTCATGGAAAACAGCTGCAAAGCCTGTGGTAGCACTGAAGAAACTAACAACTGTGTAGAAGTCATTGTTACCAATGAAAGCACTTCTTGCACCTGTCCTAGTAGTGGTACCTTATTAGGTTCACCTAAAATAAAGAAAGGTATGTCAAACTTTGGTTATTTTCCATTTGTAAAAACATGTGTCATTTGTGGAGTAAAGAGTGTTTGGTTACTTTTAAAGGTAACTATTTTTAAACACATCTCTTGTCGTTAGAAGCATAATTAAGGAATATGAAACAGCTGCTGCAGATGATTGTAACTTTCTGCTCCACCTCAGGTTTATCTCCACATTGTAATGGCAGTGATTGTGGCTATTCATCTAGCATGGAGGGCAGCGAGACGGGATCTCGAGAGGGGTCGGACGTGGCCTGCACTGAAGGCATCTGCAACCACGATGAAAATGGTAGGTTTGGGAAGAACTTAGCTTGGTGTGCACTGAAACAATATTTAAGTGCATCTAAGGAGAGCGTGCTCTGTCTTCTGCAGGAGATGATTCCTGTGTCCATCGCTGCGATGACAAAGAGGAGGATGGGGACAGCTGCGTGGAGTGTTGGGCTAATTCAGAAGAGAGCAACACAAAAGGCAAAAACAAAAAGAAGAAAAAGAAAAGTAAAACTTTAAAGTGTGAGAATGAACATGTAAGGATCTATGAGTATTCTGGAGTAGCTACTTAAATGGATCCCTTTTAAAGTAGTTACTGAAGCATCTGAAATTTCCATTGTGACTCGTGCACAATGGGCTAGCCAGGGTCTTCTGATATTTCTCCATCCAACTTTTGGATTTGAGGTCCTTGGATTGGTTGTGGTGGTGGTGGGAATCTCTTCTCTCATGTGTCCCTAGGCACATGTGCTTTTGTGCACTCTGTGTATTAATATCCCATTTTCCTGTCCTCTTTCCCTTCCACTGAAATCTCAGTGGTTCAGTTTTAACACCACTGTTTTTGATTGTAGATTCAGAAACTTGGAAGCTGTATGGCAGATCCAGGTATCAGAGAGACCTCAGGAAATACCACGCACACAGAGTTTCATCGTGACAAGACCAAAGACACACATGCTGAAAGCTGCTGTAGCTCAGAAAAAAGTGGGCAGCAGTTGCCTTGGTTTGAGCATATGAAAAATGTGTCACAGTTTGCAGAACCTACAGAAATGTCACTTGTTCCTGATACTGGAAAAGGTGCCAAGAGCTTAGTGGAGCTCCTCGTAAGTACAACTGCAATTTTAGGCTGCTGCATACTGCTTCCAATCATTGTGATTGAGGGTGGGGTTTAGAGCTCCTCATCCCAATGAGGAACTATTACAGCAGATAGCATAAAGCTAAAATGCGTTGCTTACCCTCCCAGTGTTCAGTTGGTTTGCTTTTGCATTTTCTCTGTGAAGTGTGTAACTCAGCTGCTTTACAGAGGAGGGATTACCTGCCACTGGAACATGAGTGAAGGAGCTTGTAGTATCAGTGTTTGTTGTTAAGGATTGAACCTTCCCATAAAACCAAGCATGCATTACTGCTGCCTTCATGCTTCAATCATTGTTTCCCATCACAGGCTCCTTGGGCATGCTTCCTCGTGTCTCCCTTCCTTTCCCTGCTCCTTCCTCGTGCTGTGCTTTTCTGTTGCTGTAATTAACAACAAAAAAACCCCACTCCCAAACTCAAATAAAAGCAGCTCACAGGAGATGTGCTAACACTGAAACCTACTCTGGTAGGTTTCGTGACTGCACAGACTGCTCTTACCTGAAAGAGCAGAGCATTGTGAATTGGGGTGGGATTAAGCAGCTCAGGCTTCTGGTGTTGTGACACGAGGGCAGCATCTTTCTTCAGAGGAGCTGTAAACAATGTGTGTGGAGGGTGTACTTCCTGCAGGGGCTGTGCTGCAGACTTTAAACACCTGTTTTTCTTTGTAGGATGAATCCGAATGCACTTCTGACGAGGAAATCTTTATCTCACAAGATGAAATACAGTCGTTTATGGCAAACAACAAGTCTTTTTACAGCAATAGAGAACAATACCGACAGCATCTGAAGGAGAAATTTAATAAATACTGCCGCTTAAATGATCACAAGAGGCCCATTTGTAACGGGTGGTTGACAACAGCTGGAGCAAACTGAATACAATAAAATAGCTCTGTCTTTCATTGAAATTCTCAAGATGACTACTGCGCCTTCTCTTTCAGAAAACTTAATTTAGTGAATTATGGCAAAATTTTATCTTAAATTAATGTGATTCTTTTTTTTTTTTCTTCCTTTTTTGGGGGAGGCTGGTGGAGGTGATTTCATTACGTTTGTTCTTTCTTCAGGCTTGTATCTTTAGTTGAGTAGCTGTGCAAGCCTCTCTTATAATTTAAGCCATCTCTTTTCATTAAATGTTTCTCTGACTGTGAGACTTACAAAAAGCAAACTAGTGGCAAAGTAATGTTGTACCTATAATTCTGTACAGAATGACAATGAGCTGAATATAAGATTTTACAAAGTAGACATCCATTCGCAAAATGTTTTGGATGTAATATGTTAAAGCGCAATGTGCAAAATTTAAATAAAGAATATTTATTAATATGCATAGTAAAAACGGGTGTACACGTTCCTGCTTTAAATGCTTTGGCAGAAGTTTGAGTTGGTGCTGTTCAGGGTGGATGAGGAGCTCTTACTTTGGTCTGTGCAGCTTCTTGGAGGTAACAGTGAGGTGAAGGAGCTTCCCTAGGGGAAGCACAGCTAGTTCAGTGCTGCTGGGGGAGCAGTGTGCTTCTGAACCTGTGACCCCGTGCTGCTTTGAGGGTTTGATGTTGTTTTTCATCGAGCTGGTTCCCACTGCCTGTGAGTTGGGTACTACACTGTTGACAAAGCCAACGTTCAGCTCAGCATAAATACTTTTCCATCCTTACTTGTTCTTACTGCTGTAGTATTTAGTGGCCTGACTCGTGTGTAAGAGGATCTGACAAGTGGCAAAGGTAGGGAATGGGGTGAGGTATGATGGGGGGAGCAGGGGGGGCTGTGTGGTTCTAAAAGTTATGTATGCATAAAGAAATGGAGGGGCAAATGTATTCAGAGTAGTAAAACCTCAGTACTCATTGTTCTAACACACAGTGATAGCTGTTTTAAAGAATCTGGTGTGAAAATACATTCATGTGTGAGCTTCAGCTTCGTCATCTTTTTCGAAGCTGACTGCTGCTCCTGCTGCAGCCGCCCGGGCCCTCTGTTAGTTCACACATGCAATGAAACGCGGAGTAAACGTACAAAGCAGACTGCCAGCAGCTGGAAAAGCTGCTTTCTGGGGCCCGCAGGCAGCAGTGCGGGCTGTAAGGTCCTCGCTCCCGCAGCCTGGCGCAGCTCAGCCGTGTTTGTGCGCACAGGAGGAGCTTTCCCAGCACCGCCTGTCCTCGGGCATCGCGCAGCCCTCTCCAGCCGAGGTCCGGCGGCCCCTGCGTGCTCAGCAGCCCCACCATCTCCCGCCCCCCCGTTGGCTGCGGTATCTTTCCGGGCCTCTTTACATTTCTTCGTTACACCGGCGTCCGTTTGCTCTCTGTTTTGTCACGAGGCAGTTCCCGAAGGGTCAGCGCAACCCGCGCTGCGGCCGAGACCGGACAAACTCAGCGCACACAGCGCGGGGAAGGGGCGTGGCCACGAGAGGGCACGGCCAAATGAAAAAGGGCGTGGTCACCGCGGTGGGCGTGGCCAGACGGAGAGGGGCGTGGCCAGGCGCGGCGGGCGGTGCATTGTGCGCGGTGGCGGCGGTGGCGGCGCGGCCATGGAGCGCTGGACCGGGCGCGTCGCTTTGGTCACCGGCGCCTCCGTGGGCATCGGCGCGGCCGTGGCGCGGGCGCTGGTACAGCACGGCATGAAGGTGGTGGGCTGTGCCCGCAGCGTGGATAAGATCGAGGTACCGGGGCGGCGCCGGAGGGTTCGGCTGCGGGAGAGAGGGGCGCGGCGGATCCGATAATGGGGTTGAGATCTCCCGGAGGTTCCTGGGCCCGGTGTGAGGTGATGGGCATCGCTGTGCCTCCCCGCGAGGCCTCGGCCGGCGGGACCGGAGCGGTGCGTCGCCGGGGGAGGCTGGGGATGTGGGGGTGGGGGCGATAGGAGTGGTCCGAGCAGCTGCGCCGGTTCTGTTCCGTGGGCCGGGGGGCGTCCAAGGACGCACGAAGCCGCGCTCAGACGGTCTCACGCGTTCCCCTCCGAACAGCGGCGTTCTGCACTTCCCCGGTCCTTAACGCGTCCTTCCCTGCCCCAACGGACCGACCCACGGAGCTCGCGTGTCGCCGGAGGGGCGGGGGAGTCCTCCGGCGACGCCCGTGGGCTTTGATGCGAGGGCAGAACCGCAGCTGTCGTTCAGGAGAAGCCTGAGCTGTCCGCGTGTGCTGCAGCCGTGCCGTGTCCCGCTCCTGCTGCGTCCCGGCTCTTCGGTTTGTGCAGGGGGTGCAGGAGTGGTCTGCGAAGCAAACGAGTCCGTGCTGCCTTCTGAGGGTTAAGAAAGCGCCGAAAGGTTTTGATTCCTTTCTTCTTATGATTTTGTTGACGTTTCTCTTCTTTTTCGCTTGTTTGCGTTGCGTGGGAAACTCGGCTCGGATAAAGTCAGGGCTGGATGGGGCCGTGGGAGAGCTCACACTCAGCTCGGCGGGGAGGAAAGCTGCAGGCAGAGCAGAGCAGTGCAGAGCTGTGGCACTGAGCTCTGTGCCGGCACACAGTGCCTCTGCTGCCCTGGCCCGGGTGGGACGGGCCCCACTCTGCGCAGCACCACAAATGAATGGCCCAAAAGGTCGTGGGAAACAAAGCTGCCGGTGGCAGCGCTGCTGAGGAAGGTAATGCTTGGAAGGGACAAAACTTCTGTTTTTCATCGGTCTGAGGGGTGCACACTGAGGGCTGCACCTCCCGAACTGTCCCCTGGGCTTTGCTTTCCTTGGGGTCTCCCAGCAGTTCGGTGCTGCACACAACGCAGTCATGTGGTGGGTGATCTCCCTGGGTTGTTTCAGTACAGGACTGTGCTGAGCAGTGCTGACTGTTCACCTCTCGTTGCTGTCATCTGTCAAGTGCTTGAGTTAAACAGCGCAGCTCGTGTTTGTCCCTGGTTGCTTCTTTCTCCCAGGCTCTCTGAGGACCACCTTGTGTTTGCAGCCATTTGTTTTGGTAGGTGTCTGGGCTTTGTTTTGCTCTGTTGCTATTCTGGTTTTATTTAGTATGCAGAATGTGTCCTTAACGAGGAAGAAAATGCCAGAGATGCTGCTTGCTGGATGGGCTGGAGCTTGGGGTATCCCAAGGTCACAGCAGGAACTGCTCCATCCCTCGTCCTGCTGCAGGTGGGGCTCCTTGCTGCACCTCTGGAAGATGTATGTGTGGTAACCAAGCTTTCCTCTACGAGCTTCAGCTTATATTTTTTTCCTCAGAGGTGTTCAGGCCTCAGATCTGAGCCCACGCTGGGACTTGAGACTTTGGACACGTCCATAAGAACCATCTCAGGGTGCGTGGGCAACGTGGAGGAGCCCAACCCACGAGGCTGCTGCCTGCAGATGGGCTTTGGGCACTTGGAGCCATGGGATGGAAATGAGAGTGTTGCTCCCTTCCCTCGATTAGTTATAGTGTAACCACAAAACGCACTCTTCTGTTACCTCTGGCTGCTGTTTTCCAAGCTGTTGTTTGTGGGTACCTTCTAGGAAGGCATCCTGGCAGGAGCTGTGGTGGGATGGGGAGGATGTGCTGCTTCCAGGAGGGCTTTGGCCACAAAGGGCAGGACAGAGCTGTGTGGGGCTGCTGGCCCTGGCAGGGCCACAGGAGCATGAGAGCAGCGTGGGGGAGGTGAGAGCTTGGTGCTGTGGGATGAGGATGTGGGATGGGCTGGAGCATCTCAGTGGTAGGTGCTGCAGGACAGATCTTTTTGCTCTCTCATGATCGAGCAGTTCACTGGGTACCACTGTACATAGTGTGGGAGTGTGTACCAAAAGAAAGAAGACATCTTGAGATGGGAAGAGTGCAAATGGTACCATTTAAGAACAGGGGTACGGTGCTCACTTTGCAACATGGAGCGTGAGTGTTTTTTAATGTTGTGCACTGGAGTCATCCATTTCAAGGCAAGGTTGCAGGAGCCACTCTACATGGTGGCTTTACAGCCCGCTGTAAACGACTGAAAGAGTGTGCTGCCTCATGGCGAGTTTAACGCGGGCAATAAATACTATGTCAAGACTTCTTAATCTCTTGGAAAATCAGATAAGGGCTCGAGGCAAGATAACGAGCAAACTGCAAAGCTGTGGTTCTGGTACAAAGCCTGTGTCACGACTCCAGTGCTCCTTATTTGACTTCTGAATCGTCCCCGGCTCTCGTGCACTGCAGCGGCCTTGTTCCTGTGCCACGCAGGGGAGCTCAGATGGAGCCCAGCATTGAGCTGGGTTGGATTTATGTTTTCTCCTCCTCTTGCACCTTCATCTATGGAAGCTCACCCTGGCAGCTCGGCTCCCCCGCAACCAAAGCTGTGTGTGTTTGAACTGCAGTGCTGACCCCTCTGCGGCCCTCACCGTCGGTTCCCCACAACGGCCCTTTGTTCGTGCTCATTGTGCTGCACTGCAGCGTGGCCGTGTGTGTGGGCCAGCAGCGGTGGCTCTTGGGCTGCAGTCGGTCTTGGAGGAGCAAAACACAATCAAAGTGGTTTTACTTCATTCCTGCACGCCAGAAGATAATTTGGGTTGAGAGCTTGCTCGAAGTGCGAAGCCCGGAGGTGTCAGCAGCTGCTGCAGACTTCTTGGCACGTGGGCTTACGGGGAGCACTCTGTTCTTATCTGTGCTTTTCAAGTCAGGAGAGAGCTTAAGTGTTTCATGAATTAGCCCAGAGCTTTTTGTAGATGAAGCCTCTCCCATCCGTGGTCGCTGTGCTGTCACCCTCCGGCTGGGGCTCCAGCGTGGGGCTGCAGCATCCCGTGGACCAAAGGCAGTACATCACTTGTGGTGCCTTCATCACACATCTCCTGTGTCTTTCTTCTTCACAATGTTTTGCAGAAACTGATGGTTGGTGTCTGACCCCTCACAGCAGCACAGGGAGGTGCAGGGATGGGGTTGCCTGTAGGACAGAGTGTTTGCTCTGCTAGATTTCTTCTCAATTTATTTTGCTGTTCTCTTTACCTGGGTGAGGGAAGGCCTGAGAGCAGCTTTGGATGTGCCCTGGTGCTTTGGGAGCTCAGGGAGGTGTGTGCAGGACAAGCCATGCTGTGGGGCTGGCACCCCACATGGATGTCGTGTGGTGGTGGCTGTTGAGGAGGAGACAGAGCTGTGCAGGAAGCAATAAACGTTGCTTCAATTACAAGGTTTAACTGATTGATTCTAATGCATTTGTGACAGTTATTGATCAAAGGTAACATTTATAACCGGGGACCGTGCTCAAGGTTAGATCTTGCTCAAGAAACAGCCTTTGATAAGCTGAGCTGTGGCTTGCAAGCTGGAGCAGGCCAGCCCTGGAGGAGGTTTGTGCTGCCTTCTCCATGCAGAGCCATGTCTGTGTGGGAGAGGGAAGGGACAGCCACACTGCACATCCAGCACAGCCATTGCACGGTGGCTGGGCCCAGCCTGGGCCACCAGGGATGCTCTTGGCCCCTCAGTGCTCTCAGGCAATTGACGTAAGGGCTGAGTTGTTTTATAGCAGGTGAATGTGGAGCTTTACTGCGTTGCATGAGAGTGCCCACGGGTGGCCGGAGGTTGCCTGGTTCCAGCAGGCCCCGTGCTGTGACCTGGCACTGCAGGTGTTGGGCTGAGCTGTGCGTGTCCCATCCATCCCCAGGTGTCACAGGGCCCTTGGCACGCCCTGGCCAAGCTGCTGGGCTGCAGGGGGACTCTCTCAGTTTTTTTAAGGTGACGGTTGCAGGTCCTGGCAGGGTAATCCCAAGGCAGATTCTGCTTGTGAATGAGTGACCTTCAGAATCTCCTTGGCTCTGGAGGGGCAGCGGTCACCATGCTGGGTGCTCAAGGCCTCCGAGGTGCTGTCATTGCCACTCGTCCCTGACCAGATCCCTTCCTGATAAAATGAGAGATCCCATATCTGCTGCTCTGCACGGTGGCAATGAGTCCTCTGCTGCCTGATGGTTTTCCCCATCTGTGAGGTGTGCAGGGGAACGTCTGCTTTGAACCTGCTTCAATTCATCTTCCTGCTTTGGAATTGTCTCATTGCACGTTTTGCCCTCTGGGGTTTGTTAATGGCCAAAACTCTGCAGAGGTACCAGGGACACTGAGGACTTAACCCCATCTCCTGCCAGCGTCCCCATGAGGAGTGCTGCTGCTCATTTCCCAGCTGATGCTATCTCTCGCTCATCCCGGTCGGTCCTGCATGGATTTAAAGCTCAATCTTGTTGCAGGGCGTGAAATGGGATGGGAGCTGGCTGTGGCAGCACGGGAGCCGTGCTGTGGCTCTGCTTGCCAGACTTTGCTCTCTGCTGCACTCACGCCAATCAGCTGCAGCCCTGCTGGGGCTGGTGGATTAGCTCGGGATTAGCAGCAGCGTGGATGTGCCCGTGCTGATCCCGCCGTGCCAGGGCCTGGCGTCGTGCTGGTGGCACCCACAGCCACGCTGTCCCTGCTGGTCACCCTGCAGTGTGCCCGAGCCTTCATCTCAGGGCTGTAAATCCCCAGCGTGCCGCAGTTTGGGACTTGCACCTGAATTTTGCTGCTGGGGGATATCGGAGAGGCTGCGAGGGAAGGTCTGCTGCTCTGCAAGCATGTGCTAATCTTGCTTTTCAGAAGAGGATTCGTTGAGGATTACACAGGTGCAGAACGGGAGCTGGTGAGGCAGAGGAAGGCTCCTGCATGGTCCTCACAGCAGTGCGAGGGTAAAGACTCAGCACTGCCAGGCTGGGAGCTGGAGAACAAATGGGGTTGTGGAGAGCTGAAAGTGGGAGGCTGGCTGTGGGGTCTCATGGGAGGGATGTGCTGCTGCTTTGTGGTAGCGAGGGGCGAGTTTTGGCCATGCACTGGGAGACCCTTCTGCTTCTTTCCTCCCAAAGGAGCGAGGCGTGCTCAGGTTTTCCTGCTCTGATTTCCCTGTGCGAGGAGCTGGGTGTGCACCGTGGGGTGTCTGGGGTTGCTTCAGTGTCCACAGGTGGGGACGGCAGGGCTGGGAGCAGGAAGTCCCCAGGCGAAGCTTGTGGGTGCTCCTGCATCTCCTGCACCAGCACAGCGATGCATTTGGTTACAGGGCACGTGGCACAGAGATGTGTGCCGTTATCTGCCGGGCGGGCCGGGCTCAGCCATGTGTGTGCAGGTTGCCTTGGCAATGTGTGCTGGAGCAGACGGCGATGCAGCAAGATGCATGAGCTGTCATTCTGCACCCGGGGAGGCACAGACCCCCCTCCCCCCCACACACACACCAAGCCCCCCCTTCTGAGGGCTGCTGGGGGCTGGGAGTGCAGGGCAGCATCTGCAGCCTTTGAGAGGGCGTGGGAGTGGTGAGGAAGGAAAAACATGCATGTGCGTGGCTGCATGGGCACCTGCTTTATGTGTTTTGGAGCTGAAAAGTGGGCAGGCACCCACCACGCTTGTTTTAGGATAGTCATACCTCAGAAGAAGCAAGGGATATTGCTCTAATGAGCTGTCATAGTAGCAGCAGCACCTCTTCTCCTCCTCTGCTCCAGTCTGTAGCGACGTGATCTGAGCCAGCACCAAAAAAAAGTGCCTTCAGCCATGATGTAAGGAGCAATTGTCAGAATGCCTTACGGTAGCAGGAGCATCCAGGGAGGTGGAAACAGAGTGATTTGGCCTGTGTGTGTGACACCAGAAATTTTAAATGAAGGAAAAAAAACCATCTTCAGTGCTTAAGTCCTGGAACGTACAGGGATCAGAGAGGGCTTGGAGAAAGAGCACAGCTCCTCAGCCCCGTGGGGGGACATCTGGAAGCACAAGGACATGACTGCACAACCAGGTGCCTGTTTTACCTGGGAACCTGGCTGAGATCCCTGAGCTGAAGCCAGCTGAATGGCTCTTGGGCTGCCTTCCACCTGTGGACAGGAGGTGATGTTTGTGGGATGGGATTGTTGTGTGGCCCAGAGGGGCCAGGCAGTGCTCTGGGGTCCAGCTGCAGAGCCTGGGTAGCATCCAGCACGAGGTGCTGAGGTGTCACTTTGTGCTGATGGAGCTGCCACACACCAGCTCTGTGCCCCTTGGGTGCTCATCCACGTTGATTCTCACTGCTGGAAGCTGGGAAACTTCAGAGATGTCCAAGAAACTTTTCCTGGGGTTGTATTCCCTCCTCTTCCATACAATGGGGTCTGTTTTCTCGGGGTTATTTATGGAATGTGTGCTGATTTTGTGTGCCACCTTTGTGCCTTTACAAGGGCTGTAAAATAAGTACATTTAGAATGATGAAGGGTGAAAAAATATACACAGGGACCTCAATTTTCTCCAGGTTTCGAGGGTGTTTGTTTTTTTTTTTCCTTCTCTTTGACAGTGCTGAGATTTTCTGGAGCAGCATAAAAATAATTGTCTCCCTGGTTAAACAGCCTGTACTTCAGATGCACTTCAGGCAAACAGTCTGAAACCGGTGCTAATGCTGCCTCCTTTGTAGGTTTTCCTACTGGTGCCCCCAGCTGAGTACTGCATGTTTGCTTTTCCATTTGAACCCTATTTTCCACGCTTTCCTATCCCCACCATTCTGCCTTGTTTTGGAACAGAGGAGGATCTGAGCCAAGGAGCAGCAATTTGCAAACAGTAAGTAAAAAGCGTTGATTTAAAGCTCAAGAGAGGGAAGGAGAATCACTTTACCATTTTTATTCATTTAGAAAGTCTTCTCAGGCTCCCGTGGAGGCCCTGTCTGGGGACCTGAGGCCATACAAAGGGAGCTGGAAGAAATCTGAAGTAATGATCGTATGGAGGCAAAAAGCCCCAGGTCCCTGGCTGCTCCTGGGTGGGGTTCAGTGCAGTTATCTCTGTTTTGCAGAGAAGGGAACTGAGCTCTGAGTCTTGCCCGTGGTCACTGAAGGCACCGTGGAAGTGGCTGGAATAAACCCCAGCTTTATGCACTGCTCGCTGTCGCACTGGTATTAAAACTTAATTAAAAGGAGCTTCAAACCTGCCAATCAGTAAAGTGATAAGGTTTTTAAGCCCCCAGTTTTCTTTTACAACTGTGATGCTGTTCAGTAGGTTGGTTGTTTTTTTTTTTCTCCTTCATTTCCTTTAGATAGCAAGTGTAATTGGGGTGATTTTAGTTTCTTTCCATTTGGTTTCTTGGTACAGCTATGTGTTTAAGCATAGGCTAAGTCAGTAGGATGCAAGCACCTGTGATGAATGGCAGGTCAGATTAAAAATTACCTAATGGTTTCTGGTGGCTTTAATCTCCCTGAACTAAATGTGTCTGAAGTTAATAGGATGGTTTGCCAAATAAAGCCCGACGTGACTCTTTTTCTTTTTTGCCTCCCCATAAGAGTCCCCTGAAATGTTTATCTCAATTAGCTTTGTAAAACCATGTCACCAGGACCGAATCTAATTGCACAGCACTGTGCCCTCCGTGAGTGTCCTGTGCACACAGAGTGTTAACTCTTTCTTGGGAGAACAGACTGAGTCCTGACATTTGCAAAACAGCTGTTAACGCTGTAACCTCGGCTGTGATTATTTTTCCTTTGTTGTCTCATCTTGGTTTGAGCAGGTAGCAGTGTGCCCAGCTTGGAGAAATGTTGTGGAGTGGCTTAGGACTGCTTGCAGAGCTTCCCCTCTGGCTGCCTGAGGTGCATTGTCTCTGGGCTGGGTTGGTGCTGTGATGCACATTCACTCTCAAGTTGCTTCTGAAATCTGAGAGAACAGCTTTTATTTCTTTTTTTCTTCTTCTTGGCGCGTGTCGTTGTCTTTAAGTGGAATGAGCATTAATTGAGGGACTTAACTGTTGCTCTGGAGGAAAAAAATCCTGCAAGCTCCCTAATTAAGAGGCTGCCTTTATGTGTGTCTACGAACTGAGCTGTGGTTGATGTTCCTTTGAAGAGCCAGCAGTGGCTTTATCTGGAGATGCGTGCAGCACGTTCAGCTCAGCCTGGTGTCACTGCTGCTCGGCGCTTCGTTTTCAAAGGGAATTGGTTAGCACAAATGCAGCCCGAGAGATGAAAGGATCCGTGCTGATTCCCATTTGAGGCGGTGAGAAACCAGACAGGAAAAGCAGGATCTGGGGAGCTGTTTGTGGGCAGCTTTCCGTGGTCAGTGGCGGCTGGGGAGCCTTCCTCCAAGTGAGGCAGAGCTTTTCTGGTGGTGTATCTGAGCCCTGAGCTAAGGAGAGGCATGCAGGTTGGGCTGGCAGCTCCTTTGCATGCCTCTGTGCTGTGGCATGTGGTGTATGGGCCCCTCCTGCCTCCATCCAGGAGCTGATCTGAGAGCTGCACCGACTAGCGGAAAGTGACAGCTGAACATGGAAACTGAGATATTGAACATGGCAGCTCCCTCTGGGCCGCAGATGAGCTTGTCTGGCCTTCCCTGGCCATGTCCCCGGGCTCTGTCTCCTTCCAGCCAGCTCCCCTGGCACAGATCCATTCGCCAGGGGTTCACCTGGATCCCTTGTGCTTGTATTTATCTTTTGAAATCATGGCTGCGACATGCAGCCTGTGCAGCAGGGCTGGGTTTGGCTGCACCCCGCCTCACCCACAGGTTATGAAGGACGTGGTGGGGGGCACTTTTGCCCAGTTTATCCCACCTGTAACTTTGCAGGAGCAAGGCCTTATCAACCTGCAGTAGTTCAGCATCCTCCGGCAGCCCTTCATTCTGCTTTTAAATTTCTAGATGTCACTCCTGCGGATTTTTCCCAAACTCTTTTCTAAAGGATGCACTTTGATCTTTAAAAATATATGTATTTTTCAAATGTGACCAGCACGTAGCCAACAAGACTGCACATACAGCAAAGCAAAGCCAGCCCCGGGAGGGTGCAGGGATCAGTCCGGTCCTGGGGGCACCTTTGTTCTCTGTTGGGCAGAAATACTGCTGAGCTCAGCTGCAGCGGAGCTCTCCCGAGAGCGCGATGCTGTTGGGATGCATCGATCTCCAACTGAGCTCGGCATGTCTGTCCTCTCCTGGCGTGGTGCTGTGACAGCAATAATAATTCCTGTGCTGCTGCAGTGCCTTGGCTGAGCAGTACCGGAGGGGCAGCAGCTGCTGGAGCAGACCTTGAGGCTCAGGCTGATGCTGCTTGTGGTCTGAGACCTGTGGTGACCTGTGGTCTGCTGCTGAATGCAGGACAAGGCAAACCAGAGGGGGCTTAAACTCACACTCAGGGGCTCACATCGCCTCTGCCTTGGTCTTAGGTATTGAGAAAGGTTGAAAATCCTTTACTGAGCAGAGCTCTTTGCCTCGGAGCAATGAGAACACTGTGCGCTCTGGGTACGAACGTTTCAGGGCTCAGCGTTGGCGGTCAGCTCACATCTGCACGTGGCTTTTCTCCCCTTTTGGACACGGTGACATCTGACCAACTTGCTGTCCTGCCTCCACGTGAGCTGATGTCCATCTCCCCTTCCAGCGTTCTGTGTTATTTTGTCTCCGGTCTGATGTTTGTTTTGGTACCTGGGTATCGCTGTGACCCTGCACGTCGCAGCATGCAGGCCTGGGCCGGGGCTGTCTGCGGTGAGCACGGTGCTTGGCAGTCAGCTTGGCACGCAGGGAGGAGCAGGACAGCCACCTCGGGCAGGACTTTATTGCCCCCGCTGAAATGTCACATTGCGGGGAGCGCTGCGGGCGGCGCTGTTTGAGTGACGCGGTGGACGTTTGTAGCCGGAGTCCATCTCTGTGCAGAAACCAGACATCACGTGGCTCCGCCTCGCGCTGGGGGCTGTCACCGTCTCTGATGTGACACATCAGAGCTGAGATGCTGCTTCTTGTTTGTGTCAGGGGAGCAGGGGCATCCTCAGAGGGCTGTCGGCAGCGCTCGGCCTCTCGTTTGCCTTATATCTGATGCGAGATCTGGGGGGCTTTGGGATAATTGTTGGTAATGGCTGATGAGGGATTGTAAGGCGTGTGACAGCTGTGTCCTTCAGCCCCTTGGTGCTGGGACAGTCCTGCAGCACGTTGGCCCCATCCCACAGCAGCACTTACTGGTGGTTTGCCAGCACCTGCTCACCTGGAGCTGCTCGCCCTCACTTAGGGCAGGGGTCAGCCCAGGAGTGTTCCTTCTGTGAAAGAAATAGGTGAAAACATTAAAGCCAATGCGAAGCTGTGATCTACAAATGTTCATTTGTGACAGACTGAGCTCTGTTGCTGGGACCACCACACAGCTCATGCAGCAGCACAGGACACAGGGGGGACTGCGTCAGGCTGAGCTTGCAGCCCTCAGAGTTGCAGGGATAAACTGTAGCCCCTGTTGTTCCCATTGCAGTGTCTGTGAGGCTCGTGGTGCCGTGCTTGGGTGTGCTGCAGACCTTGTGCCTTGGTATGGTTTGCAATTTTTGGTACATAATCACAGTGCTGCTTCCAAGCAGTGAAAAGCAGCGCTGCTCTCCTGGGCCCATCCCCAAACAGAGAAGGCTGATGGGTGTTTTCTTCCTTTCTCTCTTCCTCAGAAATTGGCAGCTGAATGTCAGAGTGCTGGCTTCCCTGGGACCCTCATCCCGTACAAGTGCGATCTCTCCAACGAAGAGGAGATCCTGTCCATGTTCTCTGCCATCAAGACCCTTCACCAGGGAGTTGATGTGTGCATCAACAACGCGGGGCTGGCTCGCCCGGAGCCCCTGCTCTCGGGGAAGACAGAGGGCTGGCGGACAATGATAGATGTGAGTAGTGCTGTGGGGAGGGCAGGAGCTGCGTGCGAGCAGTGGCCTGGGGTCCCTGAACACAGCCACCTATGGGAAGTAGATGAAGGGAACAGAAAAGAATTTTTCACATTTCTCTTTTATTTCTTGATGGGATCACTTTCCCATTGACTTTCTACTTGTCTCAGCTATGCTCAGCTTATCTAGATCACATAGCTTTTTTTTTCTTCTGTTCACCAGCACCGTTGTACCCATCTCTTTATTTTGTGCCTGGGGCTGAGGACTGCTTCCCCCACCAGCTCTGACATGGCTTTGTGCTGGGCAGGAAGTGGAAAGGCACTGTGTGCTGCTGAGCCATGAGCATTCACCCCGGAGCATGAAAACATTCAATACCTTCAGTAGCATTTTTCCTTTAGATCAGTGTATTTCTACAGAGTGATGAGCCTCACTTTTTTTCCCCTCGGAATAGGAAATTGAATACCCAACACTGGCTTTTGTAGCTAATCCTGTTAGTTTTAGCAATGGGTTTTAAAACAGGCAGATTCTTTCTGGCTTAAAAAGCTGTAATGCTTTTGTCTTTGAAGCTTCATTTTCTGCCTGTAATCTGGTTAGAGCTCAATACAAATGAGACTGTTTCATCTGCCAAACTGAGTGGCAGTGCAAATGTTTGGTGCCATTCACAGGCAGCACTTCTCTCAGGGTGTTGCTGCCCTAAGGTGCTGCTCTGCATCCTTTTGGGACTCAGCACTGTGTGGTAGCCCTTTTCTGCACACACCTGGCATCCACAGCTGTGGGACACCTGCCTGTTTGTGTGCTGCAGCTTTAGGTGGGTGTCCCCTTGTATGCTCCATATTTTTGTACGTGAAAGCACCATCTTCATAGGGAACAGGATTTGTCCTCGTGCCTTTGAGTAAACCGCAGTGTCTTTGCAGCGGCAGCTGTGTCGTAGTGAAGGAAAAAGATGCCTGTTTGAAAAGTTGTTAGAAGTTACAGGCATGGGGCCTCTGTGTCTGACAGCAGAGCCAGCCTGGATCTGTCTGCCCCGTGGCAGCCAGTGGCTTTCCATCCAGCAGCAGTTCCAGGGGCTGTGTAAAGCAGAACAGGCACATGGAGGCTTCGGACTCCTGCTGCCAGGGTGAGAGCTGCTGTATTCTGTCTAATTAAGTTCTTGTTAGGATGTTGGCTGCTCTGCTCACTGCTGTGACTGCAGCCAAAGCAGGCTCTGCTCAGCTTTGTCTGCCCAGCCAGGCTTTTGTGGGTTGCCCAGCCCGGGTCACTGCACCGACGCATCTCCCTGCTCACAGTTGCCATGGAGTCTTTAAAGAAAATTAAGTGAAGTGTAGCTGAGGCTGAGCTGGTATAAAGCAGGGCACTTCCCAGCGTTGTTTTGCTGCAAGCCTGGTCCCGTGGGTCTTCTGCACCTTGTCCTGGTTGCTGTCATCCTGTCTTGTCTGGAAGCATCAGTGTGTTGCTTTGTGTCCCCTCTTGCTCCCTTTCCTTTGTTCTCCTGACCTTTTGTTCTTTGTGAAGTGGGCAGGCTGGAGCAGGGATGAGGCACTTGCCTGCTGCCTTCTCTCTGTGCTCCATTTCCTGGAGCTTAAGTGGCAGTGCTCACTTGGTCTCATCTTCCACTAATTTTAGGGAGGAAGGATTTGGAGTAGGGTTGCTCTGTGTAGCTCCATGCTGGTATTTGCAGCGGTCAAAAGTGGGGTTTGGGAACCTGTAAGGTTCTCCTCCTTGTGGACACTGCTGTGTGCACCCTTTGGAGCTGCTTTGGGATGATGGGTGGTGTGTGAGGAGAGAGGCAGGGCTTCAAATCCACGGGGGCAGGTTAGGAGTCCAGGATGGGGGTGTATTTTATTCCCAGAGGTGATCAGCACTGATCTTGCTCTTCTAGCCTGGGGAATAGGCTGAGACACCTAAACTTCATGTACAGGTCCCTGGGGTGGCAGCAAGGTCTGGGGGGAGGGATCTGCACCGACAGCTCTCCCCATGCAACACATCAGCCTGGAGGAGTGCTCACCACATCCATTTCTTCTGCTTATTCTGGAGCTCTCAGGGTCAGAATAGGGGAACACTGCCAGCACCTCTCACAGGCAGGAGCTTCTTCCAAAGGTGGTGTGGAGAAAGGTGTCAGTGAGCAGCGTGCTTAGGGATGTGGCTGGAGAGTTTGTGCGTGCTGCTGGACTGTGAGACAGGGAAAGTTTCTAAACAGCCATCAACGTATTGATGTGGGAGGCATTAGGGCCTTAAATTAAAGGCATTTTTTTTTCTTTTTGTTGAATTGATTTTTCTTTCCATGCATTTTTTATGAGCTCTGAGGCTGGCTGTCTCTTTTCCAGGCTCCTCTCTCAGCATACATCTGACAAAGTCACGTTCTTATTTACTTATTCCCCTTCTTCTTTAACGTTCCAGTTCCTTATTGTCTGGTATTTGTTCTAAAGGGAAAAATCTCCAGGAGCTTATTCTCCTCAGACTGCTGGAGCCTGAAGTTAGGAATCACATCCCCACTGCTGCAGAGCAGTGCTGAGCTCTGTGCTGTCAGCTAGCAAATTCGGTGTGTGCAAGAGAGGGAGCTTTTTATCTCAGGCATGTCCTAAGCTCTTCATCTTTTGGCTCACAGCTTCCCCCTCTTTTCTCTCTGCTGGTTTGTGAGCCTGTGCTTTATGTCAGTCTGGAGCAAAGTCCTCCAGCAGTCCCCGATGTGAGTGGGAGCCGCCGGGGCCGGGTGCTGTGTACACACTGACTTGGGGCTCTGGGATCTGAGCAGTTCCTTCACGTTTTGCCTACTGACCTTTACAGCCAGGAATTCAAGCTGAACTTTCCACTTGCACTGTTCCAAGCACAAAGGACCGCAGCACAGTTCCTCCCATCGCTGTAGGCACTGAATGGGTTTGATTCTTCTTGGCATAATTCACTGGCCAGTGAGGCTCTGTTCTTCCTTTATATACCATCTGTGCATAGATGTGTGTTCTGTAAACCTGCATTTGGGTATGTGCTTAGGAGCTGGGATGCTCAGTTTGGTTTCTTAAAACGCCCTGATTCTGGGAAGCAAAGTGCTCAGCACTTCCAGGAGCAGGATCCTTTATGTTCTCCCAACCTGGCAATGGGAACTCGTTAATTGCTGCAGTGTGCCCTTATTGTTTCTGTTGCATTAACGAACACATGCCATGGCTGCAGACCTGCTGCTGTGTGCAGCACGCTGTGTGAACTCAGAGTGCAGATGTATTGGCCATCTTTGCCAAGACACCTTTGAATGTTTTGTTCTCTCTGTAGGAACAAGTGCTGAAAAATGTCTTGTGTGGGTATTTGTAACAAACAGCCTCGATATTGTTTCTGGAAGTGATGTAGCCACAGAACTCGCTCATTTTCCAGGCATATTTTTAGTGCTGCTCTATGTTTTGAAAAGGGATGGGGATCCTGAAGTCCCGTGGGTGCTTTTGGGAGAGGAGCTGCCTTCCAGCCAGTTGTTTTGTGCTACCACAGTGCCTTTCCGTGTGGGCTCTGGCCTTTCCCATGTGGCTGCTGATTAGTATCTTGCTTTGCCAATGGTTGTCAGAATGTTGTAACTGTGCCCACGCAAGGAAGCATCGCTGGATGTGAATCACGGTGCTGAGCCCGGCTCCGTCCTGCAGCCAGGCTGATGTTACCCTCTAGTGGCACACGGAGATGGAGTGGAGCAGGCAGGGACAGCAGCAGCAAGGCACTGCCTTGAGGCTCAGTGCTTCTGGAGGAAGGGGGGAAAGCAGAGGGGGTTTTAATATTACTTTTTATTTTTTAATACTCGAAGTTGGCTCTTCACTTGGTTGATGTACGAGACCGGAGCAGCTTACTCCCACTTTCCCTGACTTTTACTGTGAAATCCCAAAGATTTCAGGTGCCCTGCCTGTGCTGGGCTTTGCTCCAGTGCCAAGGTGATGCTTCTGCTGACATGTCTGCGAAGTTGTGATTTTGTTTCTTCCTTGCAGCACAGCCAAGGTAAATCTTCAACCTGGTGCTGGGGAATTATCTCTGTAGTTCCAGGTACAATGGCTGAGATATCTGGCAGAGACTGTGTGCTCAACCAAAGTGCACTTGGATTAGGGCGATTACTTCACTTACTGTGTTGCCTGGGCACTCTGTGTTAACATGGGACCAGATAAAAACGCTATTCATCTATGCAAAGACCAAAACCTTTTGCTTTCTAGTCTCCAAAGTAATGTTCTTCTCTTGTGGCTGCATGTCCTTTTGTGCCACCAAGTTCTAGCTAGCCTTCCCCGATTTTTGTTTCTGAGTTTTGTGGAGGTGACAGACCACATGACTTTGTTCCTGCTCCCACTTCTCCCATTAACAGTTACACCTGACTTCTGATTCATCAGAAATTTACTTCTTCCTGGACATTCAGTTCACAGTAGTGCTTTTAAACTTGCCTGGCCTGCTTGCTTGGTTAAAAAGTGACATGCCATTAGGTAGGGCCTGCCAGCATGTCCTGCACTGAAATGGTTTCATCCTTTATAGAGGGCTTCAGCAAATACTTTCTACCATTCCTCTGCTCTTCTGAACCTAAAGCACTATAAACTTGAGCAGTTAGCACTGCTGCTGACACGGCTTCCTCATCAGTCTCACACATGCCTGTGGGTGCTTGGTGCTATTGCATTACAGGTGAGGGAATTTCCATATCTCTACTTTCCTGGAAACTTTGAGCGTGTGTTTTATGGCCAGCAAATTGTCAGTCTGTGCATTGAAGGTGGCACTGTGCAGGGGTGGTGTGACTTGAGTTTAACTGAACCACAGCGTGCTGGGCAGTGATGGTTCAAAGAGCAAGTACCTGGAAAGCTGTGGGTTGTGTGCTAAAGGATAAATCACCTTTTTCTTCCTTCCTTGGTTTATCCAGTTGAGGAGGATGCCAGAAAACAGCATGGCACATTGATGGCTTTCATATCTCAAGGATTCCTTGCCCCTTAGGGCCCTCCTCAGGACTACATGATGATCTTTGGCTTCATTTGTGCGTGGGAAGCTCTTTGGCCATGTGGTTTGCAGTGCCTAGGAGTGCCTGGCTCTCTGACAGGAACTATCTGGGGATTTCCACTTTAACTAGCTGACCTAATTACCTGCTGCTAGGGTCCTGTCGGCTCTCCAAACCCCGGTGTGCTCAGTGCAGATAGTTCTGTCTCCTGGAAGGGGTGCTGGCTGTGGGGAGTTTGCAGCTCTCTTACCTTGTGCTCAGCCCTCAGACTTGCCCATAAAACTATAAAGTCTATTTGTTTTTGGCAGGGGCCAAGGCCTCGTCTCACAAAACAGAACCTCTGTGCCTCCCCTGCCCAAACCCTTTCTTATTGCAGCTCTGTGCATGGTTGCAATATAATGTGGGCTGTGGGGGTGTGTGTGCAGTGAGGTGTGTGTAGGTGCATTTCCCTCTGTTGGCGTTAACAGGAATTGCCATGCACTGGGACTGTGAGCTCTGCAGGACAGGGATAGGGCTCCATTGGGGCAGCTTTGCCTCAGGCTGGTTGTCACTGTGAGGTCTGTGGTGGGAGGCTCCACAGGTCCAGGGCTGCTGGTCTTAGCCTCCTCTTCTCTTGTCCTTCAGGTCAACGTGATGGCTGTAAGCATCTGCACCCGAGAGGCCTATCAGTCCATGAAGGAGAGGAACATTGATGACGGTCATATTATTAACATTAACAGGTACTCGAGGTGGGAATGCCATGTGGGATTACAGTGGAGGAGCTCACCTTGCTGAATGGGTGATGGTCACCCAAGGGTGTGGGGGGGTTTCCCAGGATCGTGGTGGCTTATTTTCCAAACATTTTCTAGAACCTCTGCTTGTCTAAATACAACAAAGACCAAATATGCTGTTGGTTCTTTCTCAGGACTGCATACCTCCCCCCTCAGCACTTCCATTTCTGCTCTCTCCTCAGCATGAATGGTCACAGCGTTGTGCCACAGTCAGTGGTGCATTTTTACAGTGCCACCAAGTATGCAGTTACAGCACTCACAGAGGGGCTGAGGCAAGAACTCAGAGAAGCAAAGACTCATATACGAGCTACAGTGAGTACTGTGAGGGTTTTCACTCTGCTGGCTTTGTGGGTGGTAGAGAGCTGGTAAGTTCTGTGGGGCAGAGGTCTGGGGTTTTTGTTTTGTTTTCTTTTTGTTTGTTACTGGTTTTTCTTTTACTGAAGGAGAATTACAAATCCTATTAGGATGTGCTCTGCTCTTTTCCAGTGTATATCTCCAGGACTGGTAGAAACGGGATTTGCTTTTAAACTTCATGATAATGACCCTGAGAGAGCTGCTGCAACCTATGAGAGCATTCGGGTAGGACATGGAGAAATGGAAACAGAGAGAAGTGGCTCTGGTCGTAGTTTAACAATCTCTCTCCTGGTTAATTGCACAAGAAGATAGTTCTGCACAGAGTGCATAATGCTTTCCAGAATAGTCAGTATCCTCCAAGTCAAGTCTTGCCACTTAGGCCTCAGATATTGCACTGATATTTAAACACTTTGCAAATTCTCATTCAGGCTTAGTTTCCCACTCTCTGTATTTTTTTCTTTCTTTGATGTACCTGTAAATAAATTATCAGCCAACTTTGAGATTTTTGCGGGCTGTGACCTCTTTATTGAAGAGAAAATGCAGTAAAATGCAGTAAGCAAGCATGTCTACACAAGGATGGGCAAGAAGTGTGTGCTGTATTGTGAGAAGCTGGCACAGGATTTCGTTTTCTTCTCTGGTAATTTTTTTTTGTAAGGATGGCAGTGCTTGAGCTGGCAGAACTGCTTCATCTCTGTTTTCCTGCCCAGTGCTTGAGGATCTTAGTTGTAACAGACACCTCAAAGCATTTTGCAGAAAGATTATTCACATCAGAGGAAGATCAGCACCAGATACTTCCTTTATTAATTTTTTTTAATGGATTACTTTCTTCCTGCTTGCTTCCATCTTCTTGTTATGCCCCAGTGATGCTGTTGAAACTTGTTACTGATGGTTACGAGAGGAGTGATCTCATGGTTAATTTTCCCTAAGGTTCTCTTTGTCTAAGATTCTTTTTTCTGTCTTCCCAGTGCCTCAAAGCTGAAGATATGGCTAATGCTGTCATATATGTCCTCAGTGCCCCACCTCATGTACAGGTAAGCTGTGGCTGGGTTGAAGGACTCTGTTGTGGGTATTTAAAGGAGGAAGGAGTAACTGCTGCCCTGATATTTGCTAATCAGTATTGCAGCTGCATGCTTAGTGGAGCTGGGGATTAGTAGTGATCACATTTGTTTACAGTTCCCTTATGGCTGCTTTGAGACCATGCTGCTTAGCTCACCCACACCCCTCTATCCATCCAGCATTGCTCTGACTGCAGAGGACTGTGCAGAGGAATGGGAGGGATACGGGTGTGTCTTGTCCCTTCTGGACAGTGCCATCTGAGATTTGCTGACAGTCTCACAGCTGGTTCAGATTCTGCCAGTTGGGCAGGGTCCTGCCAAGGTGCTTGTGCTGCCAGAGAGACTTCTTTTCTGGGAAACAAGAAATAAGTGACCGGCTTTGAACTGGAACCAGGAGGAGGAAAGAATGGTGTCAAAGTTTAGAATGTTGGCTAAGTTGCTGTTGCAAAAGCAAACTTTGATCACGAGATGCTTAGCCAATCCCTAGTGTGATCTCTGCTCCTTTGGAGCAAGGTGCAACCGTCTTGACATTAGGTCAGTCTAGAAGCACAGCAGCTCAAGGGCTTTGGCTCTAGTGAAGCTGGCCTTCTTGCCTTAAGAGCATAAAAAGTCCTGCTCGGGGCTGATGTGGAGGGGTGCCTGCAAGCAGTGTTTCTGCTTCATCCTCTGAGCAGGAGCATACTTAAGACTTGATGATAAACTTTTCAGTGCAGTGTCATTTCATATTCTTTTCTGTGCACGTTTACCCTTTTATCCTTTCTGCTAAAGGCAAAGCAGTTACATTCACTTCTGTTTCTTTCTGAACCTCAGCTAGATAGCCTTATTCCTAGTTACAGGAAGAGCATGCAAGTACACAGTGCAAGGTTTAAACTATAGTCAGTGCTGCAGTGAAATCATGTGCTGGTCTCTTCTAGATTGGAGATATACAGATGAGGCCCACGGAGCAGATATCATAGCAGATGAAGAGGACCATGAGCAGCACCGTGTATCCACTCCACTTGGAACCCTCTGGCAATGCAGGGGTTTTGACAGCTGGCTAGCAACGTTTTATTCAAGTACCAAGGATCGTGTTTGAAGAATTATTTTTCTCTCCCTCTCTTTCAGCTGGTGCTGGTACGGAGCCAGTTTTAAAAAATATATACGTAGTAGTGGGTCGCTTTCTCCCCTACTCCTTTTGGAAACTGCGTGAGAGTAAAATGTATTTGAAAATAATGCAGGGAAATGGTTTGTGGAAGATTGTCTCCAGGCTGGTTTATTCTTCTTTTTGCTTTCTTTTCAAGGTTTGTTTGATCTTATTTGATGTCTGGACATAGACGAAGTGGCACAAGGTGTCTGCCAGCTTCCATGTGCTTAGGGTTTGAGATTTCCAGTGGATGTCATCCATTTAATTGTTACGTTTCTTCTCGTCATTTTGATGCTTGTTTGGTAACAATGGATGTGATATTTTCTTCTCTCATATCCCACTGCCCTAAAGCCAATGTACATACTCACCCTGCCTCCCCAAACCCTCCTTTTTGTGTTCAAATGAATTGTGCCTGCTGAGTTTGAGGAGGTGTAAATGTGTGTGCTGGCTGTTTCTTTCTTTTTAGGTAAGTAGGTAAATAGTTTTGGGAAAAGACCTGCATTTTTTTGCAGGTTAGGATGATCTTAAGTGGCATAGGTACAGTAAGAGTGAGATGTTTGGTATTTTTAATAAAAATTAAATGTGCTGTCTTGTGACCACCTTTATCCTTGGCATCATCTCCCAGCACTCTTGTTGATTTTTTTGTATGTTGGATATTTGCATGCATTGCTGCTTTTTGGAAGTATTGATTGGTCTTTGAATGATGTACGATGCTGTTTAAATGCTGATCACTCTTAAGTTGGAAATAGTGGAATTTTGTTATATGCAGAGATACAAACTCGGAGAGAGAGAGAGTGAAATGAGCTGTGCTGAAGCTGTCCAAAATGAGAAGATACTAGTAGGGACATTTGCCTATAAAGTAGCAAGTGAAAAGTCTGCTTTAGATCTACTGATTCTATGCTGGTGTGGCCCCATTATTTTGCTCTGGGTTTACTCTAACTCAAGGGAGGGGGGAGTTAGCCCCCTAGCTGCTACATGCACAGCTGGAGTTCACTTGTGTTGTTTTATTTACTCTTACAGTGTGGCAGAAACGTATCTGCACATAGCCCAGCTTGATTTGGAGCTGTTAACATACAGGTTGCCTTAAGACTGCCGAGTCCCTCCTGCTGTGCTTTGAATTTCCTGTAGTACTTTGGCAAGTGAATGTTTTGTTGTAGGTGGAGCAGGTGTGATCAGTTGATCTGAGCAAAGGACTGAGAAGCAGAGAAACTTGGTTTGGACTGTTGCTTATGCCATTGTAGCTCTGTGGGAGTTCATTAGTGTTTCACCACCATAAGGGAGACCAGAACTGGGCCACCATGTCGTGAATTACAACTCTCTATATATAACCTTGGGCAAGTCACTTTACCTCTCTGCCTCAGTTGACCCATCTGTCAAATGGGGATAATAATACTTACCTACCTCACAGGGGTGTTGTGAGGACTCACGAGCTGTTTTGTAAAGCACTTTGAATATGGGAAGCGCTATGTAAGTGCTGAGTGTTGATATGAAGTATTATTATTAACTGAATCTCGTGATTCATAGAATTCCTTGTGCCAAAGGCGAGCACAAATAGAAATCTACAAGGGGGAAAGTGGTAAAGCATTCCCTCGTAATGGTAAAAACAAAGGCAATTTGGCCCCCTTTTTTTTCTCTCTTTATAAATACACTCTTGTGGTGTGTTCTGTCTCTCATCTGTCACCAGTTTCTCCTAGCAAGTACACATAACCTTGTCTGTAGATTTGGCCTTTTAATTTACTCTGAGTGAAATTCATGCCCTGTGGCAAAGTCTTGTACTACTCTGATGCTCACTGCAGTGGAGAAAGCCTGTGCTAGCTAGACAAGCTCTTCAGCCTCCATGCTGCTGTGCTGCTCAATCTAGAGGCCTTTTGCTAAGGAAGGTCCAAGCACAGTTGTGCTGTCTGTAACCCTCCCCCCTCCCATGATGTTCAGCTATACTTAATATGAAAACTCTGGGTGTTTTCCATGGGTTTTCTTCCACAGGAGCTTGTTTAAACTCAACAGGTACAGCGTGCACTGTTTTTTAAAAAGAGAAGACAGCTGACCTAGAAGTTGAGGGCCAACACAGAGTGAGTTGAGAAATTAGAAACTTCAGAGCAGAAAAAAATAGGCAAGGCTGTGGGAAGCACTACTGAAATGTCTGAATTGGTGGCTGAAACTGTGTGTGAAATTCCACAGCTGCTGAAATGCATGGCTGATACAGGACCTGGCTTATCTTTCTGCTCTGCAGATGTAAGGCCTTGAAAAGGGGCCAGCGTGGACAGTCACTACTTGCAGATGCAACTTGGCTGACCTGCAGCCCTGGAAGTGTTTATTTCTCCATGAGCGTTTGTAACATTTGCACATTTTTAAAACATCTCATCCTTGAAATGATATCTATTATGTTTTTCCATTTCAAATGAGATTTTGGGGGATGATTTCTGCTGCCAGATGACTTCCTGCCTCTGGCTGCTTTCCCATGTGAAGTGCAGCCCACAGAGGGGTTAGGCATGAGGTGCTCAGCCTTTCTGCCTCGTGTGACCTGCTGGCACCTTGAGCCTTCTTCCTGGGTTGGGATGAGATTGGCAGTGTGACCCCAAGGCATTCAGAAACCCCAGACAGGAGAGTGACCTGTGTAATTTCTCAGTAGGCTTGTAAGTGTGAACTAGAGAATAAAGGATAAAAAGAGAGGCACAATGTGGTTCTTTTGTTGTATATAGTAGTTTGTGTTAAAACATAACGTCCTTTTTACTGTTCACAGCTAAACCTATCTTTTGTGAAGAGTTCAAACAGAAACTTGTGAATTTGGTTCCTCACGGGAAAAAATTGCAATTGCTTTCTAGAGCAGAATAGCATCCAGTTGTCTCATGGATGACCTGTGGAGGTTGGAATCGCCCATCCCTGTTCAAACGAAGCTGTGCTCCACAGGGGTTTGCTGAAATCCCCAGGTAGGCTGCTGGGTTTGGCTAAAACTATGCAAGGGATGAGCCAGTGCTGCTGTGCAGAACTTGGATATTGAACTCTTTCAGTCTCCTGCACTCATTTGAAGTGGGGTGGATTATTGCTGTTGTTATATGAAGGCATTTTTACTTTCTGGTCCTCTTTCAGGTTGTCCCAAGTGCAGAGGCTCAGGTTTGCTGTCATTAAAACACAATGTTTTTGCAAATAAGTAGTGAGTAGCTGACTTGGCTGCCTTGCTGGATTTGAGGCAGGTGTTTTGGATACCTTGTAAATAGGTAGAGAGCATTTGTGGAATTAAAAGCATGTTTGTTTTTTCTAATCTTGTGCTTTCCTTGTTTTTCCAATGTAATAAACGTCAACAATTATGTTAACATTGCTGCACCTCTAGATGTTACGTGGCAGTCTGTGAGCACTGGTGACAGATCTCTGCTGCTGATTTTGGGTGTGAGGAACTATGGGCACAGTTGGCTCTGGTAGACTGCAGGATAAGATCATTTCACTCAAGAAATCTCAATCTGTATAAACCATTTCATATTTTTGAAGGATGTCAGTGCTTCTGAGTAGAAGACTGAAACACTTCTCTCTGCAAAAGTCTTTTAGAAGACGTTGTCGTGGAACAATTGACATTAATGTCCAAATGTGAGGAGGAAACGTGTGGAATAAAACCTAGGCAGCCCAGAAGATGCACAGGAGGTGTCTTCGTACCCGCTGACCTGATCCCTGGTGGCCAAGCTCTTGTCTCCTCATTTATGAGGGTGAAAGAAGGATATGAAGTGCTCTGCCACGAGAGCAGCATTCTGGTTTGAAGTTCTGGGTGGCTGTGAGCCGGGATGAGACAACGTGGGGCTCATCCCACGCACTCTGGAGCCCCTTTCCACAGCGCCAGGGAAAGCGTGTTGTGGTTCCTGCGTAGAATACAGAGCAGGGTTCTGCTCTCAAAACGTGTATTCCCAGCTCATTTGAGGCTGTTTGGACAGTTCGGCTCCTCAGCCCATCGATCTCCCATCGATTAAGTTTTTAATGAGGAGCGAAGGGGATGGGAAAGGAGGCTGCGGTCCGCCGGCCGGCAGGGGGCGCTGTGGCGCAGGGCGCCCCTCTGGCCGACCGGAAGCGGAGCCGTGAGGGGACGGGGTCACGTGTGACCGCGACGCGCCCTCAGGTGCCGGGAGCCGTGCGGGGCTGCCCGCGTGTGTCCGAGCCTGGAGCTTGTGTGTTTCTCTTTCTCCTTCCTTCCTTCCCCCCTTCTTCGGGTGGTAGCGGAGGACTCTTCCCCGTGTGGGTAGCTATGGAGCAGGCGCTCAGGTCCCTCTCCCGTAGGGCCGTGGGGCTGCCCGCCGCCGCCCGGAGCCGCTGCTTTGTGGCGGGCCCCACGCGAGACAGTCAGCCCTCGAGGCCGTGGACGGCTGCGGCCCGAGGCGGGGACGGCGCCGGCACCTTCCGTGGGGGCCTTCACGCGGCGCGGAGGGGCTGGGGCTCGCCGGGGCGTGAGGCCTCGAAGGGCGGGAGGAGGCCGGAGGGAAGGCCCCTGCCCATCCAGAGGACGAGGGGCAGCGAGATCCTGTTCGGCGTGGCGCCGTGCTCCATGGCCCTGTCCCAGGCCAGGAGAGACCTGTTCAGGCTGTTCCTCAAGAGGAGCGTTGGCCCTCAGCGTCTCGTCACCGGCGAGTTCGTGCTGCAGGCCGCGGCCCGCGGGGTCCCCGTGCTCCACGTCGGGAGGAGGGAGCTGGATGAGCTGTGCGAGGGCCGCGTCCACCAGGGAGTGTGCTTGGAGGCCACCCCGCTCCGCTTCAAGAGCCTGGAGGAGGCCGAAGAACCCGGTTTGGGGGATGGAGAGAACCCGAACCGACAGCTGCTGTGGCTGGTGCTGGAGCAGATCCAGGACCCCATGAACCTGGGGGCACTGCTGCGCTCTGCGTACTTCTTGGGGGTGGACAGAGTGGTGACAAGCCAGAGGAACAGGTACGGGGTCGGCTGTCCGCTCCCGTGGTGCTCAGGATTTCTATTTTCTTTCCCAAAGAGGGCTTTCTGAGACTGACCTCGAGGTCTGGAGATCTGGGCAGTTGAGCCTGTGAGATGCAGTGTTCTGTGCTGGCAGGAAACCTCCTCGAGTACCTTTTTTTTTTTTTAAATCCATTTCATGTTTTAATTGTCCAACTGCATGCAAACTGCTGCAGCCTGTCTCCTGGGTTTGTTCTTGAGTCCTCCTGCACCCCATAGGAAGGTGCATCCATTGAGAAAATAAGACTTTTTGCAGACTAGATGAAATTGGGTTGCAGACGCAGGAGAAGAAAACACAGAAGTAGAAAACCTCTTAGTTTTCCCCTTCTGTTCTTATATGAAACTTTTCCTTTATTTTTTCCCTTGCAGCTGCCCCTTGACTCCAACAGTGAGCAAAGCAAGTTCTGGAGCTGTGGAAGTCTTTGATGTCTACAGCACAGATGATCTCCGGAGCTTTTTGAAGGTAGAATGATCCATGTTTTTTTTTCCTTTCGCTGTTTTACAACGTATGGGAAACTTCAAATAGTGTATATATTGAGCAGAGAAGGTACAAATAGAGGACTTGGTTATTTGCAGTGTTCTGAGCTCCTACTCTGCATTCCTGTTTTTGCTGCTGGTGATGTGTGCCATAGGATCTCTCTTACAGAAGTGCACCCCCAGTCTGGTGGAGTAGCAGCTCTGTGTTGCAGGATCTTTCTGGAAAAAGATGTTGGCATGGTAACAGACTCAGTAGGATGGGATCTGTCCTCCTGCCTGTCTGTGGGGACTGGGGTTGGTGCTATTGCATGCCGTGCATCTTGCCTGGTGTGCATTGAAGCAGCATCCTCGAGCCTGGCACACGATGGCAGCATTGGGCAGCTTTTAGTGCAAGGGACTGGTGAGGAACAAGGGCTGTGTGTGAGCTGCACCCAGTCTGTGCTCCAGGGGTAGCTCTGCCTCTGTCCTTTCGAGGAGGAGCTCATCAGATCGTGCTGTGACCATGAGCAGGAGTAAGCATGGACTCTTCCTGCTCTGCCAGAAAGCTGATGTTTGGCTGTACAGTAGGTCTGTGGCAGCTGGAGCTCTGAATGATGAAAAAATGAAAGGCACATAAAGAACACTGATACTGAAACAGCTGGAAGAATCACTTTGTTACTGTAAAGCTTGAATTATTAACATTTTGAGCCATTGTAGCAGTTCATTTAATTGGAACCAGATTCACAGACCTGACCATTGGTATTGCCTGGTGTGAATTTGATATAACTTAATGTAAAAAGTGTCAATTTCACAGGAAATGAAGCTGGCAAGAAGCTGCAGCAGCTCTTTTACTGTTAAAATAGGCTTCAAAGACAAATAATTAAGGTTCTTTCAATTAGAGCAAGGGAAGGAAGGCTGTTTCTCTCGTTATGTGAGGTGCTGAGCGTTGAGTGCCCTGCTTTTTTATGAACTGACTAAGTTTGAGAATGTGCATCTGTGTTTGAAAACGTTTCTGGGGGCTTCTGGTGGTTGAGTTTGTGCTTCAAACTTCCACTGCATTGCTCTCATGCTGACTTGTTTAACACAACTCTTTCTTTATGCTTTTCTGGCAAAAAAAAAAATCCTTCTAGAACTGCTATGTTGGCAAAAAAAAAAAAAAAGTAATTTCAGTTTCTTTTTGTTTGCTTGATGAACTGGAAGAAGTACCAAAAGGAAAATTGCCTTTTGTTTTTCTCGATCAGGTTTGTATCCTGGTTCTGGTAGGGCTTTGGTGGTAAAAATCCAAGGGACATCAAAAAGCCAGTCAGCCTCACTGAAAATCAAGAAATAAATACGGCTGTGTATGTGTCTTTATTTTCTTTTTAGGCTTGGGAAGTTGGTATTTTTTTAACATTTGTTTCTTTTCTTCTCAGGCTAAAGCTGCAGAAGGCTGGGAAGTTGTGGGAACAGTGAGCCAGTCTGAAGCTGTGGAAAATGTTCCTGTCATCAGCTGCTCGGAATTTCGGTGGAATAAACCCATTATTTTAGTAATAGGTATTTCAGTTTACAGAGCTTTGGTCTCGTGGCAAGTGCATATGTGAGGGAATGGTCAGGGTGGCATGCCATCCCCTAAGCTAGTTGCAGGTCTGTTATGTTCCATTGCGCTTTGGTCTGGAAAAGAAAAGCTGAGCTAGAAGTACTAGAATGAACTGCCTACAAGTGAAATACGGTCTCAGAAGAAGAGGGAAGGCCAGGAAGTTTCTTGCAGTGTGCTGTGTGAGCAATGAGTGCTGCTTTCCCTGTCCTGAGCAACTAAACTGTGATTACCCCAGTGCTCTCTGCTTCTCCTTTGTGTGGAGCCAATTTGCAAAGGGTGCTGTCCTTAGTAGGCAGAGTATGGAGCTGTGTAGGCTAACAGAAGGTGAAGGGAAGGGGAGTAATGGCCTTGTGGCAGCAAGAGGAAGAAACCCGCTCTAGGCACCCTTGTGTGACATCTCCTTGGCCCCCACTCTGTGTCTGTCACCTGGCACAAGAGCTGGCTTGAGCTTTTATGCTTAGAAGTGGTGTCAGCTGGTGATGAGCCATCAAGGGGCTGCAGTCCTGCCCCGTGCTGTGGTTTTCTTGGCTCAGAAGACATTCCTTTAATTAAAATGTTTATTGAACTCCTAGAAATACTGACAAGACAGTGCAGCAAATCTGGCATCTCTACAAGATGTGTGAAGCTATATTATAAAGGGAATAGGGAGGCTGGCAGCAATGCTGATAGACCACAAAGAAATGCATCCCAGAAACGGCAACAACACCAAGAGAAAGGAAGGAGGTGAAAGTGGTGGTGGTGTCATTACCTTGAATTATGAGAGATTTCTCCAGGAAAAAGTCCAAGTATCTTTTTGTCAAGGGAGATTGGAGACTGATTGGTAGATACATAAGGAGAGCTCCCAGACCTTGCAGCAGTAATGATCTCAGCTCTCTGCTGAGCACTAACTCTTTGCTGAAAAGAAAATTGAACATTACAGTTGTCTGATGCTGAGGTTGTTTGAAGAAACATCTTGGATCTGAATATGTAGCACAGCTCTAGCAACAAACAGAGCAGCAGAGATATATTAGCGTGGTAGTGAGCTTCCTGGCATTGCACAGACTGAGTTGCAAGTTAAGCTTTTGCAGGCTTCAGTTCACCCCTCTGGTATCTTCACTGGCTTAGCAAAGAATGAGTCAGACAGTCCAAGTTAATGTTGTTTGCTCTGGACTCACCTAGGGTGGCAGGCAGGCTGACTGGCCTTAGGACTGGAAGTCTCATGTGGGCAAGAACAGATTGGGAGCACTTAGATGTCCAAGGAAGTAGTTTGTTCTTGCACATTCAGTTTTCATCTTGGGTTTTAAGGCTGTTGGGGAAGTAGTGATTTTATCAAGATGCTCGTTTTGCACCTTATTCTGGACAGCCAGTGCTGTTCCCTGCCTGGATTTGAACATCCTGGACTGAAAAATGTGGTTGTGTCAGTGAGAGACAAAACTGATAGTGAAGTGAGAAGCATTTTGTTCACCAATACAGACTAGAATTTTATCTGACTTAGTAGTCAATACTCCCTCCCGCGTGTCACACCCTGTGCAAGTCTTTTTGCCCTGAATTTATTGGTCCTAATTATTTTAAGCAGCCAGAGCCATAAAAAGCTTTGTAAAAGCTGGAAGCCAAATTGCTGCCTTTGTTAGGAATTGTAACACCTTTATCAGGGAGAGGAGAGGATTGCTTCAGGATCTGTGGCACCTCTGGTGATAGGTGCTGTCCAAGTTGGAGAGTCCCATGAAGCAGAAGTACAGAAGCCCCTATGGAGCAGTGTGTGCTGCTGTGGGGTGAGTGTGGACCAGAGCACAGCAGTTGAAGGGGAATGTTTGGTTTCTAGTGTGCTGAGCCCAGTTTGTTAGGGGGCGAGCACCTCTCAAAATGAGCCAGGTATTCCTGCAGCTGTGCAGCTGTCTGTGTAGCTCTAAATAATGAGTGTGGAAGAAGTCTTTGGGGAGCTGAGTGGGCTGGGAGGTTTGTGGTCTTCTGCATTTTCACTTGTCTGCACACAGGATTGTTTAAAGCCTCTCCCTTTCCATTTCCCTTCGTGACAGTGTGAGTCAAACAACTACTAATGACCTGGGATAGATTTCAACTCTGTTTCACCAGTGTATCAGCCTAAACATATCAGGGCTGTTGGATGGTTTAACAACTAATCAATTGAAGCCTCTGGTTAAACTGTCTGCATTCACAAGTTGCACCCAGCTGGTGGTACTCTCAGCTGAAAGGGCTGAACCTGTCACTATCGATAGGGACTCAGATCTGCTGTGCCAGAGGAGGCTGGTGGCCTTGTCTGCATTGTCCCCTGGTAGCAACCTGTGTCTGTGGGCAGCTGCACAGTGGATGCCTGCGCGTGGGAGGCATGTACTTGAGCTGCAGGGCTCTGTGCTTAATGCTGGGGTGCAGGTGTGATGTACAGGTATCCCTCGCTGTAGGTGCTGGGAGCAGATCCAGGGAGGATGGAAGGGACCAGGGAGGGAAGGCAGGACAGGTGCTCCTCTGCCTCTGGTCGTTGTTGCTCCATGGGAATTGGGAAGTTACCTAACAGAAGAACTGTACCCATGAGTGGAGAGGAGGAGCGTGGCTGTGGGCTGACCTGAGCATTGTCTTTGTTCTGCAGGTAGTGAAGGTGATGGCCTTTCCCTGGAGACACAGCTCCTGTGCCAGCAGATGCTGGTCATCCCCTCTGGCAGGGCGCTGCACCCAGGCATCGAGTCGCTGAACGTCTCCGTAGCCACTGGTAAAAACAGATCCTGTACAATGGCATTGGTCTGAATTTCTGCATTTGAAAGTCAAACAAGCATCCAGATCCTCAGAATGATTTTCTTAGAGCTTTAAAGTAAAAGCTTACTGTGGTTTTTTTGTTTGTTTACTCTCCTACAGGCATTCTCCTGCATTCCATCTGCAGCCAAAAGCTGAGGCACGGTGATTGATTTTTACCCTGGCACGTGGTGGGAGTTGCCTAGCCCAGATCTTGGCTGGCAAGAAGCTGCTTGGTGTTCCATGACTGTGTTCAGTATGGATTTGGAAGTGCTCCTTCCAGGCTCTACGCCATCTGCAAGTTACAGGGTGAGCCCCACTGACACAGGGTGTGTTCTGGCTCGTGTACCCCACCAGCAGAGCTCTGGCCCAGCACTGAGGTCATACCTGTGTGCAGTAGGTAACACATTCCACCAGCACCTCAGAGGAGAGGTTATATGGAAGGAAGACAAAGCTAGGCTTTAAAAGTAGGCAGCCAAATCCTTCAGTTACAGCAGTAAGTGGCTGCAAGCCTTATGTTTGTTACACAGGGGACTTGTGACATTGCTCAGGCTGTGGTTTTGGGGCTGTAGATGAGTGGTGGTTCATGGTGCTGCCTCTGAGAGCAGCCATGCCCTGTGCCTGCGGTGCTGGTGAGAAGTTGGTGTGATTTGGGATTGCTCAGTAGCCATTTATTCACAGTGAGGCTGTCTGTTACACGTTGCTGCTTGAATGTCTGGAAACACACCGTGTTGTATTTGGTTGTAACACAAGTCTGCAGCTGTGCCAAAGGATGGACACGACCTGTTAGAAACAGCTGTAGTGGGGAAAAATGCAGCCCATTAAAATAAAGCCTCTGTAAAGATTTGTTGTAGACTCGACTCAATCCTTTTTGTCTCACATATAAACCCAGAGTGTTTAGTGGAACAAGGCACTTACTTCAGGTGGGAACGGGGAGTCACGAGCTTGTTCTCTTCATCCAAGGAAGTTTCCTTCTCGTGATGGGTCTGATCCAGCTGGGTGCTGAGCTGCCCAGCACCGCTGTCCACACTGATGGCATGTGGGTTCAGGGGCAGTGGTGACAGTGGCTTCATTTGCAAATATCCTGGTTGAAAACCAGCCTGGCTGAATTATTGAGAACCAAATGAATGTTATCGCTTAGCACCTTAATTATTTTATTTAGCTACTGTGGCCCTTTGCATAGGATTCCTCATTAACACTTAATTTACAGTGCCCTTTAGGGATAATTTCAAACAATTCAGCTTAGTCTCCCTCCTCTCCCCCTTCCAAGTGAACAAGTAAATCACTCAGAGTGACTAATTAGGACTTTCCTTTGAGCTAAATGAAGTCTGTAAACCGGTCTGTGGATGTGGAGGTTTTTCAGATGTGTCCCTGCAAGAGGCTGGCAGCCTTGCTGGGGGCAGTGGCTGCTGTGGGATGGGATGAAGGGAGGGACAGGACATGGGGTGGGACAGGACACACTGCTCTGCAGCTGCAGTGGCTCTGGGGACTCTCCTGGCCGAGGTGAGCATGGAGCATGGCCCAGCCCGGGATGCAGAGTCCTGCGATGGGTTTTGTGATGCTGATTGCCTGGCTGGAGCCTTAACTCCTTCCTCTGCTCAGAGCCCTCAGTGCAGTGAAACAGGGCTGGGGCTGTGTCTGGAGGTGCTCCACGTGGATGGGTATGGGTAAGCCGTGCCCTGCTGACATCTGGGTGGGGTCCTGTACTGCTCTGCTCTGAGGGATTTGGCTTTTCAGTGGTGTTGAGTACTCCCTTCTGGGTCTGCAGCTGCAGCTGAAGGTGCCTGTTGTGGCAGAGCGTATCCTGAGCTGTCTCCTCTGCAAAAAAAAAGCAAAACCAAATGCCCCCAAATGCCTGCTGCAGTGTGAGCAGAGCTGTGGTGCCTGAGTGTTCACTGAATAGCAGCTGAGGTCTGGTGGACTGCAGCTCTTGGGCAGGTGTGGAGCACTTAGGTTTTGGGGCTGAATGTGCCTGGTTTTAAATTGCTGAAATAAAAAGGGAAGGGGCTGGGGAGGCTGCTGGCACACTGTCTCCACGATGCTGGCCATGCAGCTGTGTCTGCCCCAGCAGAGGGTGCCCGTGCTTTAGATTTGCTCATTTTTCACAAGCCAGATTCAGCTTTCGGGGCTAGCAGAGTCCTTCCTCTCCAGCAGCAGGGATGAGGATAAAGCCATTGCTTTATTCTTGATCTATAGTTAAGTATGTGTATAAATATTATTTATATAAATACATATTCTATATATAAAAAAATATATAAGAGATTTCTAATTCCATACCAACTACAGTTTCTCCGTTAAAAATAATAATAATTTATTTCTTTGTGCAGTACTTAAATATGAGGAGACCCTTCAATAAGTTTGCTTGTGTTTGGGAAAGCCACGTGCCCTCCGACTGCACCCAGCCATGGCAGCTCACCCCACAACAGACAGGCAGGTGAGTAGTGATGGAGCAGGAACCTCTTCTGCAGAGCTCCCAAAAAGCTTTGAGACCCCGATGCCTGCGGGGACGCTGCCATTAAATACCTCTTTGGGCCTTAATTTGGTGCTGCAGGGTCAGACAGGGCTCGCAGGGTTTGTGTTGAAGAGGCAGTGGTGCTTTATGGTTAGAGTTAGTGAGAGTTTGCCTGCCAGCTCTGTTGGCACAGCCAGGGACAGTGCTGGGTTTGGTCATGGTGCCAAGCAGAGCAGCACCTTTGGAGCTGGAGCTTTGAGTGCTGCTCGGTTTGCCCCCGATTTAATAAATGCAATCCATTAATTGGATCATTGCCTGCTTCTGCAGTTAATTTCCTGGATATTTTTAAATGTTAAAATGTAGTTTTTATAGTCTTTCATTATTTTTAGCCTTAAGCTCAACTATAATCGTCCCTGTAATGTAACTGTAAAAAACTCACGACTTTATATCATAAAGGAGGACATTAATTGTCATTTTTTGTGTACATCAGCAAGATCAAAACATGCTTCCTGATTACTTCTGTTTGTACATAGAGTCTCTTTGATATTTAGATACAAATAAAGCGTGTGTTTGTGTAATTTGAAAGTCAATTCCTTCCTCCCTGCTGCTCGTCGTGGATTCCTTTTGGAAGCATATTTACCAAATTGATTTTAAAATTCAGTAATTGCCCTTCCAAAATGATTTCTCAATAATCAAAATGTCCCTAAGCGCGGTGGCAAAATATTTGTCCTTGCAGCTCAGCAGCCACGCTCCCCACCTCTGCCTTTCTACCACAGTGAGCACAAATCTCTTCATCCCCCAAAATCAACTCAGACAGCCCCAGGTTCCCCATGGCCACACGGTCCCATAGGTCCCAGTGGTCCCATGGAGGCACAGAGGGTCATCCTGTGACACGTGGATCCCCTGGGCACAGCAGGGATTCCTCCAGCGAGGAACGGAGTTTGTAAATGTAATCAACCTTGAGGTCTTGTTACTTCCACAGGTGCAATTAGCATCACCATCTGCTAATCCATGATTAACGATGTTTACAAATATGCTACAACATGTTAAAATGTGCCTGCGTTCCTTTTTGGTTTCTCCCCCTCTCCCTGTTTTGATGGGGTTTCCCAGCTCCCCGTGCTCCCCATCAGCGCAGACGTTTTGTTCTCATTATTTAAGAGTGGTGTTCAACTCCAGACCAGCTGTAGGAATGACAAGTTCAACTCGGAAGGTCGGTGCTGCTAAGTGGGATTTAATTGCGTGGGGGCTGAGGTACAAACTGGTGAATCTGAATAATAAAACTTTCTTGGAAGCGACATATGGCACAGTTTAAGTAAATCTTTATTGATCGTCCCACGGCTGATGTGTTAATGGCTGGCAGTCTTTGCTTTGGGTTTGATGCTGACGTGGAGTTTTAATAACGTCACCCAGGAATGGCGTGGGTTCTAATGGGAGGGTTTTATTAGGAAAACAAACAAACAAAAAAGTGTTTTCTATTAACTGCTTCTTTCTTTTCAACACAGATTGGAATGCGTTATATCCCACTGTATGTCCTCCAGATCTAGGTGACGTGTAATTGCTGGGTAATTGGTAGAACCATGTAAAAGCCATGGTATTTGCCAGTCAACCCTCCTAAGTCACCATGAAATTGAAGTGTGATATTTATTCTCTATAAAATCTGCGACCCAAATGTTGTGTAGCATCAGGCCTGGATGACTGCGGCTGCGTTTCGCAGGGCTGTGCTGCGTGTGTCTGGGGCTGACACCTGGGGGTGGGAAGGAGCTGGGGGGTTGGGGTGGTGGGGGGGTGTTTTGCTTTAAGGGAAAGGCTTTAACCTCACTTGGGCTTCAGCCTCAGAGTTGTTAACGTTACCTTAAGGTCCGGCTCAAAGTGATGGAGGTTTTGAGGTAGCCCAAAGGGAATCCCGTTCTCGAGAGACGTCCCTGCTTGGAGTGAAGCATTTCAGCACCTTGTTAAGGAGGGTGTTGAGATGCATTTGTTCCTTGGTGATTTTTGTCATTTAAATATAGTTTTAGTCCCGAGCCCTCCAGCCCTTATTCCTGGGCAGGTTCTGCCCCAGCTGTGCACAATGTGGGGTGGGCTCAGGGACGGCCCCTTGCCCGCTGCACAGCTTTGGCTGCACACAGAGGTAATGGACTTGCTGATGATCAATAATTTTATATACTTCAGAAGTGCAACAACGTGCTTTAGCTCCGTGCAAAGTTAAACCTGCCAATTTTTTCTTTCATTTTTCTTTTTTTTTTTCCCCTGGCCTGTTTTAGAAGCTGCAACATCAGCAGTGTTTCTCCTGCACTCCACAAGTCTTAGCTCAGCTCTTTTCTCTGGAGATCTGAAATGTGGCTGCTGCAGATCCTGGCAGTGCCTCTCTCCGTGCCGTGCAGGTCTCTCTGTGAGCTTCGTGCTTTGGGAACCTGCAGCTCTTCTTAGCATTCCTTCACACTGCTGTGACACAAAGGTGGCACAAAGGGTCCGGAGCCCCGAGGGTGAGCAGTCTGGCCTGGCTGGGGGGGCACAGCTTTGTGTTCTGGAGCAAAAGAAAGGAGCCCTGGTTCTGCCCGTGCCCTCATTAGCACCTGGTGGTGCAGCAGGGCTGCAAGGTTCTTGCTGGAGATTACATCTGTACCTAATGCACATTTTTCTCTAAACAAGGATGCTAAATGGCCTTTCAGTTCCCTCTGTAATGCCTTTTTTAATGGAAGGTCCTAAATTAAGAACATATATATATATACGACTCCTAAGAATTTTCTAAGTGATACTGAAAATCTATTGTGAGGTAGGATTTCTTCTTGCAAAATTATTTTAATGAGGCTCCAGTTTATTTTCTGGCCATATTTTACTTATTTAATCCTCTAGAGGCGTTTTTCAGAGGCAGCATCTCATTTTCAATGCAACTATTTTTAACGTTAGGGAAAACTACCTTGCTGAAATGCATGAAGGAAGAAAAAAAAAGAACCAGAGGAAGATGTACGAGATAAGAATAAACTTGAAAAGCTTTGAGGTGGTTTATGGCTTCTCTTGAAAGAATAACACTTCATGTATTTTTGTTATGGTGTGGTTTAATGATGCTTGCAGGGAAAAGATAAGGTAGAAATGGAAATATAAAATTAAACCAGCAAAGTGAATGTGATTATTTTAGTTACTAGTATTACCTGGGGAAAATGCTCTCGGGGTTTTTTATCTAGTCTAAATATTTGCTTTTTGAAGAGGGAGAGCCCTCGGCAGCGCCGGGCTGCGATGCGAAGCGCTCCCTGGTCCTGCAGCCAGACAGGGACTGCTCCCTTTTGTTATTGTTAAGGACATTTGGTGGTTTTTAAGGGATCTGTGCCTCACAGCTGAGTTTGCTGCCCTTTGGTGTACTGCCCTGCCTGCAGGGATGCCCGTCAGCAGGACATGGGCACAGCTGGTTTGTAGGGCATGGACCTGTCCCGTCCCATCCTTGCCCTGCATGTGGCCTTGAGCTTCACCGGGTTTTTAATTTTTCAATTTCATCCATGGATCTGCAAGAGCGTGGAGTTTGTTTACCATTAAAGTACTGCAGATTTATACTTTTAATTCAAGTAGCTGAAAAGAAGCAGTTTCTGTGTAGGTTTCTTCACTATCAGAATCTAAAACAGATTATTATGTAAATTTTTTTCGATCCTAAATTCATTATAATATTCAATTTCAGGAAATGCTCTTGACCATCTGCTGCTGCTCTAAGAAACGAGTGTTGGAGGTTGTTTACTACCAGAAATATCAGAGGTATCTGGGATAGATCACAGCAGAGTATAAGGGCAGAGTGCAGCCGCTTATGCAAAGCCATGCCACGAGCCTCCAGTTGGAAGGTACTGCTCCTCCCCAGCCCTGGCACATGCTTTTCCTGCCATTATTCAACATCTGAGTGATAATCAAAGGTTTTTTCTGACTCCACTTCCAGCTTTACCCCCACACATCTAGGAAAAAATTCTCTTGAGAGAGTGGTGAGGCATTGGAACAGGGAAGTGTTGGAGTTGTGGTCGCTGGAGGTGTTCTAGAGCTGTGGAGATGTGGCACTGGGGGAAGTGGGCACAGTGAGGGGGTTGGGGATCGAGGGTCATGGAGGTCTTTTCCAACCTAAATTATTCTGCGGTTCTGTGATGGCAGTGATGGGTTAACTAAGGTGATCTTAATGGTCTTGTCCAACCTCAGTGATTCTGTGCTTCTCTGAAATCATAGAGCATAGCACGTGCTGGAGTTTTATTTTTCTTCCCATCCTTCCCTCACGTACAAACCACAAAGCTGCTGTTTCCACAGCTGGAGCCCTTCCTTCCTTCAGCATTCAGGAAGAGAGCTGCCCCCGTCCTGTCCCCACTTCGGGGACATGTCTGCTGTGGTCTCGTGCAGCCCAGGGGGGTGAGAAGGGCAGGACCCCATTCTGGGAGGCAGTGCTGAACCTCCACCCATGGGTGCTCCCCCTGCCCTGACCGTGTGCCCCCACACAGGGACGCCCTTTGTGTGCACCCGGCAGCTGCGAGCGGACCCGCGTTCGATTGCTGCGACCGCCTGGGGAATATTGCTCACTAATTATAGAAAACAGAAGACGTGTTCCCCTCCTCTTGATTTTTTTTTCCTTTTTTTTTTTTTTTTGATAAACATTGTCTCCTCTCAACAGCCGAGTGTTTAATTAGTGTTGATTGCTGCTCGCGTGTTCGATAACTGCTCATCAGACGGAGGTGTCCACTGATGCAGCGTGGCCTGGAGCGCGGAGCAGCGGAGGGTGCTGCTAATTAGGGATGCCATTTATTTTGGGAAGTCATGTGGACAGCGGCCCGACTTTTAGGTTAAGTTTCAAGGTTAAAGGGAGACGTTGTGAAAAAAAGAAGTGGCCCATAAGAGCGAGGAGCTCTGATGGCAGCACCATGGCCAGCATGGGGGCACCCATGTGGGTCATCCCTGTATGTATTTATACACATATGTAGTGCATGTGTGTGTATATACATGCATGTATGCAAGGCACTCCCATTTAGAAGAGGAGAAAGAAGACCTCAGACACTGAGTTCCTAAGAGCAGCTACTGATGTCATCAGGATGACTTGGCACAAACGGGCTCCTCTCTTTTCACAGGAACATGTACCTGTACCAGGTTTGCCCCAGCACCCACAGCAGGATGAAAACATTGAGGGCTACAGGAGCATCCCCTGTCGTGGGCACGTGGGAGATCCCAATTCGAGCACAGCGAGCGGGGCTGGGTGCTGGTGCATGGTGGTGTGAGCAAATGCTGGTCTGCTGCGTCCCTGTCCCCATTATTTATTTATATGTGTATTTGCTGTGCCACCTGACAGCAGTGATGGAGCTGTCATGCTTTGGTGGCCACCAGCTCGTGATCTGGCACCTGTTCTCTGTGCTTTAATCTCTCCTCTCTGCTCACATAGAGTCTATACATAACCCCCAGCCAAACAAAACCTGAAGAAAAATCAAATCTAATTATAAGCCATTGATTTCTCTCCAAATTTGCTTCTAATACACTTTTTGACTACTCCTTGATTCCTTTTTATTTTTTTTTTTCCCCCCATTTTTCCCTTCCCCTCTCCTACCCCAGCTGCTCAGTCAGCAGCAGCCTCCTCCCGTGGCACTGGGAAGCTGCAGCCTGCAGTGTGCACACCAAGCCCAGGAGCAGTAGGAAATACGTGGATGGACGCAGGGATTTTGCTGTGGCCAAGCAGTAGGGACGATCTGTGTGATGCACCTCATCTTAAGGGACAGGTAGGACTGCACAGCTTTCCTGACAGCTTTTTCCCTTCCTTCCCCCTGCTCTGGGTTCTTCTCTGTGTGCTGCTGGATGGGCTGGGGTTGGGGATGGGGTAGGACAGTGTGGGGCCAGGCAGTGGCATGTGTCACCCCGTGGCTTTTTGTTTCTCGTTGGCTTTGTGTCACCCCTTGGCTCTGGGTCACGCTGGTGCAGTCAGGGAGGAGACCCCAAGGCCGTGTCACTGCCACCCATCTGTCCCTGGTGTCACTGCTGGGAGGGTGATGTTCACCTCCAACAGGAGCCCCAGGAGCACTGAATTGCAAGGGAGCATCCAGATGTATCGTGCGAGGTGAAATACATGAGCTGAAGACAGTTTGGTTGTGTTAATTATGGAAATCTAAAGATAATCTATATTTAATGTCAAATTTTTCTCAAATCTACTAAAGAATGAGGAGAATATATGCACATGATGACATTTAAATGAAGAACAAGGTGCAATTAAACTCCAAAATGTACAGTAGACTAATTGGGAGAGGATGACAAATATAGTTATCATCAGCAACTAATTAGGGACCTGCTTTAGCTTTCCCTGCTTGATTAATCTTGACTAGGTGATAATAAGTTGCACAGGACCGGGTACCTCACGTAGCAGTTTGGTGGCAGGAGCTGGTTTGTGGCTGGGGAACACATGGGCTCGTGTGGGACATGTTGTGTTGGGGCGTGAGTGGGTTCTGAGCAATGGGGTGGTGTGGTTGGGGTCCCCACCCCGTCTTGTTTTGAGGTTGGTGCTGAGGATGCCTTGGTCAGTGCGGCTTCCACGTTGTTTTGGCATCTTGTGGGCAGTGCCACAGGGTTTGTGGGGATGGTAAACACCTCCACTGAAGTGTGAAGGGGCTTTTCCCTGGTTCCTGGTGGCTCTGGGAAGGGAAGTGTGCCCGCTGAGCCGCGTGGCACGTGCCAGCCCCACTGACACCGCCGAGATTTACGCGCTTATCTCTTTGCTTTGAAAGGTAAGAATAATAGTAAAATGTTAATGCAGCACTCTGTGTGTAATGCTGTACATAAAGGAGTGACATGACGTGAGAGACTGATAAATCATCGCCGCTTTCAGACCATCATCTGCACAACGTGCACAACTCATGGCTTCTCCCAGTGCAGGAGGATGCTTGGGAGCCCAGAGCAGCTCCGACACACCTGGGAGCAGTTGTTGGAGCTGGGTTTTCACAGAATCATAGGGGTTGGAAGGGACCTCAAGAGATCATCGAGTCCAACCCCCCTGCCAAAGCAGGTTCCCTACACCAGGTTTTATGGCACCCATGTCCCTGTGCTGCCTGCAGCGTGGTCCACACCTCCTGCTGGCATCAGTGTGCCAGGAAAGCGATGCCACGTGCCACGATGCTCACACACTGAGTCCTCAGGAGGAGCACTGTGGCTGCAGGGAGGTCCGGGTGCCCGGTGGGTGATGGGTGCAGCAATGTGCTCAGCCCAGCCAGCACTGTGCTGGGGGTGAACTTGGCTCGGTCACCATGGAAACAGTGCTGGCCCCAGCGCTGCTCATGTGTGCACGAGTCCCGTTGACCTCACTTAGAATTATTACCTTTGGCCAAATAAAATAATTTGTGTTAATAAAGAGACCATTTTCAGTCGGCTTCCAAGCAAGCCTTCCCCAGAAGGCAGAGTGACTCCTTAATTACACTTTTACTGCAAGGTGATTAATGTTCAATATGTGATACTCCGTTTAAATAAGTCGCTTATTAACACCTTTAATATGTTTTAATTCTTTTCCCCCTCTTTTTCCTCCTCCCTGCTCCCTGCGGCACGAGGTGGAGCTCTGCTCCTGGGCACAGCACCCACGGGCTGAGCCACAAACAGCCCCAGAATGGGGGAAAACCCACCTGGTTGGGGTCAGCAGCAGTGAGGTGAGATGGGCAGTGTGCTGGGAACTGACTGTGCTCCCCCCAGTTTTGGGGACAGGGAATACACGTTGCTGCTACTGCATATCACTAAAGCTGAGCCTATGTTGCTCTGAAAGTGCATCTGATCCAACTCTCCGTTGCATTTCATCTGTGCTGTCAGGCCAGGAAAGGTCGTTTGGGTGCTGATTCCTCAGTGCAGTGTGAGGAGAATGACTGCAAATGTTTCGCATGTGATTGTAGGACTTATTTTCCACCCCCCCACACCCCTCTGTGGCCTGGTTGGTGCTTACCAAGAGAGGGATTTCCGTGACTGAAACGGATTGTTTCTCAGGATTGCAGACCAAGTTGGAAAGTTAAAAAGTAGTTTTATCTCTGCTTCTTTTAGGAGTAGTTTATTTGTGCAGCAACAGATGTGTCCAGGTGCGTTATTACTTGTCACACAGAAGCTGTGTTAGCAGTAATAGCCCTCTCCACATTGCTTTGCTTTTCACACGTGTGACTTTTCCAGGGTGTGCTCTGAACAAATCTCGGTGCGATTCGCAATGCTTCACAACGGCTGAGGGTGATGCGTGGGAAAACTCATCTTAAAAAGTACATAAATGCAAATCTGATGTAGCTGTGGGGTGCACACGGGTGGGGAGAAACCACCAGCGTTATTTCCAGACTGTGCAGTGGAGAGGTGCTCCAAGGGATGCTCTGAAGGATGCTCTGAGGCTGGCACTGCTCTCCTCCTGCAGCCTGTGCAGGTTTGATGGCTGGGGCTTGCTCTCTCCTGCTTTCCTGTGTGTCAGGGCATGCTGCAGAGTTAAAATCACAAAGTAACCAATGGTTTCTAAGTGAATTTGCCCCTTAATTTGTCAGGAGGAGCTTCAGAGGAGGTGCTCAGGTGCTCTCGGTTATAAATGTGGTGGAGCTCCTTCATCTGTTTTCTTTCCTGCTCTGTGCCTTCTGCATGGAGTTGGACGTTTGCTGTTGCACTGAAGGAGTGGGATCTGTCCCTTTGGTGATTTTGGTTTTGAGCATTCATTAAATGATGAGAACAGTTCATTTAAGAGGATGCCTCTGTACAGCCCCATGGGAGGGGGACATGTGCTTTTCTCTGGCTGTTTCCCCTGGTCTGCTTCCATCTCCTCCTAGTTTCCATCCCCTCTGAACAGCTCAGGAAATGGTGCAGCTTTGCTCGGGCTGTGGAAAGAGGTGAAGCTGTGCTGCAGGAGGGTGTGAGAGCTGCGGTGGTGCCGGTGCTCAGTGAGATGTTTTCTCCATGATTTGTCCCATTCCCCACCCCGGGCAGAAAGGCACCGTGCTCCCCCACCCTGCATTTCCCCTCCAGATGTTTGTGAGCTCATTAGCTCCCAGGGCTGAGCCGCACATCACCGAGCGGTGCCTCAAAGTCATCCGTTCCAGGACTAATTCTCATCTGAAATGAGCTTTCATCACATTCAATAAAACTTCAGGTAATTGTGAGAGCAGTGTTTCTGTAACACTCGAGGCCCAGCGGACGGCTCCAGCCCACCCTGGGCTGCCCATACCCAACAGTGGAGCAGCTCCGTGCTCCCGAATCTCAGCCCCACTTCTCTCCCTCTACTGCCGTGGCCAAAGCTGAGATGAGAAATTCAGCAAAAATAAAATAAATAGGGAAGTGCAAGTATGAAGACAAACCCACAGAGGCATGTGCCTGTGACTTACAGCCCGCAGCTGCTTTTATGGAGGTTCCTTACTCTCTGTAAATTGATGAAGCTTAAAGGGGAGGCTAAACTTTTAGCCGATATATAGGTGGAGTGATATTAAATTCCCGTACTAAAGATCATCATTAACCTGTTTGTTTTTTATGGGGCTAGCAGTAAACACAATGGGCTGTGAACAGCGCTTTTAATTATTCCAATGAATATTCATAACGTGCAGGACCTTGAGAGTAAATAAAGGCAAGAAATTGTTCTGCAGAGCTTGATACGCAGAAAAGAGCCTTAAATTCAGAGGGAGCAAAATGAAATACACTCTGTGAGTGTCTCGTCCTGCAGTTGCTCAGTGTTAAGAAGGGGACACAGCTCATGCTCAGCAGTTTGTTGCAGAGCCTTTGTTTGCGAGTTGGCACTGGGGACTTCAGGATAATTTTGCTCCTCAGAGTTCCTGGTACAGGGATGGAGTCCCTTGTCCCCACACAGGTTTCATGGGTGCAGGGGGCTGTGTGTGCAGGGAAGGCAATGATGCGTTTGGGGTGTAAGTGTAGGCACGAGGGCTGTGTTCTCATGTGGGTAAGCCCTTTCCTGGCTGCTCGGTGCTGCTGGCAGAGCTGGGACACCAAGGATGTGACCTCAGGGTTGAGCAGGAGACGCAGGGTCCGTTTCTTTGCACAGCTGATGATGGCCCCACACCAAATCCCACCCCTCTGGTGGAGGTGGGACAAGGACAGGGATGGCTTTGCGTGGTGCCCAGCCCTCCCTGTGCCTCCCTCACCTGTTCTGGCTCCACACCAATGTGCTCCCCACCCCGACCGCCTTCATTATGGGCTGCTGGTCCACCAGACCGCAATGCATTTATAATTTTTATTGTTATATCTTTTAATTTTATTTTGCTTTCCTTGCTGTCTTGCAGAAGGGAAGATAGGAGTCCATATTTATTACAGTGCAAACGATCTACCTCTGCGAATGTATGTATCAGTTAATTTAATCTCAGCGGTTTTATTTAAACTGTTTTTCCTTCCTTTCTTTACTTCCCTCCTCCCATCTCTCCCCCTCTTGCTCCTCCTCTTGGCGCAAGGTGATCAGTTTGTTTAAAATAATAAAAAAAAAAAAGAAAGATGGAAAGTAAAACTATCCCGTGCCTTTTATAACCAGAGCTGAAAAGGCTTTTTCTGGTTGCTACGGCATCGCGCTGCCTCTCACCGTGTGCCTCCCGTGGCCCCCAGCCTGATTGACATTTACAAATTACCAAGCTGAGAGTGTTCAATCTTTGACCCGTGTGTTTCTATTCAGCAATGAGTGAGATTTGCAAGCATTTTGTCATATAATTACTGCAAATCCCTTGAAAATTTCCACAACAACGCCTAGATGAATGGTAATTTGTGCAGACAGCCGCTGATGCCTTTACAATGCACTAAGATGCAAAACAGTCGAATTTTTTTTTATATATACATATATATTTTTTTGCCCGAAGATTTCTTGGGGGGAAAAAAATGTTGTGCATGTGAGCGTGCCGTAAAATATTTGGATTGTTAGATTTATTTGCTTACACAGCCTATATTTGTGCTGATTTTATTGTATTGACTGTATGCATTTTTTTCCTCCCGTTCTACAGTTTTATTGTGCGTTGGTCATATGCATACATCACCAGCATTGTTCTCCAGGAAATTTATTCCACCTTTCAGCGTGCTCTTGATAGGACTTATTGCATTACTAGTTAAGTGCTGAGATTTGCTACTACAAAGACCTGAAACAGCCCCTTGTAATGTTTATTTGCCAGCCCCAGCTGAGGTCATATGTTCTCATAGCACTTGGTGTGGCACGGCCACGTCTCACGGCCGCTGGGATCCAATGGAGTCTGGGATGGATCTGGTGCTGCCCAAAGGAGCAGATGACAGCACCTGTTGAAATCACACGTGTTTATTCGTTGCTGTGTGTATTTGTCTGTTTTTTACCCACCTGTGTCAGCGTGGTTGCTGTGTATTGGCCAACGTGCCCAACCTCGTGAGTGGAACCACCAGCAGCGCTTCGGGGTCACTCGGATTGCCTTTCCAGACTCTGATGCTCCAGTGATGTATGCCTATTTATTTATTTATATGTACATTTATGAATGGTGTACAAACCTACCCAGAGGCTGCAGGTGCAGCGGGAGCTTCCCCTCTTGCAGGCCTGTGCTCACTGCAACCCCTGCAGGCGTTGCAGTGATAACCAAGCTGCATTTCAGTTGTTGGCACTTTTTTCTTCCTCCCACCACTGGATGGTTGCGTTGGCTCTGCTGTGTGTGCAGTGTGAAATGCTGGTGCTGCTGTCGTGGTGCCCATTGCATGGCACAGGGATGCTGGGCTCCCCAGTCCTTCCCACTGTTATTTATTGTCACCGTGCTGTTCTCACCGAGTCAGGCACCGTTTTCCCTTTGCTGAGGGGTTTCCACTCTTCTCTTTGCACGTGATTCTCGTGAGCGGTGGAGAAGCGCAGACTTTGGGCTCTGTGAGCACATCGGTGTGCACGTGTGGGAAGGAATTGTGTAGGAAGGAATTCTGGGGGCTGCTCCTTCGCATCGTGTCCCTACAGTTTGTGAACAGTTGGGTTGGAGGCGCTGGGTTGGCTGAGGGCAGGTGGCACAGCCCCGTCCTGCACACCTTCCACTCCTGGAAAGACCTACTTCTGGTGGGGGGAAAAAAAAGAAAACAAACTCAGAGCAGAAAGAGGTTTTCTCAAAGCATCTCTCCCAGCACTGCCCGTCCTGAGTTCTGTGTGCTGGGTCACTGTGACAGATCAGAGGGAGAGTTCAGCAGCGCCTGAACAAACCACTGCTGTCATTAGGCTGGAAATGTAATCTCTGCGGAAGGAGAGGCCATGGTAGACTTAGCAAGATCTGTTCACGTTATGGGAATTTAATGCACCTGGTAGAAACTAACTGCAGGTCATCAGTTTTTATTGGCATAGTGCAGACATGCAGTGTGATGAACTGACCTGGCAAAGCATTAACAAAGACAAAAATAATAATAATAATGAAATCCCACATCTGTGGGTTTTGTTTTTGGTTGTTTTTTTTTTTTTTTTCTCCTGGCTATCCCTGAATTGAGAGTGAATGCTGCACTTCAGGTGCTTGTGTGTTCTTCCCCTGTAATTTCTGCTGCTGTGCCACTGATGTAGATGTGCTCTTATACAGAGTTCGCAGATAAATTTTTGTCTGACGTGTATCTAGAACTTCTGTAGTCACCTACTAATTTAAACCAATTTGCCCTAGGTGATGGGTGAGTACACTTGAAAATTAAATGGGTCTGATTTAAGCATCCCTTCTCCGAAGCCAAAGATTATATAATTAAATTAAAAGAAAATGTGTTTTATAATAAACTGTATTTCCTCTTGGCAAAATCCAATTTTGAAACAAGATTGTAATATCATATCGAAAAATGTTTTCCCATGGGTATTACCAGTCTATTTCATTTAATTGTTTTCACCCATCGTATGATGAGCTTTCAAAGCAGCGGAAGGAGCGTGGTTTTACAAAGAAGAAGGGGAAAGGTGGCAGGGAGAGGGCAGGATGTCCTGCCAGCCCTGGGCTGGTGACGTGGTGGGCTCAGTGAGCAGTGCAACCTGACTGCCCAGAGGGCAGGAGAGCGGTGGGTTTGGGGACACTTGCAGCTGACCCTCAGCATCTCAGGTTTGCCTTCCACAGCCGTAGTTGGGCGTTTGAGGAGACTTAATGAGCCATGTGTTAAAGATTTTGCACTTAAGCAGAAAATATTTAATGCTCTGGGTCTGAGTGCGGGTGTGCTCCTTCCCCAGTGCAGCTGTTGGTGTCGATGCTCGGGGTCGGATGATGCCGTGGTCTCCTGGGGGAAGCAGGGAGGACCTCTCATACGTGGGTTTGGTGTCCCAGCAAAGCGACTGCAGCAGGGGGAGCAGCCAGGTGGGATGGTTTCAAGTCCCCATGGCCACAGATGGGACCATACCACTTCCTTCCATGTCCTGTCAAACAAATCCGCATCCCTGCAGCCGTGATGTTCCTGGGGCCACTGGTTTCTCAATGCCAGCCGCGTGCTGTGAGCTGGAGCCCCAAAATGAAGCCTTGCTTGCGGGCTTCCCGGCTGTGCTGCGCTCGGAGGCCTCGTTAAACCCTTCAGAGCCTTTATCGGGGACGGAAACATTGACTTTCTGGGAAAATGTTGATTAAAGCAACAGTGAGTGGGAGCTGGAGGGCAGTACTGCTGGGCCCGGCCCGAGGAGCAGCACGGCACGCTGCGGTGATGCGATGAGTGCTGCTCAGGTCGGGCTGTGCAGGAACGGGGACGCAGGAGGGAGGAAACGCTTTCTGCGGTGTGCAACCGCCGTCAGCCATTTTAGGTTTCTGAATCCTATTTCCCTGGTGCTTCCAAGAGAAGCTTTTGGGGGAGTCCCCAGCTAAAACTCAAATTTGCATTTAAATGGAGTTTTTCTCTCTCTCTCTCTTTTTTTTTTTTTTTTAATGAGCAGGATGCATGGGAGACTCAGACTATTAGGTTTCCTTGTGGGAGAGTGTGGAATTCTCTCACCTTTTACTTCCCACCCCCCTCCCCATCCCCTTTAATGCACACTTTAAATTAGACATTAAAAAAAGGGAATAGTGCATCTTTAAGGAGGATATAATCATAAACAAATAAGTCTCGTTGCCCTTGCAGCAGAACTAATCTTCCCTCAGCTGAGCTGTGATATAGATCAGTAACAAGAGCCACGCGCAGGGGGTTCCTTTGAAATGCATAATACCTCCTCGTATAAATTGGAGTTGGTGTGATGGAGCTGTGAGATGACATATTGTGGCATGACCCCTCTCTACTGATTGTGGGTGAACCCTGCAAAGGTAAATCTAACACGGCGCACACATCAGACAATTTCATTTTCATCACCCAGGGACAAAAACATAGCAACAGAATCTTTTCAAATGATAATCTGCATGCTGGGCGGAATATTTTCCCTCCCTCCCTTCCCGTTTTTCTTTTTCTTTTTTTTTCTTTTTGCATGTTCAATTCATGATGTAGGTGAAAGGAATTATAAATTGCTTCCAAAGTTCATTCATTCCCTTCTTCTCATTCTTCCCTTTCTTTTCCTCCTTCTCCTTTTGCTTTTGTTCTCTTTTCCTCTCCACCTTTCTCCTGTCTGTTTTGTGGTGGGTTTTTTTGTTTGTTTGTTTTTTGTTTTTCTCGAAAGAGAAAAGGACACTGCGAAAGTTTGGCATTGTGTATGTGTAACTGATTCATTCTTCTCATCCCCTCAGGGACGTTCCAGTAATAATGATTTATAGGAGTGCAAAAATCTACGCTCTTGCTGTCACCAACTAATATCCCTCCTACCCTCCAAAAAGGGGTAAGATCTTTTCCTGGGGAAAGATCTCCCTGTACGAACCCTTCTCCCCTGCTTCTCTCTGCTCCCCCTTCTCCTTCCTGCACCATTCTATTCAAGTACTGGGAGCAATCAGCTGACATGCATCACACCAGCCAGGAATACATCGTCCTGCAAAACCCTATCTCGTCTAGAACTAGTCCCAGTTGACTGAAATGATGTTGCATAGCTGTTCTTTGTTCCTTTATCCGATAGTTCTGTGTTGTGCGATATTTGCAGTCTTGTTTCTGATGTGCTGTGCTGTGCAGGGCTGGGGAGGCTCAGGCCCTGCTGGGAAGGACAGTCCATGCTGTGTAAGCAGGCCTCGAGGTCCAGCAGCCCGGCACTGCTGCAGCAGGAGGGCTGAGAGCTGCCCAGGTTGGGGCCGTCACATCATCCCGTCATCCCATCCCTGATGCTGAGTGACACAGCTATTGTGTGTGCGCAGAGCGACGCGGAGATGGGTTTGTCGCTTCCACCTAGCGTGATGGCCGTCACCTCCTCACCGAGGAGGGGAGCGAAATTGAAGGAAAAGAGGTCAGGAAGACCTGGTCATCCCCTGCCCTTCTTCCACACCGCTCCTTCCTCCGGATGGAAACGAGGGATGACAGCTTGCGTGCCGCCTGGGACTGCTGGGATGCAGAAGGACATATGTGAGAGCAGGGCCGGGCGGTGACGCTGACACCGCGGTGACAGTGACAAGTTCCTCCATTAGAAGGAGTCCCCACCATGCCCCCAGCACCAGCCCTGTCTTGGTGTCCCATGGCTGCCATGGGGCAGTGGCCGAGGAGTGGCTTTGTGCGCCCCATTGGCACGTGGGTGCAGAGATATCTGGCCATGCAGGCCGAGGTGGAGCGAGTGTGAGAGGCCTAAGGGCAGGGCTGAGATGTGTGATGCTCCCATCTTGCCTTCGCTTCGCCGGTCACGGGAGCCTCCCTCGGCCTATTTACTCTCTCAGGCATCTATTTGTAAAAGTTATTAGCAGATTGCTGGTTTTCTATCAACCTCAGGCACCAGTCTCCCAATGACACCGTTGTGCTGTAATAAAATGCATCTGATAATCCTCAGATAAAGGCTGGGGAGGTGGGGGAGAGGAGGGGCTCTCACGTGGATCCTCCAAGGGACGGGGGCTAGAAAAGGGTTAAACACTCGTGTTTCTAAATGGCTGAACTACTGTATGTTGTAGTTTTCAACTGCAAATCATCTTTAATAGCAGACATCACGGGATGGCTCATTACATTAAGCTATTTTTCATGCTATCTCCTGTAATATCCTTTAATCCAATGCGTTTCAAATCACCTCAGGCTAAAATAAGAGACATAGCGATGTAATAGCCTAGTGTATTAGTGGGTTAATTGCCCTGTTGTACTCTCTCGTAGATATCTCTGGAATGAGTTCTATATTAATTGTAAATTGCTTAATACATTTAACTCCTTGAGCAGCTCTGCGCTGTGCCTGCGGTGGGCGGCCAAAGTTTGGGCGGTGTCCTGGCTGCATCCCACCGTGTGCCCGTTGCCGTCCCCAGTGGGGCACCTGAGGGAGGAAGGTCTCAGGAAAGCAGTCCATCTCAGTCCCGTGTTGCTGCTGGGGAAGATGAATGGACGGCTCTGCAGCGCTGCCATCGGAGGCGGCGGCGGTCACGGACGCACGCGGCGTTTGGTGTCGCACGTCATGTGCAGCTGGTGGTTTTCAGAAATGACTTTTGTAGCAACAGGCAGACGTGGCCGCAGATTTGCAGTCACTTTTCTGAAGGTTGGAGTGTAAGAGCTGGCGGGTTCGCTGAGGGCAATGCCACTGATTTCCCTGGATCGCTCCCAGGCGGTGCGGGAGGGATGGAAGGAGGAGCAGCCCAAGCAGAGGCTGTGATGTGTGCAGGTGAGGCATTGCTTGCTCATCTCTTCAGGGACGTTCTCGTTTCTAAAAGTGCTGGCAAAAACGTTACTGCAAATTTAAAGGGGAGGTGCAGAATAGGAGTGCAGAAAAGCACCGTGTTATGGAAATTTAGGAGAAACTTTCCTGAAGTGCCACCTACTGCTTAAAAGCAGCAGCAGAGCAGCAGGGTGGTGGGGATTTGACCTGTGCCTGAAAGCTGCCCAGCACAGTGCCCACGGCACACAGCTCTGCGCCGTGTCTGCTGTCTAAGGGAAATACAATGCCTGTGAGGATGCAATCCAGGGAGCCTTTATGTAACGCACAACTTCAGACGCATGCTCCAGTTCCAGTGCTTCTAACAGAGCAGCGTTTTAATGCTCCTTACAGCTGGAATGTTTAGGGGAGGTGATGTTGTGCTTGGGGTGGGAGCTCAGCAGGGCTCCCCTGTCCCAACCGCCTCATGCAGGGTTCTGTTCCTGCTCACATCACTTGCAGAGCTTCGTGCACGATTATTTGGGCTTAAAGAAATAGCATCACTGTATTCCAAAACACAACACAAAGGTATCTGAGAGACAAGCTGGGTGAAATGTTTGCAGCTCGTAGAGGAACGTTCCTGTGGAGCTGGGGAGACAGTTGTTCTGAGAGGGAAAGACACCCAGTGCTTAGAGAGCTGGAAAAAATCCATCGAGTAATTCTCTCTCTATAAAATAGGTGGTAATGCAATCTGAGCTTAATTTTGATGGCACGCTGTACTTCATAACAGTGACAACACCTTAAAAAATGTAATGAAAGGGCCTGATTTATTACCGAAATAATCCATTCAGCACTCCAATAAATAAAGGGAGAAAATACAACCAATGTTTCGGGAGAAGCAAAGAAAAAAAAAAAAGAGAGAGAAAAATTGCACCGCGTAGCAGTTTTCTGCGGACGCATCCAGAGGCTGTGCCACATGGTTTCCCTTGATTTTTTTATATATAGATATTTTATTTTTTATCGATTCAAAGCCAGATTTGCAGCTCAGGCCTGGTGTCTGCTCTGCGTTTACCTCTAGAATTCCAGCTATGAGACAAACACAGAGTGGCTCTTGGGTGGCCACGAGGAGGAGGAGGAGGGGAGGGGAAAACCCCTGTGCTCTGCCTTGCAAATATTTGATTTCGAATGCGCTCTCGTAGCTGTTATGAAGTACAAAGCAAACATGTTTTCTCCTCGTGCCAGATTTCTTTTAATAACGCTGTGTTACTTCTGCACATGTCAGCTGCAGCCTCGCTCCGTTCTGGTGGCACTCAGCCCGGGCTGAGGGTTGGGTGTTTTATGCTCCCTCTCCATCGCTCCCATTAATCTGTTTAACATGCTGGCGATGGAAATGAAAGCAAAGGCGATGAAATCCCTGCGTGGCAGTGCTGGTGCTGTCGTTGTGCATGCACGAGGAACCCGAGCTGCCCGAGGTGGGTGCTGGCTGTGCCCCCCGAGCCCTGCCCGGCCTAATTGGGCTGTTTGTTTGGCAATAAGTGATTCCTGCCTGTCACGGGCCGGATTGTTTCTCACACCATTAAATGAAGTTCTGCCGTATTGATCCCTGTTTTTCCAATTTGAAGCCTGGAAAGTGATGAAGACATTTTCTTGTTTTCTCATGTACTTTTCCCTCAGTTCATTTAGGTGAGCTGTCTTTAGTTCCTTGCTCCGCTCGCTGTAATTGCTTCTTCAGAGTAATGCTGCACCGCCGGCCCTCCATGGGCAGAGCGAGGAAGGCCAAGCTGAAGTCATCAGCAGAGGGTTGGTCACAAATGACATCTCCAGAGCACTGTCTGCTGCTGGAGCCTCAGTCAAACAGTGCCCAGAACTGAGGGCAGGACCACGGGACAGCTTCAGGCTGCTCAATATTTGGCTCCAGAGCTGGAAATACCACGGGATATTGGTTTTCTGTGGGCACAGATGTCGTTCTGTGTTGACGTTCAGATGTTTGTGAGGTGTGCAGGGGGAACACGGAGAGGTAGCTCCTTTCTGCCGGTGTATGTGGAGATGTTCCTGCTCCCTGTGAGCACAACGTCAAGAAGAAATGTTCTTTCCCTGGCTTATCTCGTAGCTGTGCAGATGGGAAGTGCCGAGGACTGTGGGTTTGGGGTGCACAATCTGTCCTTTGCACTCTTGGCATCTGTTATCATGGAGGCCCCCAATCCTGAATAGCCTTGCAAAGTGCTATTACAATACCAAACAATCTGTAAAATAGACGAGAGATAGGGAAAGGGATGCAGCAGAAAGATGGGCTTGTGCCAATACATTATTCCAAGAACAGTAACAAATCCAGAGTGTGGTTGAAGACGTGGTGCCACGCAGACACACAGGGACAAAGCTTGGGTCGGAAGGACACATTTCAGCAAGGGAGCTGCACTGGACATGGGAAGGAGCAGAAATTCATGAGTCAGGAAGGTTTCAAAATCTCCTTCCCTTCCCTGCGATTGCCAAATCCTCAGAAAGAGGGTGAATATAAGGAAAGGGGGTAATTCTTAGAACCAGGAGATCAGGTCACCACCTCAGCAGTAGGGAAGAGATTATGTGTGTGAGCTTTCTTGGTTTGTTTCTTTCTTTTTTTTTTTTTCTTTTTTTAATTTATTGTAAACTACCTTATGACAATTGGTGATAAAAGAGCTGAACCCTTTCAAAAATCCGTTTTAATCAAACACCGTATGACCTCATAGATATGCATAGGATTTAGAAATAACATGGATTTTAATGAAGGTACTTGAAAGGTATGGTGCCATATTGCAATTTTATGGAAGATCTTAGATTAATGAAATTAAACGTGAACTGCATTGTTTAGATGATGAACTTAAGGTCATATCTGCAGCATTTGAAAGAGAAACCTTGAGTGGAGAGTGTAGAATCATTGATTTAGACCCTGGTAGACAGCTGAATAGCAAGCATTGAAGCATGAAGGTAAATTCCCATATTTCATTGTTAGAAGGTTAGCTGGTGGCTGCCAGCTTTTCAGTGATAATCACCAACCAATTCCACCCTGTTTCAAAAAAGATTTTGCCTTTGTGTGCTAAGACACTTTTAAAAACCATTACTGTTCAAAGCAGGGGCACACTGTTTAAAGAGAAGCCATTTCTGGGAAGTACAGGATGGCAATGAGTTGATGCTGTCCTTGGATAGCGATGCTATTAAGTTCATTAGGATAATCATCCATTTAAAATGCTTATAAGGAGAATTTAGACTGTTTGCTGAGGGTGCCAGACACCTCCTACTGCAAGTCATAGAATCACAGCTACCCGTCAGCAGTAATTAGCTCTTTTGCTTCCTTAAGATGGTTTATAAGACAATGGCCCTTTCAGGTTTAAGTACTGTTTTCCTGCCCAGACACACACAGGCACACAGCACACACACACACACAGGGAATGGATGCGTGCACGTGTGTTGAAGAAACAGACGTGAATGGATACAACAGGAAAACTGCAAGGAATGAAATCCTCGGGCCTGAAGAATAAGTGATAATGGAATGATACTGCCAATTACAGCTCAAGAACAGTGTTGTCACAGGGAACAGCTCATGGAGATGGAAGGATGAGGGGAGGAGAAAAGGTTCCCTTTTGACAGTTTGCCGTTAAAACGAATTTGTCAAGGATGTTAAAATTAGATTTAACTGGGCCAGATCCTCAGATGACATAAATCAGCCTGGAGACTTCAAACCATGAGCTGGCCACACATTCCTCTTTGTTCTTTCTTCATCTTTATTATCTGCATCATAACACTGCCTGAAGGCTGCAATGATGCTTTAAGCCCCATTGTCTTAGCACTGTACCGATGCAGTAAGAGAAGGTATTGCCCTGTGTTCCCCTGCTCTGGGCACTGTCTTTTATCACTTAAAACATCTGTGGGTTTTACAAACCAGGGAGGGTGAGAGGAGCTGCTTTCCACAATGGCACGAGTGATCACTTTTTTGCATACCAGAGTGAGAACACGGAGATGGGGGCAAACCCAAAGAGATGCTTGCAGGTGGGAACGGGGTGGGTGTCGTTCTGTGTGCGTTCTCCTCCAACCTGAGTTTCTGGCAAGCTGAGTGAAACTCTGCCACATCAGGAAAACTGCCAGTGAGGAAATTAGAGAAGAAATAGTGTTAGATAATGGTCATAAATGCATTATGATCATTCCTTTCATTAGAAACTTCCCTGTTTTCTCCCTGGCGTATACCAGAAACAGCTTGCATGTAATTTATTTGTGTGTGTTTGGGGAGAAGAGGCAAAGAGAATAAAATCTAAGCCATTAGACATTCAGAAAGACAGCTGGGAGATGTAGGGACATGATGCTTATGAAAATAAATGGAAGCCATGTGTCTAAACCCCATGGTCATTCTTGAAGATCTCGTCCCTAGTAGTTACCTGGCAGTCCATTCCAAATGGGGCAGTGCCTCTCACATCTCCAGCATGCATCCCAGTGCAACTGGGCAGTAAGAGCAGCTTACGTGGGATCCAAGGGGGCCAAACCCAGCTGTGCACCACGCACAGCTAACCAGTGCTCTCAGTAAGGAGAGCACATAACGGTACAGATCCTTGAAATGTTACAGAGCATCACAGAGGGAAGCTTGCTGTAGAGAAAAGTCAGAGTGGCCCAGCAGGTCAGGGCGGATCCAGAGGTCTCTGCCACGTGCAGCTCTTGGCACTGGTCAGACTGACCTGGTTCTGTGGAGCTGCTTGGCTGAGCGTTTCACAGATCCGTAACATCCCACTCTGTGCTAAATCTGCCAACAAATATTTTTTCATTTTTTAAAGAATCTATTGGCACTGGCCACTTCAGAAACGCTGACCCATTAAGTCTAAACAGGCAAGTTAGGGCGTGTTAAATATCAATTGATTATAGAACCCATATTAATTGACGTTTAGCAGCCCCACTAATGGAGAGGAGCTCATTACATAGCAGTTAACCCTCAACGCATATATATTAAATAATCAATTAGTATTTATTTAACATACAATCACCTCCCTATTAGAGCTAAATTAAAAGCCTCTTTATGGAGGCCTAGCAGAAAGTGCTGCACTGTGCTAACCTGCAGCCAGGAATGTGCATTAACTGCGTGGATCCTCGGTAGCTCCACTGCCCCTGGGATACTTTAAGTGACAAACTGGAAGAAGGGTATTGCTGTTACACCTGGCCCTGGGCTGGGATGGGGCAGGGGGAGGCACAGCTCATGATAAATCTTCCATAGAGCCGTGGCAAGAGCAAGCACAGCTCCTGCAGCACAGTGTCCTCCTGGGAGAGGCCAGGATGAGAGGGAAGGGGGGACGGGGGCAAAGTCAGAAGTTCCCCTTTGAGGACAGATGGGAAAGGTGCTGCCTGTCCCAGGCTGAGCTCTCTGTGTGTTTGGGACATCCCTCAGCTGTGAAAAGGCGGCTTTAGCACCACGCCTGAAAGCAGATGGTTCAGTTAAAACTCTCTCTAAATGATAGGATGGGTGGAACTCAACAGAGGAAGGTGAGCTGAATTTCTCCAGAATAAACACGGTGCCAAAAGAGCGCCCGCAGCTCCCGGGCAGGGGAGGGTGCTCACGCTGGGAATGTGCAGTGGGTGTACCCCAGAGATGTGGGATGCACAAGAGGAAGGCCTGAAACTGGAAGAAGTGTATTTTCAAGGGTAAAAAAAACCAAACAAACAAGAGAGATGTGGGCAGACAGCGAGGCTGTATAGAAAGCAAAGAGGTGGCGTGGTTGGGTAATGGAAATAGGGCAAACTGGGGAGCTCGGAAAGGAGGAGAACTAAATTGCTCGAAATGAGTCTCTCCTGTGTTATGTCCTGAGCTGCCGTTTCCATCTGTGTGGAGTGCAGAATATAAGCAAATGGATTTACACCAAACAGAGATAGGAGTAAGGGCCTGGCAAGGAAGAGTAAAGCACGGAGCAATTCTCTTTTCCTTGGAGCCTCGGTGAGTTTTATATTTGGGTCTAATAGGCCCCAAACCCATCTGGAGTTGAATTATATCACCCCTGCCCAATGCAATAATCTGTTTTCTGGTGGGGGAGAGCTGGGAAATCAAGCAGCTTCTCCAGAAGTCAATTTTGGTTCTCAAAATGGAGCCAGCTTGAGAAATAGTCATTGATCCACTTCTCAACTTGGAGCAAATTTCCATAAAAATAATCAGATGCTCCCAGCTGCCAGAATTTGTAATGCTGTGTGTTTCCCTGGGTGGGGTGGGAGGGCTGGGAGAACTGAGGCTGAGCAGGCACGCTCACTGCTCTGGGCTTTGGGTTCCTCCTCTTTGCCATAGAAAGTCTGAATCGGGAGTTGCACGGGGGAGGGGGTGGGAGAGGATGCCTTGACCGCCCTCTTGGCAAAAATAAATGAGCTAATGAAAGCAAGTTGTTTGGCCTCGTCCTCAGCTGATGGAAACTGGAGCTGCCCTATCAGCCTTAAAAAAGCCTTGATCCATTTAGGCTCCTGAGAAAGTGTCCGTGAATAACCCAGGGAATGCGGCTTGCTGAGATGCCCTGGAAACTTGGGGAGCTCTGAGAGCAGGGCAGCTGAGTCCATTCCTACATGTGTGCAATGGGGTCTGTGCCACCCCCCCACTGCCCCTGACTGCCCCAGAGGGAGAGTCCCAGCCCCTCTGCATCTGTGGCTGTGGAGCAGCACAGGGTGCCAAGGGGTGCAGGGGCGACAGAGATGGGGCAGGACCAGGCACATAACCAGGGATGTTCCAGAGGGGAGAGTTTGCTGAAGGGATAAGCAAAATAAAACAGGAGGCACGTGGCAATGCTTTGTGAAGGGTGAGGGTAATAACAAACCTGAGAGAAATATGTTGCTTAAAACATCCAGCCAAAGACCCAGACAGGATTTTACTGAGAATGTTTAATTGTATTTCAGGCCACCTCTGCTTTTCATCTCTGCTGTGGAGTAAAGTGCAAGCACGTATCAGTTCCTGCCCCCCAAAACTCGGGGAGGACTTTGCTGTTCGCTGCTCTACAGTGGAAAGAGACCTTCGTGCTCTTCTGCCTCCAAGGACAGCACCAGTTGCCTGAGCAAGTGATGGTCACCTGTATTCACAGGTATATGATGTATTTTTAGCACCTGCAATAAATTACTGCTTCTTTCCTTACAGCTTCTGGAAACATTCCCAGTCCTTGGCGTATGCATCAGGGCTGTTGTGCTGCCACAAAGAGGGAAGTATCTCGTTCTTCTGTTATTTATTAGCATATGCCATAGTGTGAGGGACTGTGCTGGGGGGGGAACCTTGCTGTGAGGGGCACTGGGTAAACACAACCAAAATGACAGCAGTAGTCCTCATTGCAGGGCGTCAGCAACTCAGACAGCCACGTCAGTGAGGGAATTTGAGAGATGGGATGTGACACAAGCAAAGGGAAGGATGGGACAGCCTGCAAGCACCGAGCGAGCTGCGTGATTTTTTGTAGGTGTGTTCATTCTCTGAAGCACCTCGAAGGAAACACAAATGAAACATACCCTGGATGGGTCTATGGGCAAACAAGGCCTGCTGGAGCTTCATGTTACAGACGTAGAGACTTCTTTATCTCACAGAAAGAGACAACCAAAGGGCTTTTTGAAAATTTGAGGAAGTCATTGGAGGGGTGTTTGTGCCTAAGAGCACAGCGGGATGGCTCACGGAGCCTGAGGAGCAGGGAGTTGTGCACTCTTCTATTAATAACAAGCAGAAGGAAGTAGCAGAACAGAAGCAGTGGAGCAAATCCGAAAGCAAGTGCCCCACCAGACAAACAAACAACTCACCAAACAAAAGCAGATCCATTTCCGAGGTAAAATTTGTTGGCAGTCAGAATGGGCCGATGCTTCCTAAAGCAACCAGTTTAATCCCTCCATTCTGCAAAGGCAATGCCAAACAAAAGAAATCTGCTAAACATTTTCTATTAGCCTGAAATTTTGCCGCAGAGAAAATGATAACATGGAAGGAATTTCCTTGGGAAAGAAAAGAGAAAAGGGCGCTGCAGAATTAGTTCAGTTCAGATGACTGCAATGCTAAGAATGAATTCTGGGGCAGGACAGTAAACTCAGCCATGAATATTAATTCTGCTCCTAATCATCCAAGGAGTTCAGTCACTGAAGCCCATTCAGAGTCTGTCTGGTTCCGTAGGCTCAGAGGGATGCTCCAAAAAAACTGCTTTGAAAATCCCAATCCGGACACGTGTCCAACTTTATAAAGATCCTCCTGTGTGGCTGCAGAGAATAAGTAATTTCTATCTGTAACACGTTATGAAGTCCTCAGGAAGTAGGCACCAGGGCAGTGTAAAATGGTTATTTTAGCAGTATCTTCTCTTACAATTGCTTGTTCCCATCTCCACGGAGGGTGGCTGGCAGCACGGCGCTGCAGTGATTTAAACCCACCAGGCTCTGGTGTGGGCTCTTCTTGTGAAGTGCCTGAGCTGCTGTGCAGGACTTGGCCATAAACTGCACAGCCCAAGGAAGATGTTGCTTGTTTTCTAGGACAGGATGAAATCACCCCGTGTATGTCCTCTGTCTATTGCCTCTCCGGGCAGGGAAAACATAAATGCCTTTCCCATGGTTTTATTTATTGCCTTTCTCTGTTTCCTGGGAAAAGCCTGTTTTTATTTTTTAGCACTTTTGTGTGTGTGTGTCTGTGTGGGGTAAGCGTGTGTGTGTGTTTAGGAGGTTAAAAAAAATTTCTTGCTGTCAGCAAGTGATGTTACAAACCTGCTCTGACAAGGCTGGTTGTATATTTACAGTTGGTGAGAGCGAAGGCTTCATCAATCTTCACGCTTTGAAAGGGACAGGCCCGCTCCCATGAGCACCTGCTCCGGGAGAACAGCTGAACTGTGACTTTCCAGGGAGCTAGCTGTAAATTTTAGCCATTCCCCCCGCAGCCCACGCATGCTTGAGCTCTTTAACCTTCCCAGGCTGGCAGGAGTCCCAGCAATCAGTTTAGTGCAAAGACTGGGGTTCTTTTTAATTAACCTTTTGTTTCCCACTGCAGGTGTTTCAAAGTTTCTTAACGTTAAAAAGGAGGAGGGAAAAAACCTGTTTGCAGAGGTGCGTCCGCTCTCTTCCACTCTTGCTATGCTCGGTGATCAAATGGGACCAGTCTTTCTCATGTTTCTGCTCCTCATTTGCCTCCTGCATGCAAGATTATAACAACATCTGCTGAGAACCTCTGTAGGCATCTGCACAAAGTATTCCCGTGAGTGCGTTTCAGCGTTGTCCTGCAAGGTCACACTTCCATCCTTTGTGAGGCACTGCTTTTCCAGCCCACACCGCTTTCTCCAGGCAACTTTCTCCCAACACCTGCCTCCCTGGGTGGGTTGATGTTCTGTTTAATTAGTTTGGCCTCTCTCACCCGGGTGGGGGAAGTTTGATTGGAGATTCAGACAACACTTGTGTGCCTCCAACCTCCGGTCCTCCCAGAGCACACCATGAAAGGAGAAAAATGCCCTCTCCTACAACTGCAGCCAGCCTGTCCTGCGTGGAGCATCTGTGCTGGTACAGCACACAAGGCTGGTGAGCAGTCAGAGCTCAGGAAATGCTGTGGTAGAGCACAGGGACGGGGTTTACTTACATTGTGTTTGGGAAGCACTGCACTATTTTTTAATGTAAAAGCACTCGGTTTTCTTCAGCACTTGTCCTGTTAGTAAAAAGAAGCCGTATCATTTTTTGTGGTTAAGTGTTGACAATATTTGCTGCTTAAAGGCTTGCCATGTGAAAACCCAGCCAGCTGAAATTACAAACACCTCGTTTCAGATGGGAAATATTCCTGTACTGTAACAAGAGAGTGCTGTTGTCCTATTTGAGCAATAAAACTGGTAGAACAAGACTGCTGTATCTCTAAGAAAATTCATATGTGGAAATTCATCACAAGGAAAAAAATACATTTAAGCCTCACTTGAAATAATAAAATACATCTTTTAGCGAAAGTTTCAGACTTTTCTGGATAAGAGGAATAATGGTTTCTATAATTTAATAGGTGCTAGATTTGGTGAGGAGTGCCAGCAAATCCATTTCGCATAATGATATTTTATCTCCCTTGAAATGGTCATTTTCATGAATGCCTTTTTATTGGTTCCCTTGTCCCATGAAGCACCCCAGGCTGGAGCTGCTAGTCCTCAAACTGCAATGTGTATAGTATTGTGTTGGAGTTAAGGTGGATGCAACTATTACAAACTAGAAATGACCCACACAGAGCTGCAGGTGAGAATAACATTGAGAAGACTGGAAATAAAGCAACCAACGACCCACCCCATCTGCAGTCTGTGACCGCTGTCACTAAAAATAAACCACATTTCAGGAAAGGGAATAGAGGATTATTTTTTTCTGGTTGGGAAAAACAAGTCGGAAGTTCATTTTATTTTCAAATGGGAATAAAATGGAAAGAAGGGAAAATATGTAAGGGTTGGTATTGAAGAGGGAGTGCATGATGTTGAAGTGTGATGCATACAGCTGGCATGAAATGGTCATCAACATTCACAGTCAGCACAAGGTCTTCGCTGCCCACCCTCTTACATGCCATGTGCTTGTAATTCTGGTGTAATTTTTTTTTCTAGTTCTGCCACCCTTTGAATTCTCCCATCTGAAGCAGCGTGCAGCCTGCCTGGCAGCTCCTGCAGCCCTGCCTGCGTGCAGGAACGACAGTGTGATCATACTGGGTCCTGAAACTGCAAATGCAGAACGAACCAAGGAGTAAAAGAATTGACAAGACAAGCAGTGGTGGGAAATGGAGGGAAGACTGCGAAAAAGGTTATAATAAATAATAAGAAATGTTGCATGGGCCAAAGGAATAATAGATCAGCGATGGAAAGACTCTAAAAGCTGCTGAGGGTTATTTATTGATGGACATTGTTTAAATAAAAAAAAATCAGTGACAGTTCTCCTTCGTGTTCACAAAGGCAGATGGCAGGGCAGGTGCCAGAATGAAAGATAGATTTCCTTTTGCATAAAGAAGAAATATTGAAGGAAACTGAGCAGAGGTGATGGAGAAATTAGAGCGCTGAAAGACCCTGAAAGCATGTGGTCCACGTCAACCCGCTCTCAGGATTTCCAGCTGAGTCAGCAGAAAGCAGGAAAAACTGTTGCGGGAAATGAGAACCTCTTTGAAGACCAGTAATGGAGAGGTTCCTGCAAGTGTCACGTCCTGAGGCCTGAGGAGAGCTTTCCAGGAATTAAAATTGGAGGTACAGAAGGTGGCTTGCATGGCCAATGCGCATCGTGATCTGGGACTGCAGTAGAGAAATATTTAAAAGTTATGAATGTAATTAAGGGAAACCATCAAAGATTCAGAAATTGGACGCTGTGCCAACAACGGGAGGAGTGGACAGACAGTGGGATTCTGAGGAGTTTGTGCAAATCGTGAGCCAGGGAGAGCCAAGAGGTATCACCTGTGCAGTGGCAGCAAAGGCTGGGTGTAACACAGTCAATGTCATGGACTGTTCGTGACAGTCAAGAAGAGTGAAAGTGCCTGGCAGAGCACCCACACCAAGCTGATGTGAAGATGTGTTGGTTTCTGTAGCCCTGGCTGCAGGCGGGGAGCTTGGCGGGGCCGTGGGCTCCAGGTGCGTGGTTATGGAGTGAATGCAGCTGTGGGCACCAGGCCTGGTGGGCCCGAGTGGGGCAGCTCCACCCCACGGCCATCAGCTGTGCTTCTGCAACATGTGCTGGGGCGTGCTAATTAACAGCTCTCCAATCAGCCCTGCAGTAGGTGAGTGCAGAGGGACACGGCGGCCCGGATCCACGTTTGTCCACTCAGCTGCACCCCACAAACCCCTCCCTGCGGGATGAAACCCCTCACAAAGTCCCACGACTTGAGGGTCCGTGGCGGCCTTCTTCAGAGCTCAGCGGGGTGAAAAACACACACCAAGAAGGGATCGCGGACGGAGGTTTCCCAGCACAGCGGAGCTCGCGCTGCACGAGGGGGTGCTCGGACGGAAGGAAACTCCCTTTAGAAGCACGGGAGGGCCGCTCCCCGACGGCCGCAGCCCGGCAGAGCTCAGCCCCGGGAGCGCGCTTTGCTCCGGGGGCACCGCCGCGGTCACGCGCCCGCCTCGCGCTGCGTGGGTCCGGCTCCGTCAGCACCGCTCGCCTCGAAGGAGCCTCCGCCGCTAGAGGCTGCTGCACACCTCGTTAAAACTACGGCGGATCCCGACGGTAGGTGCAGCGCGGCTGGGCGCTCCGAGGGCGGCGGGGCGGGGCGTCCCGCTCCCCGGCGTGGGGCGGCCCCGAGGTGTGAGGGGGGGGGTGTCCCCTGAAGGGACGACCCCGCCCTTCTCCTCCACCCCCCCGCCCCGAAGTTGTGTTGTGTGTGGTGGAGATGCACGAACGTCTGTAAGAATAAATCAGTTACGGCCCCGAAGTAAATGCGTTTGCAGAGGAATCCTGGCAATCCCTGGCGAGAAATCCTTTGTCTGTGGCAACGGTTTACGGGCCGGGAGCAGCGGCGTTTCTTTCCGCTGCCGTCCCCTCGTGTTTTCACTTCTGCGTCTTTCAGCAGTGACGTCGGTTCAGGGTTTGGCGCTGTGTTCACGCGGTGCTGTGCGAGCACTTCTCCCAACAAACACTGCCACGCGCGGTCAGAGCTGCCAGCAAGCGATGCGAGTGTAGTTCGGAGGGTTCGGGCTTCATTTGCAAATGAGCAGTGTTTTTCAGAGGCGGGTGCGTTTGTATCTCTGTGAGTAGATGTGAGGAGACTTGAGCCACGGACACGTGTATGCTGGCGAGCGGGGAGAACTGGTATAGAAAATGTGAGAAATCCACGTGGCCCCTCAGTTAGAGAGACTGCAGAGGGAGCAGCACCTGGGCCTGCGGAGGGAAGAGGGTTTTCTGGGAGAAAAGGGCACTTTGAGCCTTCCTGTCCATGGTGGGCTGCGTGTTAGGTGGCATTGCTGCTCCGCCTTGGAGTAATTTTACGGACCTGATATTTTAAGGCACCGAAGGGAACGGTGATGTTCGTTCAACGTGTGAGATTATAAAACGGTGAAGTGTTTGTTTGCATGGCCTGGGTTGGAAATGCCTTCTTTAGAGAGCTCATTGTTTTATTACCACCTTTCTGATGGGGGAGAGAGGAAACAGGAACAGCAGAATTATCATCATTTATTTTGTTGCAGTTAGGTTTTTATGAGGACTGGGATGCAGATGGATATATGGATATGCACAAACAACTGTAAATGTGAGATGGAAATAGATTTGCTTGCCGAAGCCAAATCCTTGCTGCTCTTTGCTTCCTTTCTGAGGATGTTTGTCTGCTGTAATGAAGTGTTAAGAGCAGGCAGTGGTGCAAGGGAGTCCTGTGGGCAGAGGTGAATAGATGGACCTTGTAGGCAACATGAGTTCTCTTCCACTGTTTCATTGCTGTGGTTGTTGCTCCTCTTGAAGGTTTTGCACCTGTAAAGAGGTGTGTAGGTACTTGGGAATGGGATATCCCAGGCTCTGACTCCGTAGATGGCATCAGTGTGCCTTGGGATTATGGTGTTTTATTTACAAATGCCTTGCTATTGTAGGCCTCTGCCTTTCTATGGTGCAGTAGTTAGAAAATAGATGAAAAATTAAATGAACACATTGCTTTGTTTGTTTGTTTTTAACAAAATCTGTTCTCCAGTTAGTTGTGGATTTGATTGAAGACTGCACTGCAGTTAATGGTGTGGATTTTGCCCAGTTTATGATTCTTTCTCTGAGATAACATAAAAGATATTGGGCCAAGTTCTGTTTACGTTGTGGGCTGTGTAAACGCCATGGTAAAGCACACTCCCACCTCTTACCCAGGGCCAAAGCAATGCCTGTAAACTGAATCAAGTGCATGGCTGTTGGCATAGGCTACAGTAACTGGTCTGGATAGTAAATATGAAATCTGTGTTGATATCTTTACTTCCAGCCTGCTCCTTCATTTCTCCTTTGTGCTGTTGCTACCTAGGCATCATCTCTGATTCTGAGAGCTTTCCTCCTGGGCTCCTGATAGGTAACAGTAGAACAGTTCTCCTGGGATCAACTTGTTCTCCACCTGATGAGGTGGGAAGATGGGACACTCTTCCTGATTGTGGCTGGAGAGAAGCCCTGCTCTATCACCACTGTGTCAGTCAGCCAAATAAATATAAAAAAGTGCTGCTTTATTCTTGTGCTTAGTATTAAAAACAAACGTAATACATACTTTTGAAATTACCATCAGCTCTCATTGTTCTTATGCTAAGAAACCTCAGCTGTAGATCCAGTTCTACTTATGTGCAGGCTGTAAAAATTGAATAGTTAAGAGGAAGTCTCCATGACGCACACAGCCCGCTGCTTGAAGATGAGGTTCTCTAATTCTTAACTGCAGACAATCCCAAGAAACTCACTGACATCAGTGTTGTTCCAACTGGACACCACAGCAGCAGAGATGAATCTGGCCAGCGGCGTCTCTGCAGCATGTTCCTGCAGAGAACTGTCATTGTGTTTTGTCCCCATTCCTCCCGTGGAGTGCCTCTGCTGCTGCAGCTTGCAGCACTCTGCAGGGACACAGCGATGGTATTTTGCAGAGACAGATCCAGTGTAGCTGTCATTTCTCTTTGTGGGGAGTACCCACTGGTGCCTTTCCTGCCCACGTTTCGTATTCTGTGCGTGCAACGGGATCTGATGGTTGAAGCCTGCTACCTGGGATCCAAAATGAATTGTTTGTTTGCTCATGAAATATTTCGCTTCCACAGTTCCTTCCCCTTTGCACGCACAGACGTGGGCGTGCATTCTCACAGGCACACGGGGGCTTCATCGTACAGCAAATTGCTTATACACATGTAAGCAAATATCTTCTCAAATCATCTCTTATCACCAAGTGGGGTGTGGTGCTTGTTGTTCGAGGGGTTGAGGTTGCCTTTCAATCTGCCAGGGCCAGCCTGACACCAAAAATAAACAGCATAAGCCTGGAATGGTTGTCACAAGGGGCAGAGAGAACTTGTCAGGCAGGAGTGTGTGAGCCGGCAAGATGATAATGTGGCATGACACTTCTGAAATGAGACACCGGTTGCCATGGTGAGGAGTCAGGAGGGACTATCTCTCCAGAGGCTGAAATAAAACATGCTTTAAATGATGTTTGATTAGAATTTAGATCATGTAACTGAGTGGCTGGACCCCTTCCCCCCCCACCTCTTTTTTTTTTTTTCCCCCCCTTCCCTATACTTGTTGTCATTGTCGTCTTTGGCTGCTGGTGGAGTTCACTTTGGGAAGAAAGGGCTCTGGGTCCGGAGCAGCCGTGGCCATAACCCCCCTGCTCCACCACTTCCAGCGTGCTGAGAGGTTACTTAGTTCCATGCCCAGTCAATTATGCTCCTCGCTAACTCTGCTTGCGTTTCCCACTTGAGTCCATCATAGTTTAAACCAGTTAAAAATGATTCCCTCTGCTCTGAAGAACAGATAATCAATAAGACCCTGAGAATATTTCTTGTCTTCGTTTGCTTTCCCTGACTGGTCCACTCAGGGTATCCGTCATCTTGTTAATATATATTAAAAATACAGTCCACGAAGTCTTAAGTGCAATACCCTTCTTGGGCTCTTCATATCAAAAGAGGGTTTTAATGTGTGTGTGTGCCAGTCTAAGTCTAAGGGAACCTGAACCAGAAAGCATTTGAGAGAGTAATGCAGAACACTGAGGCCTTGTAAATGAAATGAGTTTTTTTAAAGTAATTTTAGCTTTCTTTGTAGTTTAATACAGCATACTGCTCAGTGTATTTATCATATATTTCCCAGTGAAAGTAGACAGTACGAGATCTGGTCCTTGGGCTACAAAACTTTGTAGTTCTTTGGTGTTTGTTGGTATATCCAGACATTTTAAAACCTTGAAGCAGATATCCTATGCATCAGCAAGTCTATTGGACAGTAATAGCCAGTTGCAGTGCCAGCTGGATGTGGATAGAAGCAAGAGCAAATACACCAAGTTCTGATAGTTTCAAGATCACCTGAGGGACGTCTGTTTGTCGATGTAGATCAGATAGATTTGCTGGTGCTAATGCACACTGTACCAGGGCCTAATTTTATTTAGGTATCATCTCTCATCATGTGTGAGTAGAAGGTGCTAAAATGCAGGGGGCTTTTTTGGCATGCTGATGCAAACTGAGTTTGATGTCTCACTACTGGGAGTCCTTGATAAGTCTGTATTGGATGGGTCAACGCAGAAGAAATGTTATTGGCAATTTTTTGGCTGAAAGGCAGAAATTTAATCATGGAGACTCTACCATAGTGTGCTCTGGATGGAGATACTTTGCACATCGGTGACATTCCCATGCAGCTGTGAACAGGGGTCTACGTAGCTAATAATGATATTCTTATATACACACTGTAAATGAGCTTCCCCTTTATCAGCACATTTAAATAGTGGTCATTTGCTTTGGTAATTGAAATAGTTACAACAGGCCAGTGAACGTGTGACTACAACTACCTTTTTCTCAGCTATTAAAATCTCTGTGCAAGACCATGCTGATTAGAGTCTCTATTGTGTGTATTTAGGGGGCAAAAAAAAGACCATGTAGTGGCTATGTATGAGACAGAATGTATTCTAGGAGTCACACGATGCCCTGTAATTTATGGGAGACAAAGAGGTACATTAGATATTGTTAGAATACATAATAATCCTCTGGCAATAATTTATTCGGCTTGCAAGGTTAGGATCTCCATAATTCTTAGTTGCACTCTAATGAAGACTGCTGATGCTTATTATATATTTTTGTGTACATTAGAGGTACCTGTGAATATATGGGTACTGTACTTGCCTCCTGCTACCCCACTACTCACGGAGCTGCCAGGGGGACTATATTGTGCGGACCATTTGTCTAACTAGTCCAGGAAAGTGCACGAGCTGTATTGGCTTCTTGTCAGAGGCTCTCTGTAACTTCGTGCCCGTAAAACCATCTGCTGCATATTCAGCCTGCATTTCTCAAGCTGCTGGGTCAGCCCTGGCTCTGGGTGACAGCAGCATCCTCCGGGGGTCATGGACTTCAGCAGCACAGGCTGTCCATCAGCAAGCCCACACAAAGCAGGTAGACGTTCCTGCCACGTAGTTTAGCTTATCTGTGCCATGGAATTTACTTAGTGCTGACACAGAAATGAGCCTTGAAGTGCTGGAAGATCCCAGGGCTGCTGCCGATGGCTGTCCGATAGCAGCGTGGGCCTATAGCCATGTTACCCATTGTTTTCGTATACCAGTTAATCTATTTTTGAAGGCAGTCAGCATTGTGGTCGTGCAGATGCACATGACGATGCTCACACCAGCAGAGTCGTGAGAAAAGCTGCTTGGCATGCTTCAAGGCTTCTTGGTATGCAAGGCTGTAATATTAGACATCAGCATCTCGTAGCAGTGCTGCATTTCCAGCCTTGATTCAGTTGAACCCCTCGCTGTGCCAGTGACACTACTTCAGCAGCTGAAAGTTGCTTCGTTCCCTTCCCAATTTGGGTGTCACAGCTGCAGTGTTTGCTGGCATGGCTGCTGTCAGGACGGGGGCTGAGGAGCCTCCCATTTCAGGAGTTTCTAGTTTTACTTATTTATTTTGTTTGCTGAATCGACAGTGAGGTTACTTCGGAACCATAAAGCTCAATAACTCGTCTTTCTGAGAGTGCCCAGTTTCTTTATTCTGCTGCCTAGATTGCACTCTGCCTGCTAAACCCGAGTGCCTCTGATCAGCTTCCTGGTACGGGACTTGACTGGATAATTAACAAAAAAAGCAAAGAAGAAACGATCTGGAAATCATTGCGCTGCTTCTTGAAATACCTTCTCTGGAAACTGATTTCTTTTTCTTGAACCTTGTACTAAAACCTGGAAGATTCTCCCACGGAGAATTTGGCAAACTTTCTTTTTCCCACCGTATTTCCGAGCTTGCCTTCCCTTCCCGTACTCCTTTCCTTCGGCACATACCTCCTTTCCACAGCATTTGCATGTGCTGTTGTAGCACACAGCTCTTCTGATCCCATGTCAGGTGTCAAATCTTTAATATGATTTCCTACATGTTTGACTAATCAATGCAGAACATCATCACGAAAGATAATTTTACCCTCTGGCACTTCAGGGACGGGATAATGAGGCCCGGTGTTTTCCATTTTTTATTCTTCTACAAGAATCTACATTTTTTTAGTCGCAGCTAATTGATTTAAGTTCATGGAGGAAGGTTTTTTTTTCCCTTTCCCTCCCAGTTCTTGGATATTAATGGATTCTAGTGAGCTAGCAGAGCTGTGTGATCAGTATGTTTAGAGATTCAATATACTGCCGTTCTGACCTTTCAGAAGCCAGGGGAAAAGCATTAGGCCCAGCATGTTGATCCCACGTGAACGCTGAAATCTCCAGCAGTTTGAAGCTTCTCGAGCTGGCTGGAGATACAGACACTCTGCAACAAGAGAGATGTATCCTCGCATCCTGCTCAGTCTCTTTTACCCCATGTCCAGGCAGATGTGCTGTTATGGACGCTACCTGGCAAGGACGTGGGCATTCCTGCCTTGCCCGTGGGACCAAGTGAATGGCTTTGAACGCTGTTTGTCACTTGTCAGTGATGTGACAATGAAACTCTTACGTGCAAAATGTGGCTATTCCCTGGTCCCTGATAGATATTATCCCTATAGGCCAGCAATCCACTAGGTCCACTGGATGAGACCTAAAAAGGAGTACGTTCCCACTGCAGTGTGTACCTGAGGCTCTAAAAAATGCTCTAGACATTTTTTTAATGAATAATTTGTGTGTTTCCTCTGTATTTTACCACCATTAACTAGAGTTATTTTTGTATTATTATTTTATTTAAGGGATGGCAGCAGCTTATGACAGATTTGTTTAGGGTTAGCCCTATTCATAAATTAAGAGGCAGATAAAATTTAATTTTTCTTATAAGAAAAGCCTATAGCTCCTTAAATTGCTCATTTAACATCACTGTAAAGTAATACTCCACTTTAGAATGGACATCGTATTAACTTTAAAAGGCCTATTTAAAGTGACGGTTGTCAGTGAGTGAAAGCCAGATATGGTAATTTCAAGTTACAAATCAGAGTGAGGAAACTGTAGAGCGGACAACCTTGTTAACACAAGCGCGACGGAGGAAGCACTGGGGTCAGAGTGCCAGCACGGAAAGGAATAAAGACACAGCACCAAAAATATGTCCTATAATTAGGGCAGCTGTAAGAGTCAAGGTTGAAGATTCTTCACCATGACACGTCTGATATAGAAAAAGTGATAGCCAAGAGTAATCACTTAGAGGCAGTGAGCCTTAAAGGAGCAGCGCTGCTCTTCCCCTGGCAGGGCAGGGGAACCTGGAAGACAAAGGCCGGAGGGGCACAGCATGGCTCCGGAGCAGTGTGTGTGGGGAAGGAGGAGGGAGGAGCTGGAAATTTCAAGGGTCAACACTCAAAGGGACCGAGAGCCAGGAACAGTGATGGCTTCGCAGAGGGGTTTTCTGATCGTGGTGCGGAACAGAGCGGTGTCTCAGGGAACGCCGTGGGTTACACTGGGTGCTGTGGGGGTGACCTGGGCTTGGAGAGATTGAATGGGAGCAGCAAACCCCTCGGGGAGAGGAGTGGCAGGAGGAAACTGAAACTGCATGGAAGAGGGCACGGAACTGCACAGACGTTCAGAGCGGGCAGGAAGAAACCTCAGAGCAGTGAGCAAGCAGTGGGCACGCATCCAGTTAGATGAGCGTGGGATGCGCAGTTCCTTCCTCCAGTTTGGCCTTCCCCAGAGCCAGGTGCTGCTGGGGGTGGGGGGAACAGAAAACACCCGGACCCCACCTCGTCCTCAGGAGGTCAGCCTGCCCCTCTGCTCCGGTGGGGTAGGTGATAAACCAGCAGGAGAGCTCCTCCTGCTTCCTGTGGGAGCCTTCGTGCCCTATGGCGCATAAGAAGGAGAGCAGTGGGAAGCCTTCCTTGGCATGCTGGCAGGGCTGAGCTGGCAGAGCTGCTGAGACCTGGCCTGTGCTGCCTGCTTGGCGAAGGCTCTGTTCTCTTGTCTGCATTGCCCAGAGGAAGTTCCCTTGCCAGCTGGGTCAGAGTGGAGGAGCAGGCAAGGAGACATTTCTATTAGTGGACGATGCCTGCTCAGGCAATTCCGACTTTCTGAGAATCCTTCAGGATCTGTGGAAACGTGGTCTCTGCTGCCCCTGCGACCCTACTGTGCAGTGGGTGCCCAGGGAGCTGTCACAGGAGAAGCCTCTCCTGCTGCATTTCCTTGGGGAGCAATCCAGTCCAGCCAGCTAATGAAGAGTGACATGGACACATGCTTTCCTCCCTTACTCTCTGCCTCCTCCATGGGATCCACTTGAAAAGATAAAGGAAACAAGTGCCTTACTCCCCAAACACTCTTCTTTCCCCCCACTAAAGTGTATTACACAAGAGCTGATGTAATTTCATGTCGCCCATCTCCAACTGAGCTTCCCTGCCACGCGTTTGAGAACTCTTGTGCTGGACCTGTGGTCTCCGAATTGAGCACTGAATAATCCACAGCATCTCTCTGGACAAACCTGTTCCCTGCTTAGGCTGAACGATTTCTTACAGTATTTAAAGGTTTATCAGTAAGAACCACAAGCCCTTGAGAAAGGGACTCTTTGACTTTGCTTTGGGCTACCACCTCCCCTCCCATTGCTATCACAGCAGATTTAGTTACCTTACGTCAATTTTTGCCTACCTGCTCGTAGAGCCAACCCTGTCTTCAAGGGCAGGAAGAGTCAGCCTGCCTCTTTGGACATCTTCGGTCCCCACGGTTTGGTTTGCAGCGTGCTTGCTGTGGGTTTCAAAGGCAGAAGGGAAACTTCGTGAGCCCTGAGGAGCAGAGTCGCTGTGGCACTGGGCAAGGAGCTGTGTGGCAGATCACGGGCTGGGCGGCTCGGCTTTGTCAGCCAGTTTATTTTGCCTTTGTCTTGGTCGACCTGTACTTGGGGACGCTAATTCGATTTTCCATTGAGAGGTGCGGATATCTATATTATTTTCCTAAAACTCCAGAGAATATTATAAATTTCTTTTTATTGCTTCCAGCCATGTTATTTAAAGTAATTAACCTTAATTTATAAATTTTTATATCAAACTGCCTTTTAACTTTTAGAACTGGCAGGAGAAGTCCATTTCCCAGGGCTCCTAATAGTTCTCCATTTAATCAAAATTCATCCATCAGATTCCAGTGTTAAATCATCTTTTAATTGGGAGTTACATTCTGGTTAATAGTTTTATAATTCGCCGCCTCTAATAGTTTTTACCACAGGGATCTACTCCATTTTTTCTCACTCTATTATTCCTGGTGTTCAGCAGGGACATTTTAAAAACGTTCACTTCCCCTGCCTGTTCTTTGTGATCTCATTAATTCTTGATAGCAAGTTCCCTTTCTCCTCATTACTGGAGCATCGCTACCTTTGTCACGAGGTGAAACCTCACTCATTTCTACAAGTGCTCTCCATTTTTTATTTTTTTTGCCTCTTAAAAAGGCCCCCAACCATCTACAGTTTATTTCAGCAGATAGGAATCTGTGCGCTGCGTATGGTTTTGGTACCTGATGTTATGGAGCTTTTGGGCTGTTTGGGTTTGGGGATAAGGACTTTGTGTTTGACTTCATGTTTACACAGTGTTTCTCACAGAGGGACCCTGACGCTGGTTGGGTTTCCTGGGAGATCCCCCCCAGTCAAAGATAAGTATTAATGATGGTGACATAGGAGAACAATCCAAGAGTCATGAAAAGGAACCAACAGGAACAGCAGATCTTTTTGGAAATCATCCCGTGTGTGCTGGAGCACCTTCTGCATTCTGTTCTGCTGACTGCTGCTGACATTCACCAGCCTAGAGGAGCAGAGCCATGCAAACCGAGTGCTGCTTTACTTGCATGTGAATTCTGCAGCATCACAGAACTGCGGGAGTTGGAAGGGACCTCCAGAGATGATCATGGCACTTTGCTGTTGGACACACCGCATGCAGACAGCCTCTGGCTGCAGCTAGGTGAGCAGGGCAGTGCTGCATTAGCTCGTCATCCTCATGAAGCAATGAACAGAGACCAAGGAGAAGTAAATAATGTTGTATGTGAGGGAGTAAAACCAAGCTTGTCGTTTTTGAAAGGAAACGCCTGGAATTAGTGTAAAATTAAATCTGAAACTGTGCTTCTCCAAGGGCTGATTCTCAATTTGCAGATCCACCAAACCTCTGCAAATTACCCCACCAGTCCTACTGACGGTCTTATAGGAATATGTTATATTGACTACCCCAAGTCGACCTCTGCAGAAAATAGTGTGTTATGAAATACCATGGGTAAGAGCGAGGGAAAGCCATCTCCGGGCTCATACTGTAGTCCCTGGAACAGTCATATGTAACTTTGCTTAGGACAAATAGGATGGACAAGTATAAACAGAATTATAGGACAATTATGGTGGTCCTCAGAATAACTACAGGGCTCTCCATGGTAATTGTTATGTCTCCATAAACTTGCAGTGCACTACAAACTGCCATACCACAGCCCTTCTTTCCCCCTGCGTGGTAACGCAATGACTTTTCCTGCTTAAAGTATGTGCCAGTATAGTAATTTGATATGACAGTGATTACAAAATACTCCAGCAGTTTTAATTGACTAGTGTTGAGATCCTATCAGCAGAAACAGACAAGATCTTATCTCGTGTATGACTTCCATCCCGCCTGGCTGTTACAGGATTTATGTTAATAAGGACCGCAGACATTACTCAGGTATGAAGTCCTCACACCATAATGGCACAGGCTTTTCATTCCAGTGCTGTACTGACCAATAAACAAAGGTTTGGCTTTTTGCTGGGTATGAAGTGAGGAGTTTGTAGGATTTCAGTGCAGTAATTCAGCAGTGAAAAGACCTCCAGAGCTCCGTGCTGTATCTGAAGAAATTACCATAGAAATCCAAAGCAGCACTGCGCATCCTGTATGCATAGCAGGCTCACTATTACCACCTCCTTTGTTACTGCTGCAAACATTCACTTGAGGAGACCTTATTGTCAATGAGTTTTTGACAGAGGTCAGAGTATTTCTAAGCGAAACTGAAAGAGGTCCGGGACTTGTATCAAACAGCTGACAGCATCAACAATGCTGTGTTTACTCATCCTGCATGCTGGAAAAATTAATTAGGAGTGTTTGTGAGATGTTTCGAGCCTGCAGAAGCCTTCTGTGCTGTTGGTGACGCTGTGCTGTTGGTGCTGCTCTTGCCTGTGGGTGGAGGAGGACTGCAGCTGGCAGTGGGTGGCTGGGGGTTGTTTGGTGGGGATGTGACTGAGCCCGTTCTGTTTGGGCTGCAGAGGTCTTAGCATGTGTTCAGATGCAGTCCTGCAAAGAAAGGGAGACCTCGGGACAGGGAGCAAAGCTGGTGCTGTTTGTTTTTCATTTTGGGCTGACTGTGTTCTGGCAGCACTCACCTTCCTCCTGGTTTGGGGTCATGTTAATAAGTGGAGAGAGTGCTTTGTCCTTTTAGGTCATATCGCTGAAACCTCTCAAAGGCTTTACAAACTCTTATGGAAAAATGCTGCAGGATTTAATGAGGTGTAATAACCGTTTTATAGACTTTGGGAACTTTCCTGTAAAATTGTTGTCATCTTAGGGAAAGCTTTATCTACCCGTGCATGTGTGTATTAAAAAAACCTCGTTCTTCCTTTGATTGATTCAGGATTATTGCAGTAGGAGGTGATTTATTTTTTTAAGGAGTCTTATTGGTTTCTGGCTTTTCTATGCGGTTTTTCAAAATTTTTTTTTAATTTTTTTGTAAGAAATATTGTGTGTGTCTTACAGAGATGGGAACTTTGGAGGCTTTGTCTAAGCCTGAGTCACTGCAGACCTTGGGTTCATGCTGCCAAGCCCTGGCTGCTGGTGCTGACAACAGAAAGCCTCCCCTGAGCCTCCCCAAGTGTCACTTTCCCTTTTACATTTACAAAGATGCAAATTGAAGATTGATTGGACATTAAGACCAGCACCTTTCATTTCATTAATGTATATACATATATACATATTAATATATATATATGCATTTTATTTAATATTTGGCCACTTTAAATATTCATCTAGTGTTTTCATTCTGTTGCTCTTTACTAATGCATTTTTAAATGCTTTCTCTGGAATCAGCTCAGTCTCCTCTTTCATGAATCCTTATCTCTGTCCTGTGGGCATCTATATCCCTGCCCTAATGTTCCACTGTACAAGTACTGAGCTGTTCATGGCCCTAATCATAGAAAAACAGATGATTCATTACTGAAGTGGATGAAATAAGGCATTAAATATTGGCATAAAGAGAAAAGATAAACTGGTACTAGATGGTTCATCTCTATTAGCTAGAGTGTCTGGGGAGACCACAGAAATAAACCTAGGGTTATAAATATTGCCCTTGATTAGGGACCTGCAATGAGATCCAGGAGAATGAACTTGTGTGCCCTATTTAAGCCCACAGTCTGTCTGCAGGGCTCTCTCTGTGGGATCAGGGCTGATTAGAGCTGGAACATGTGGCAACAGCCAGGGATTTGGGGCGGTGTAACGCTGCAGCTAACTGTGGGCATTCACCGTCAGGAAATAACTCAGGAGTAATGAGAGCTAAAATAATCTTGTGAGCTCTTATGAACTGCAGTTTGGACATCATCTGTCAGCTTTTCCCGTCAGGTGGGAGCTTTAAGGATTTTATTATAAGGAAAAAGTCAGCTGAATTCACTGGATTGCAGGAGTTGAAGGCATAAGCAGAGGCTCAGATCTTGTAAAACTTCTGAGCTAACAAACAAAAACCCAAACCGCAGAAAGGAGGTAAACCTACACTGAGAAGCTGCATGCCTGCACATGGGACAGAAGGCAACAGATAAAGGCTGCACTCCGGTGCAGCTGACCATGCTGGTCCCAGATTACAGCTAGGACAGGAGGTCCGAGTGACCAGTCCCAAATTTTCCTTTAATGTCTCAGCCCAGACTTGGAAGATGAACCTGAAGGAGAGGGAGGCAGTGGTTGGGGAAGGAGGCACAACGCATCAGGCTTGTCCCACGGCTGCATTTGATTTCTGGTACTCCTGCCTGGTGGAAAGCAGCTATGAAGGGTTTGCAGGGTTGTGCTGTCTTCTGTTCCTGCTTTGGTCCACAGGCACCTGCAGGATGGGGGTAAGAGAAGAGTCACAACATCAGCTTTCCAAGTGGAGAGGCCCTTGAGAGCTTAGAGCAAATATGTGGGACACAACTGTATTCCTGTTTGTTACCGAGTGAGCAGGGATCCTCTGCAACTGCTGTCCGTGAAATAACTGTACTCAGGCACAAAATGAGACCTCCCTGGAGAACCGGGGGAATCAGGAGGATGGGGAAACAGCCCTGAGCACCAGCTCTGCCTGCCGATGTCATGTTCAGCTGCATGCTGTGATGTAAGGCAGCCCTAAATTACCAGCGAACAAACACCGAATGCAGCCGTTCTTCATTTCTCTGCTGTGTGAGCAGAAACTCATCTGGTAGCCTGTAACAGAGTGCCCGGGTGGGGAGCAAACAGGGAGGCTGTTCAAACAGCTCCTCCTGTGGAGATGCTGCGATTTACTGAATTGTTAAGAAATAGTACGGGGTGTAGTGCTCTCTCTTGTTCCCTCCACACGTAATCAGACAGAAAACATGCAATGTAATCTCATGCATTTGGGGGAAGGCGTAATGAAAACTGGCATAAACACAGGCTGTTTTTTAGGGAGCTGAAAGGCCATTGGCTGTGCTCTGTTGTGCCCCAGCTGACTGCTCTCCCAAAAAGTGGCAGTGAAGGGGGGACCTTACGGAACTAATTTTGTTAAAATTTACACTCCTTGATTTTTGTGCCTCGTCTTTTTCCCTTTCTAGTTTTGTAGCTATGATGCAGTATTGATCCAAAGATCTATAGGATCATACCATGGCTCCAGGTGGGTGACAGAATTGAGGCTAGGCTTCATTTCCATTTGAATGGTGCAGAAAATAATTCCACTTTCCAGCTTTTATTGCTCAGAACATTGCGTTTCTCTCATTGCAGTGTATAGAAATTAGCTCTGGAGGAAAGAAATGATTTTTTTTTTTTTCTTCCCTCGATGTAGAGTGGAATAGAAAGATTCAGGAAGATGTAATGCAGGAAAACAGGCAGCAAACTCATTGCTGTCTGAATTAGGTGAGCCTCAATTGCTCTAATGAAATGGAACTCCTCATCTTGGGCTCAGGCAGTGCTCCTGTGAGCTGGTGGTCTCCAGGCCACGGATTCCCCACCTGGCCAGCACTGTTTTCTGTAGTAACTCAGTGTGTTAAATGCAGCGATAGTGGAGGAGCATACAACTGTTCAGCTCTGTTCTGAGTGCCCGTAGGAGGGGGACATGTGAAGAAATAGAGCAGGACAGCGGGAGCTAGAAATACCTGTTGCTGGAAAGTGTCTCTGCACCATCACTGGTAGCCAAGCCAGCTCTGTCCGTCTGTGTGAGCCACTGTCATTTGCAACTTAGACCTGCTCCTGCAGCTCGAGCTGGCTGGGACAGGCTCCTCCTGTGCCTGAGAGTGTAGCACAATGTGGTCCTTGCTGGGGCTGCAGTGACAGCTGGCCTGAGGCTGTGTGTGTTGAAGAAAGGCTGCAGGCTGTATTAAATACTGGCTTCAGAGACCAAGGGAACCTGCTGGTTCTGGAGCAAGGGCAGGATCGAACTTGCAGGAGGGAGAGAAAATAAGTGACACTGAAACAAGGTGTGCCTTCTCTGAATTCATGGTGCCTTGCTAATGTGTGCAGGAGTGACACCACCAGGCTGGAGGATAAGATGTGATAAAACTACTTTTTGTCAAATGTTATGCTAGTACTCCTTTAAAATCATCAAATCTTGACCAGCTGGCAAGTTGTCTTGTACTTCCCAACCACCCCCCCACTCTACATAAAAGACAAGCTCATGGCTCAGTGACTGAGGATAGCAATTGAAATGGTGACCCACTGGACTATAGTATGGAGGTAGTTCACTCAATTTGCTGTGTGAATTTAGTAAATCATAAGTAATTTCTCTGCAAGAGAAGTAGGCTGCCACCTGCTTATGAACTTGACACCCTTAAGTCACACATCTGGTATTATATTCTGCTAAAAAGTTTTCACTGGAGTTATTTCCTGCTGAGGGGGAAAGAGGGGAGGAATTTAGTACCCTGACAAGGAAACGGTGCTGCCTCTGCCCCATGTCCAGCCAGGAAGGAAAACAACCAGGACACGACTTCCAAAATCCAGTGGCATGCCCTGCCTGAGGAGCGCAGCTCACAGATCAGGGAGATGCTTTTATGAGAATACCTGTCCTTATGAAGCACTCAGTTCGTCCCACCCATCAGGGCTGCTGCTGGGCAGGTCTCCTGCAGTGCCAATCACGTTGGCACCCGGGGCAGTGCCTGCTTCAGTGCTCCTCGATGAGTGTTTGAAATGCACCAGGCTCTGGCTGTAGGATTTGTGCGTCCTGTCAATGACAAGTGGAGCAAATATTGACAGTGCCTCTCAAAGACTCCAGTTACTATTGCTCTTGTTAATTCAGGGCAGAATTAATCCTTGTGCCAAAGACCTGTGTTAGTCTGTGCTATTGAAACAGCTGGTTGGTGAATGGATTAGTCGCTTTGCTCATTTACTTTGTGCTCATAATTTGTGCCATTGTAAAAGTTTTAGTGCCCGCTAGATTTTATAATCTGGGATTTTGAGAACTTGGAGTTGTCATAGATGGAGACAGCACAGAGGCAATACATGACACGCTCATTCCCAGCTTTTCTTCAGTTCCCAGGCCTTGGAAAGCCCCAGAAGCTTCAGGAAGGAGTACGTGGAGGCTTTTTTCCATCTGAATTTCTAGTCTGAATTGTGTGCAAACATAGGCTGTACCGCATCAGTCTTGTTTAAATCCCAAATTCTGCAAAAAAAATTCATGAAAGCTTAAAAAGAGATAATCTACATGGGAGTGTGGGGAGATGGAGACCAGGTTTGGAAGAACCAGTTAGTTTTCTTCCTGAAGCTTGCAAACTGCTGGATAATGCACTGAAACTCTATCTCTTTAAAAGATGCCGATGAATATAGGGGGAAAAAGGCCACAGCAAAACTTAAAAACAGACATGGAAAAAAAAAAAAAAACAACCTGGATTAAACTGTCACTCATATTCACAATCTGTCCAGGAAACTCATCCATGTCCCTACAGGTAGCTAGTTATCCCATCAGGAATTTCATATTCTTGTCTGAATCCTGGAACACAAATTGGTCCGGCGCTATGGGTCTGCCTTGATTAGGGTCTGCTGACACAGATGTCCACAGCATGGGTTCCCAAAAAAGCCTGCTTAAATAACTGCTTCTTTCCCCAAAGGGATCAAAGGTTGAGATGATCTTTCTAGATCTTTAGCCAGGCTGTGCAAAGCATCTGCAAAGTGTAATCCTCTAACCTTTCTTTCCGTCCCTCCCTCCCTCTCTCTCTCTCTCTCTATTTTTTTTTTTTAATTTTTTTTGTAAGAATGGTATAAGCACAGTTTAAGGGTTTATCTTTTTTTCTCTATAGAGAACAGCTATTATTTGCAAAGAACCCCTGTAAAAGAAAGCACAGTCTTGCCTTTCTGAGAGACAGTTGGGTTTTGACTGCGCTGTCAAGGATAAGGCCCAGAATGTCTCTATATACTTGTGCAAATATCTAATGTTGACACCTTTTGCCAGCTCTATTGTGGCTTCCTTTTCCTTGATGAGCAAAATCCTCCCGTGGTGTGGCCTCTGAGCGTCATTATAATTAAAAGAATTAAAATTCAATTTGAGCTATCGTCATTACACAATGCAAAGTTCAACACCACCGAAGGTTGATTTTATTGATTCTGTATTGGGTACTCCGTGGAAATAAGTTACCTTGACACAAACATGGGATCGGCAGTAGAAGGCACAAATGGTCTGGCTCCACTCCTTGCTCACGTTTATTGGTAGTGGCACCTTGCACAAACCACTTGTCCCAGTGTCTCTATATTAAAGCACGCTTCTTCAAGATCACCCCAATTACGGAATTATCTTCAGCTTAAATACCAGTATAAGATTTTCAGCCTTGGTAGAAAAATACCTACACAAGAGAGTCAAACACTACAAGACTTGCTGGAATTACAGTTCTCAGTGCCAGAAGGGAACTTCACTCTTCCATACATTTTAGTTCTCTTTGGTTGCTTTTCCCACGTACCTTTACTGCTGAAACCTGCATGTATTTTATTTTTTTTTCTTTTTTTAGGGCAGGATGTGTTTCATTAAGAAACAACCAGCTCTCATCATCCAATGGTTATTCAACGCAATTATTTCAGTGTATTCAAGAGCCTGACTACACACTTAAAGTCAGCTCTTCTCAGTGTAAGATGCTTTCTCCAAGCACTGGTGAGAATCGTTTGTGTTCTCTGTAAATGCTCCTGGAGCAGCGTAGCTGTAGTTCATGCTTCATGTCATGCTTCGCTGCCCTGCAGCAAGGCTGGGCAGGGAAAAACTGGGGGTGGAAATGCTGACAGGGAGAAAGGGTGTGGGAAGTGCAGAAATTCTGGGCAGCAGAGCGGCATGTGGGCAAGAGCATGGGAGTGATTGATCTTCAGAGGATTTGTTTCTAGCCTTTATATTAGCATTTTCAGTTTGTGGAAGAGTCATATTTCATTTTTCCCTAGAGTGCCTCTTTGCATCAAAGCCTCCGTTGTTGCCGTGTAATTAACTATTAATAATCACCAAGGATTGAACTGAGTGGGAGAGGGTTCCTGGGCGGCTTGCCTGTCTCCAGAGGAGACTCCATGCCCATGTGCTGGGGAGATGGATTGGGAGCAGGGAAGCAGCTTCTAAGGGCGAACCCCACTGAATGTGGGAGCAACCAGAAGGTGTGGTGTGTGTGCACTTGAACCTTGCCTGCTCCAAATGCATTGCCTTTCCCATTACACTGGAATACCTCCAGCCCTGTTGTAGCCTTCTGCGTTTTCTAGCAATCGTGTTGTGAGGCTTAAAGGGAAGAGCTAAGCCATGTGCTTGATAGGAGATCCAGCTTCGAGATGTCCTCACGGGAAGAGCAGAGTGCTGGCTTACAGCAGGTGCTTGTGTCTGGGCTTTGCAGGCAGACCCATGCTGGTGGGGTTAGGAATGCAAGCGAGGTTTGAATTGACCTGCAGGATTTATTCTGAATTAGGAGCTATCTAGGGGAGATGTCCCCCTGCCCAGCGTCCCTGGCACTGAGCAGGACAGAGGGCAGGGAACACAGTGGTTTTCTGTTAGTGCTGTTCAGCACTCCCTGAGCTGTGCCTTGGAGAGGGGAAAAGAGCTGGTTGGGAAAGAGAAGTGTTACTGGTTGTTTTGACAGAAGAAGCAAACTGCCTGGGAAGATGTTGTTTTCCTATTATGTGGCTGCTGCTCGGCTTATTGCTACCTCATTAGCAAGGAGTTACCTAATTAGCAAGGCAAGCTGTTAATTGTGCATCCCATTACTCAGCTTTAAAAATTCTTTTAGATGTTAAAGATCTTAGAGATAAGGAATTGCCACAAAATTGTTTTCTTTCAGTGTGGATTTCTTGCAGCTACCAGAGCAGAACAGATCGTGAACTGCCACCACCACGTTGGGGAAAAAGCGACCGAATTTCTGGTGACAGAGTTGGCACTAATGAACAGTAATCATTTTTAAAAATATAATGGGAAAGACTTGGGAAGGTTAATAAGATAGCAGAACCCCTGTGTGCTGAATCAGTCTAGATAAGAGAACAAAAACTACATGTTTGCTAAAATAACTTTAAAAACAAATAACATCGACTTTCCACACCTAGTGGAGACCAAATTTTCACTTGCTTGCATGCCTGCTCTCCCGGCATGCTGGGGCCTGTCACCGTTCCGGCTCTCACCAGGACAGTGTGACTTTGATTTTTGACTGCTGGGCAATCTTTTTCATCAGATGGAGTTGGATTGCAAGGTGGAAATTAGGTGTCCCTGCCTCTTCCCACTCCTTCAGCTCACATGAAAATTTTGTGTTGAGGACATGTGTCCACTTCCTACTGGCCCCGCCGCATGAAGCTTTGATTAGCAATTATTTCTGAGACATTAAAAAACACAATAGAAGTTGCAGGACTCTGCATTTTCCATTGTGATTATGAAGGGAAAAGGAAGGCTGTGGTTACAACTAGTTATTTCTGCGTGTCAGAATGTAAATTATTGGTGTAGCCATATGATAACGTGCACGTGCTCGTGTGCCAAGTGCTTATGAGTGTTAATTTTGTCTTCATTTGCACTGATGAGCCGGATTACCAATTTTACTTTCAGGGAACAAAAGGTTGAAGCAGATAACACCGAGTACTTTGCTCTTCCAGTTTATTGGTGTCTTTACCTTACCCTGCTCCTCCCTGAATCTGAGCAAGGACTTTTGGGTAAGGAAGAATCAACTTGAGCATGGTTTCTCTTGGGGTGAAACTGGAGGCAAAGAAGAAGCGCTGGTATCACTGATTGCACTATGGGTTAAAATTCTTCTTTGATAGTCAATAAATTACACACAAATAGTTACTATTGCTAGAGTGAGCTGGCAGTTTGCAGAAGGGGGTATGTGGTATCTTAACGTGCAGCCAGTTGTAAAGGCTTGGGAAAAAAATTTAAACTGCACATTATCTGAGTGAGCTTCCATATTTTACCATGACACCGACTCAGAGACTCATTTCCCTGGGTTAAGTAGTGTGGGGTGAAGTATCTGCCGCTCTCCTTCTCCCTATCCATCTGCTGCGGTATTCTGGGCATTTAACCTGGAGCGCTTGCTGATGTATGACCAAATCAGAGAAAAGAGGCCACGCTGTTTAACCCTCTCCCTTTGTAGCTGCACTTAATGAATGTCACACAGGCCCACTATAGAAATGATGGAACATCCATTCTGGCAGCATGAACAGAGCCCACCGCGCAATGATATGGTGAAATATGCTGAAAATATTCACAGGAGCCCGTGAACATAAACCCATGATTATTTTTTTCCCTTAAATCTCTATTTTAGCTGGTTTTCCCCCATATACTGAAAGTGCAGTTCCAAGCAGTGTCTTCTTTTCTGAAGGGAAGAAAGCGCTATTTTCGTTTTAATGTGACTGTACCAAAATTGCTGACTTATGCTAAGCAGCACGGAATTATGTTGTCTGTGGAGGTCTTTTTGTCCTTCTAAAAAACGTCTTGTAAATAAGATCGCAAGTCTTAATGACGCTGCCCGGTAATTTCTGGTGGTAAAAGTAGGTCTGTACCTTCTTCTGGAGGAGTTATTCGCATGCAGGCATGCACTTTCTGCTGGTTCACTTCTTCGTTCACTCCCAGGAAGGCTGGAGTTAAAAACCCATGCCTTCCTTAGGGTCCTTGCTGAGCGAGGGGCTGGAGTCCTGGATGCAGGCAGAGGATGCTGCGTGCTGCTGATGGTTTTCATGGAGATCCTCCCCAAAGAAGCACACTTTGCACCCTCTGAGCGTTTTCCTAGCTGCAGTGCTCTTAATTTACAAAGCCCCAGTTTATGCTGAGAGAAGCTTGGATCTAAACCTTCTCTGAGATTGTCAGCAAACTCAGCGTGTATGTGTGTGTGAACATGACCTCTGTAAATAAATGGATGGCATGCTATCACGGGGACCTTCTTTGCACTCAAGTTATTGAGTCATCTCATCGTAACTGCCTGTTATTAACCAAGTGGTGGAATTCCAGCTCAGACTTCTCCTTTGTTTACGGGAGATGTGCTGAAGAGCTAGTGCTGAATACTTAATTTTCAACCTTCTAACTACATATGTATTTATAAAAAGACCAAACAATGTTTGTCTCAAGGGTCTATAGATAGGTAATGAGTGAACTAAGTGCAAATCTCCATTTCTTTGTTAAAAAAATAAAAAAATAAAAAAAAATTCAGGTGTGTAATCTCATAGAAAAAAATCTTACAGACACCTGCTAAAATAGATGAGGATGAGAAAAAATAGAAGGCACAGCTTCTCACACTCACACAGTGTCTCCAGGACACTGTTCCTGTTTTCAGTCTGGAGGAGGACGTGCAGGACTGGGTGTGTGTGCCATGTAATGTCTGCTTCTCTGGTCTGTCAGATTAATGCACCAGGCAGGAATTTGGCCTGGAAGGCTGTAACTGTTCACCAAGTCTGAAATACCATTTTTAGCATTGCTATAGGCACTCCTACAGATGGATGGTGATATTAACATGGCCCTGTGGCGTCTGATCTTTTTGCTGAGGTTAAAAAGGCACAATATGCCAATCTTGGAGCCTGTGGTAATAGCTTTAGTCAGGTGTAATTTGGGTAAGACACATAAACGGGACTTCAACAGCAAACTGTACCTGTGCTTTGTGATACTCTTCTCTGCCCTTCCCTCTCCCTGGTGGGAACCAACCTGATTAACTTATTAAACGAAGCAGAGCGCGGTGTCATCTCTGCAAGTTACCACACAGCTTCCAAATGGCCAATGATAACCACCCCATAACCCCAGAACTCCTGCATCGTAAGGATGCTGTGCCACTGCATCCTTCAGACTGCAGTGGTAGTCCTCCAAAAGAAGGGTTATCTTCAGAGGTCTGTAACTGCTGGAGCCGCTCGGTGCGTGCTCTGCTTGCCGTCCCGCTCGGTTTTTGCTCTGGCAGACATCTGTGTGCTCGTGGTGATGCTGTCCTGGAGCCGCTCGCGCTGTGTTCCCGACGCCAGGCAGGCCTGACAGCACGGGCGCCCCAAGATAAATAGGCACCTTCTGTGCACAGCTGAAAATCGAACCGTCCCCGTGCTCATCTGGAGCCGGCACTGAATGGATTGTCACAGGAGCCCGGGGACGTGGGGCGGGGGGGGGAGTGTTACTGGGGCATTGCCACGCTCTGTCTGTCCTTCTGCAGAAGAGGCTACAGGGCCAGCACCAGCTCAAGGATGGCAGGCTCCCGGATCCGTGCCAGCAGCACCCAGCTGCAGCCGGGCAGCAAGAGCCAGCACTGCTACCACGCAGCATATGGGGCCCCGTGGTGGTGCGTGGGAGGGGGCAAGAGGAGCTGGGGGAGGGAGAAGCATGCATATAAATCATTATTGGCGAACATCTCAGCTCTTGAGCCAGGCTGTCGCTTGCCGCTGCTCATGGTGCAGCCCAGACATAAATCATAATTCCCCTACAATAGATCCTTTTGCAGCCGCCATCAGGAAAAGTGTGTTGGTTTTATCGATTTTTTGACACCGGGGCCCTGGCAACGGCCGCTCTGAATCATTATGAAATGAAACTGATTAGGAATTCATGGAATACTAAATAAACTTTACGAGCCCGTTGTAAGTTTTTTGATGCATGGGGAGCGGAAAATGAAAACTAATGATATAAAAATTACACAGCGTGCTGAGTATTATTATACCGCTATTGATTTGTTTCAAACTGTACATCAAAATCGAAGTGTGCTGGGTGTGCTTGGCTGCAAGGCTGATGCTCAAAAGCTTTTGAGGGTTTTTTTTTTTTTGTTTTTTTTTTTTAATGCTGGCTCCAGCATTTTTGCCAGCCGGAGCAGGTTAGTGGCACTGCAGATCTGAAGCACTCCGTTCTTCTGCAGCCACTCTTTGCATGGTTATCACTGGCTTTATTCTCCTCTGTGCCTGCGGATTCTCATGAGAGAAAAATGTATCGATGAGGATTTCAGCCTAAGTGGATAACTCCCCACACGCACTTCTGCTCTGGGGAATTTTACTTCTGTTCCTTAATAGGCAGCATTGCGAGAGGAGCCCGAGACACTTGACAAACATTTATGCAAAATTGCACAAAGGGATCATTTGTTCTGCTGCTAACTGCAGCCACCTCGGGAGCGAAGGGTAACAGCTGGCTGTGATGCTGCCCAGCAGCGTGGGGCGAGAGGGGATCGCTCATGGTGTAAAAAAAATATTCTGCAAATAAACAATAGGATCCAGCCTTAAAACCAGTGGAAATAAGGAGTAGAAATGGTGCCATCTATTCACTGTTTTTGACAGCACAATTTGAACAGAATTAAGATAGTAATTAAACGAAACCCCCAAACCTAACACAGCTACAGTTGTTTCGGGACGAACTGCTGAATGAGAGCAGATGTGCAAAGTCAGATCTGTCGCTGGCATTGGCATCGTGTGTCTTTATTGGAATAAAAAGGATCGCTGAACAGATCCATAGGGGCTGGAAGGTCATCCAGTCCAACGAACCCCTGCTGAAGCAGGCTGTGCAGGAACCTGGTGCTGAACCTAAACCCAAGCACCTGACTGGGCTGTGTGCTGCAGGCACAGTGCTGGGAGGTGTTCTGGTTGGGCTCCTTTAGGGCCACCACCTGCACAGCAGCACGTGGTCTGCATGGTAGTTGTGCTGGGTTCTGTTTCAAGGCTTTGGGTCAGTGCTTTGGTTGAGATGTTCCTCCTGCTTTGGTTTGTCTGCTTGCCTATAGGTAACTAGCTTGGTTCTTGAGGGTTTCAGTTCTGCTTGTTTCCTATTTTGTAAAACAAATACGGAACTCGTGCTGTTGTGTATAAATCATCACTTGGAAAAGGTTTTCCTTATTCTGGTGGGAAAAAAAAAAAATTAGGATTTAGAAATTTCAGCTGGTATAAATGGAATCAGTGGGTGATGGAAGCAGTTGTAACAGTCTGTGGCAGAACTTCCCAAATGCAGGAGCAAACCCTGCTCCTGCATAGTTAACACCTTACCATTGCTGACATGGGCACAAGACTTCTGGGTGCAAAGAGCTTCAGGTGTCCTCAGCTGTGAGCCAAATATTTCATCGTTACAGGGATTTGCAAATTCAATGGTTCTGAGATTCTCAGGGTGAAGTCCCTGTGCCAGTGGCTGTGCTGTAATGCAGGGGACTTCTTGAAGGTAGGCACCTGTGGCAGCTCTGCTTCTAGCCACCAGTGCTAGCAGTCATCTCCGGCCTAAGCATGTTGCCTATAAATGAGAACATAATGTTGGTGAGTGGGAAGAAAATCCAGCAAAACCAAGAACAAGAGAAAAGGAGGAAATCTAGGCGACTGAAAATATGAAAATGGTGCTGATCCACAGAGGCTGAGCTGCCATGTCCCTCGGTGTTCTCCTGAGATGTACTTGTAGGGTGATGTAGGGTGAATACCCAAATGAATAGTACCCTGTAGGGTGATGGCCCAAAATGAATAATACCCTAACAGTATAATTAAGATGGACAGTATATTTTTGGATGGATTATGCAGATGTATAAAGACACAATAAATTAGGAAGAGCTCACCTAGAACTCCACACAGGAGGGATCTCCGATGAGAGATTCTTCCCTGGTGGCAGTCAGCCCTTAAATGGGGTCTGGGAGAGGTGGAGCCATGCTCCACCCCTTCTGGTCACACAGGTGAATTGCCTTCACCCCTGTTCCTGTGGCTAATGCAGTTCTCAAGGGATCCATCAGTGGTTCAGGCCATGGTTCAACAGTTCCCATATAGTGCTTTTCTGTGAGTAAACCCCATGCTGCTTTTCCTGTCCTGCTGACCACCGTGAGTGCCTGTCCTCCTGGCTGTGCCACAAACACTGATTTGTAAACTGATCTATAGTTTGGGACATTTTGAAGACACGAGGGCCTTCACCATGCAAGGTGTGCTCAAGGAGCACCAACTGGTGTACGCCGGTCTCGAGTTTGCTCCTGTTCACTCCTGCCTGGTTCCAGCTTGCTGCAGGCACCCATCAGTTCCTTGGCTGCCATGTGCTCACAATGACAATCTGTGTATGTTTAGGCGCTGTGTCTGGTATAAATGAGGAACTGTCCTAAATGAAGGAGGTTTTCTTTTTGCTGCAGTTCCGCGTGTAATGGCGATGTCCGCTTTATATGGCTTGTCAGAGCGTGAGTGCGCGCGCTGGGGATTTTTCTAAGATATGTATATTGAATTTAGATTTGTGCTCTTAGTACCTTCACTCATTCATTCAGAGCCATATTGACTACATAAATTGAGTGTTACAAGTAAGAGAGAGTTTAGCCATTATTTTCGCAGTGATTTGATTTAATGGCCTGAGTGTTTTGGCCATTACTTCTGGCTTTTCATTTGCATGGATTCTTGGCTTTGCTGATTAGCATGTTTTTTATATTTGCCATTTAATATTTTCCCCCCTTGAAAAGCTGACTTTTTTCATAATGAAATCCCTCTCTTTCTGCCGTGCACATATGTGCATATATAGCATATGTGTCGGACCGCGTGCAGGTTTTTTTCTCCCACATCTGCTGATCATAGAGTTAAATGCAGCTGTCTGTTTGACAGGGATATTGTGTACTGTATGTGGAGTGATATACAGGTCAGTATATTACCAATGAATAAAAGTTTCCTCCTAAGGCAGCTGCTGCAGATTACTTAGTGCTTGACATGGCGTGTCTTTGTGTCACTGTTACCGGGTGAAATTAAATCAGAACAGGAAAATATTAATTTAAAGTAGAGGATAGAGGCCGCTCACTTCCAATTACTCTCTACCCTGTCAGCTTTATATGGGCGCAAACAAGGAAGGAGGCTGGATTAATTGCTTTGGACTCTGCCCCACTACAGGCCCAATTATAGAAACATATTGGCTCCCAGCACTATTATATACACTGCTGTGCAGGAAATTGTGTGAAATTTTAACGGATTTCAGATGTAATAATAGAGAACACGACTCAGGACAGCATTAGCAGGCTGGGTGGAATCTTTACGGATGGGTTAAGGTTAATCTGTTTGGGGGTCCTTTGTGTATTAAGGGATCATCTGGTTAACCCATATACTGGGAGCTTTTGATACTGGCCTGGGAGCAAACAGAATAAAAACATTCATCCTCTGACAACAAGGAGCTAAATCCTCAGTCAGAATGAGGACGAAAGCATACAGCGTAGGGGTGGAGAGCACAGGGCTTGCATGGAGGATTCTGCTGCAGAGGGAACATGAAAATGTCTTGCATAGCAGAAAAGACATTGATGTTGATAGATACTCTGTAGGAAACGTTCCTGGCTGGTGTTTTGCTTTTGAGGGAGTCCTACCCACAAAGCCTGGATCAAAACAAATTGCTGCTAATGCAGAGTGAATGACACCGACAATTTAAATGCACACTGGATAATTCTGTAAGCAGTTGTAGGAATAGATTTCAGTCTGATGTTTAAGTTTGCTTGGCGTTATTGTTCCTTTTCCTAAGTGAGGAATTCTGTCTTCTTTTTTTCCCTTTAAACCCCCGTGTTGAGGATGCATGGTAATTTATGTGCACATACGTATTATCCTTTCTCTTCCTATCATAAATTATTTGACTTCCTGTAGCCAGGGCACAGAGCAGCTCTCAGTCCTTCCGAATGTGCCATCAGATTGCTGTGTGTTGGTGTGTGTTCATGCACTGCACATCAGATGGAATTCTGGCATGCAGAATAAAATCATTACCTTTTTTTCCAAGGTTAATTTTCTTGGAAGATAGTTTTTGGAATCGTATTGCCTTTGTTGTAGAGCTGTTTATTTGACGTGGAGATGTAATGTGTCTTTGTGGGTGATTGTTTTTTTGAGTGTTTTCATTCTCTGATGTTTTCAGTGAGCGTTGGTTTAAGAGGGGACGGGTGCAGTGATAAACTGATGGACAGAGGGTTGCTGGTACTGTTTTCTTTGTTCTTTCTCGTGTTTTGGTTCACTGTGTTTGACATTGGGCAGTGAGCAAGTTGGTGCTTTTTGGATTCGTTCTACAGCCAACTGGGCAATGTGGCTGTGCTCCACAAAAAGTGCTGTTACCATTTCCCATCTGAAAGCGGGCAAAGCAACAGGCAGCGGGGCGAGCTCAGGCACAAAGCCCAACTTGGTCCTGTCTGTTCCTTCCAGGTTCTGTCCTATGAAATGAAGATCTTCAGTGAAGTCTGTGCTCTGCACTGTCAGAGCACGGTCACAGAGCTGACACGTGAGCATCTGGGGAGGGATGCAGGAGATCAGCGTACTGGCAGCCCTTGTGAGCTGGTGCATCTTCCAAGTGAACTGGGGTGGAGTGCTCTGGAAGGTGAACAGGGGATTGATCCACAGGTGTGGAGGAGGAAGGCGTGTCTCTGATATTCAGAGTGTTTTGAATTGGCCTGATAGAGAACTAAGGAAATGGGTGTATTTGTCTGCAGTCACAGGTTTTTCTTCAGTGGTTCAGTAAATGTTCCTTTGATCTCCTACACACCAAGTGCTTTGTGGATTAAGTTTCACATCTGCCCTGTTCTATGGAGCGAGAGTAAACAGAGAGTTTAGCAAGTGTCTGCCATGCTTCCTCAGGACAAGCTCAGAAATCCCTGGAACTGTGATCTCTGTCACTTCTGCAGTGAAACGGAGATGCAGAGCCCCAAAGAGAATGAAGAGCAGCTTCACCCGTTTCTACACCACCACCCCTTGCAGTGTGCAGAGGGGTTCAAGCTGTGTGTGAGCTGTTTGAAGGGCACTAGCATTGGAAGTGTCTGGAGGCACATGGACAGCGAGCAGGATGGGCTGTGGGCTGCAGCCCCTGGGTGAGAGCACTGTGTCACAGTGGGGCTGAGGCTGCAGGCAGCTCTGTGGGCCGGGGCTATTCCCTTCATGCCATCCTCAGCATGATTTTGCACGTAAATTACAATCCATGCCTTCTAACGGGGATACAATAAAAGAGTTGCAATAGCAGTGGTGATTTAAGGTGGCAGGGGAAATACGTAAATTGCTGTCTAGAGAATCCAGGACAGAAGAGGAAAAGTAAATTTTGAGCACAAGTGTGTTATTGAATGGCAAGTTCTTTGCTATTTTAGTCTGTTTGTCTATCTGAGGAAAGCTTATTTGGCTTCTGGATGATTATTTGGAGGAAAGCTGTGTCTCTTGCCCCACTCCTTGTCTCCCTCCGGCTCTGCTCTCCATCTGGTGAGCCAGTGGGACTTGCAGAAACCTCAAAAGTGTGGCTTCCACGTTTGCAGTTTGTTCTGGTTTTAAACCAAGAGGGGAGTGAAGCACTGAATTTATTGTATTTGGTCTGGGAAATCTATTTTTGTTCCCTTTAACTGATTGTCTTGCAACCATGCCTGTTATGAGTGGAGAGCAATGTATATAGATCTCAGGAGAGATGCACAGAATCTTATTCATGAGTCGATGGCAGTGTGAAAAGTCCTTTGGCATTGAAGGCACACGCATACAGTGAACTCGAGCAGAGGGGGAGTGCTGGGGAGGCGGCAGTGGTCCAGCTTGGCAGGAACTGTTTGTCTTTGACAGAGCAGGGGAGAATACTGGAGGCCCTAATGGCAGCAGCCTTTGGAGTCTGCCAGAAGTTTGATTACAGTGAACAATGTCTTTTTAGGAGCCTGGCAGAATTAGCTGTTGTTCTTTTGTCGGAAGAATAAAAAAAAAGTTGCATTTAAAGAACATGAGATGAACTTGCTATGGCCTTCTGAGCAAAAGGACTGGGAAAGGCGGAACTGAAGCAGCACAGAGGGGGTTAATACTTTGCTTTGTTGATTTTCAGTAGTGCCCATGGTTTTACTACAGCAGTAAAGCCACTTTCCTTTTATGTTTAAAAACCAGAAAGGAAAAAGTGCAATTACAAAGACAACTAAAATCTTCACTGGTACTCAACAAGGTAATCAGTTCAATTGATTTTTTTTTTCTCCTTAGCTAGAAAAGTATTTAAAGTTGAATTCTAGCTGTGATTTTTATATGGGGAAAAAAGAATCTGTTCTCTGCAATGCTTCCTGGTTTTAAAAATGCTCCGTTTTATTTGCCCTATAAATGCAAACTTATAAAATGTGATAAGGGATCTTTTTCCTCTCCCTGCACAGGCAGGACCTGACTATACTCACTGCTATTCCTGCATGGCTGCCAATTGCACAGGCAGATATCACTCCATTAGTCATTAGCATCTAAATCATTCCACTTCTCATTCAGGTTTACTGGGCTGTGATGGCTACTAGATTCATAGGACACCTGAGCCAGGTCTTTTGTACAAGGTCTCCTGGAGCAATTGATTGTAAAAAGACAGCAGGAGCGCAAACCACTGGTTTCTGTGCCTTTTGAGCAGGAAGGATGGGCCCTGCTATCATATGTTTTCCCTATGAATTATTAAAGGATTTTTCTTGGAATACTGTACAAAGATTGAATTTGTGAGTGGTGGTACGCTGCTCTTACACACACAACAAAGCAAGGCTTTCTCTGAGGGGGGGAAAAAAACAATTTCCAAAGGTGCTTGGGAGTATCTCGTACTGGGACATGTGAACATCTCCTCGCAGTCTTTCCTGTGGTGGCAGGGATAAAGAAGGTCCTTAGGGCTTCTCCGACAGCTCTGTTCTATGGGTATGGGAACAAAATCTTGTTTACCTGGAGAAGAGCACGCGTGACTGACACAGCAGCTGCTGTAGCATTGGGTACTGTGCCAGTATGGCTTTAAAAGTACTGGGAGAATTCAGTGGAGCTTAATATCTAAGTATGGAGTGGTATGCTTTGTTTCCTTCCCCCTTCCAAATAAAAATCTGAAAATATTGGGCTTTTAGCGTAGTACCATCCCCTCTTCTGGTAAAAGAGAGATTTTAACTGGTACTCAAAACATAGATGATGCAAATTTTATAAATGGAGACTTCTGTGGTTTCCTGAGACGTCCGTGGTGTTTTGGAGAGCACAGTGCCATGGTGGAGCTCAGCTCTGGTGCTCAAATTTCATGCCTAGGGGGAGATGTTGTCAGAGAGCAGCTCTGGCCCCTTCGGGAAGCAGTACCCTCTGGAGTGTGGGGCTGAGCCCGGGGCACCCCATCCCACTCAGCTTCATAACACACACCTCTCCCTTCAGGGCACAGAAATTCCCTTCCACTTTGAGGTCTACAAAAAAAAGCCCATGGAAATGGAACTTTAAAAAGATGAGGATTAAAAGAGAATTGGAAGCAGTGTAAGAGTTGTGGCGTAGCACTGCTCTTGGCTGCATCAAGGGGACTGGGAGAAGTCCACCAAGGGAGGAAGAAATGCCCACGTTTGTTTTACTTGAACTCATGACTTCTATGGGGAGAGGCAACGTGCAGTGAATGTTTTTGGGGTTAACCCTTCCAGTGTCCCCCTGCCATCCCTTTGCCCGTGGACTATGTATTACAAGCAAGCTCACATAAATTTCTAGCAAGAGTATCCTTTCAAAGCCCTCAAGCTAGAGGGATCTTTAGTCACTTTGGATTGGACTGGATTTGAAAATAGGTCCCTGAGGTGAAGGGCCAATATATCAAACCAGTAAATCATGCTTTATACCAACTCCTAATAATGAATGAAGTGCCATTTCATACAATACCTGAGTTAGGATTTTATTGATTAACTCTCATCTTGGTGTTCCACCCAAATCTAAGATATATTGCCTGCTGTAATTCTTACATTAGCTGTCAAATTCATCTTGTCTTCCCAGGGTTATGATGTGTACAGAGCAGACAATAAACAACATCAGTTTCAGTGTTTATCTAATGAATATACACAGGCTAGAAAGATTAATACTTATTTGATAGGCAGAGCCAAGAGGCAGGAAGTGTCTGTGTTTGGGGCTAGAGCCCAGCACTGCCATGGTGGGTGAACACAACGGCTTGACGCTCATCTTGCCCCACTCCTCCCTCCTCCCTGCCAGATAGGAATATGTAGGATAAATCTTGAGAAAGTAAAGGTGATTGTGTGTGTGTGTGTGTGTGTGTGTGTTGTAAAGGAGCAGCTGTGATAGGAAGAAAGCTGTAAGTAAACACTAAATCAATCTTTTGAATGCTTCGCCAAGCCAAAGCTTTGTCACAGGTGCTGCTCTGGGAATCCAGATGCACCTGCACATGGTCTTCACCCAGGTCTTCCTACCTGTGGGAATTTTTATTTTGCAGATCTCCTTCCTTACACATTTTAGGATAAATATCTTTCCTGGGATCCCCCAGGCATGGAAGTGGGTCACTGCCAAGGCTTCACTAATCCCAAACTTGCCCGTTCACACTGTTAGGCAGTTCCTCTTCATTTCTCATGTGGATTTTGGGACTTGCAGGCCTGCTGTCATCCTGGCAAGGTGCACTTGCACACCTTGCAGCCATATCCTTGCAGCCTAAGGGAGGGAGGCTTTGACACAAGCAGGAGAACAGCTTTTGGCACTCTGTGACAAACCACTTCTCTGCTCCCACCCTTCTTTTCCAGATGAGGGCTTCCCCATGTACGAAGTGCTGCCAGTTGGTTCGGTGATAGATCGGCCACCCAGCACGTGGGGCTGGGTGGGGGAGGTGGGCTGCTCTGGGTGCAGGGTGCTGCTCAGGCTGTCCCTCACCCACCGCTGTGGTAGCTGCCAGGGGGGTTTTGAATCTGGGCTCTGTTGCTTGAAGCTCATGGGATTTAGTTTTAAATCCCTCTGCGCTTTGGTCCTCCGGTCTGTAAAATGGAGAGATTTGTGGCTCTCCAGGAGAGGGGCAGAGGAGGTTTGATCTATGTTTCTTGAAGCGCTGTGAAGTACCAGGATAAAAGGCACTGTGCAAGTGCAAAGGGCTTGTGCTTGTCTATTGAGCAGAATCTTGGCCTGCACGCTTCAGTTCCTCTGAGAGGAGGTGTCCAGAACACTAGCTTAGGGATGAGAGAGCAGGAGAGGTTTATCTGCCTGCTGCTCGGAGCCAGAAATCACGCTGGGACGGGTGTGATGCTGCAGGTTTTTGTTAGGTAAATATGTGCTGTTCTGCTGGCTCAGGTCTGCCTGGAATGTAATGAGCATTAAAGAAAGGAGTGATTTGCTATGGGCCGATGTGGAGGAAGCAAAGCTGCTGCTGCTGATGCATGTGCTGAGTCAGGCTGACTCCAGGGGAGGCTGGAGGCTCAAGGGTGCTAGCCACATGCTGATCCTGCTAGCCACAGCAGGTATGGGCTGCTCCTGGCTTGGCAGCTGAGCCCCCCATCATCCTCAGATAGCAATGCCTTTGGCAGATGTATGCTGTGTTGTAGTTTAAATTGCGAGCTCCTCAGGCCAAGGTCCATCTTCCCTGTCATTCTTTCCCTCCAGCAGGGGGAACAGCAGTCCTGAGTGGGGGCTGATTCTATGAGGACATTATGCAGGTGACATTTTTCTGAGCTTCCCCAGCCAGTTTTGGTGCAGGATGCATGTTTTGTTTATATGTCTCACCCCTTCTGTTATCTAAACATAGACAGATCACAACCTACTGAAAAAATGTAGTATTGGAGGAAGCCTCAAAGGGAATTGCTGCTCTCTTTTCTCCCCTTTCATTCTCTTTGGACAGAGTTTGTGTTTGCATTTCCCAGCACGTATCAGTAACACAGCACAGAGCAGTACGCCACTTACATAATCTGGAATACAGAATGGGATACACAATTGTGTAAAGGAGAAGTGCAGCAGGAGCTGGCTGGTGAAGGACGACAGATTGCAGCAGATATGGATTGATTTAGACAACTGAACCACTTATATTATTTTGGAGACTTCAGTGAGATTGGAGGGCGTTTCCTGAGCTTTGGTGGGAGTAACCAGCCTTCCTGTTCACCTGAGCCCCCATCCCCTGGGACAGCAGCAGTGCAGAACGTGGCTCCCACCACTTGTGGGCCTTGGACAATTCCTTGGCGTGCCTTGCTGGTGGTTGATTGTCTTGAATTCTGACCAGTGAAGTGAATAAAATAGCAGTAGTTGCTTTTCTCCTGTCTAAAGGCATGCAGGCATCTCACTTGGATGAGTGATAGTTGGAGTATTGCATGTAAAATGTTTGGTGGCTGTTTCTTCACCTCCCATGAGGCTGTGTTCAGCTGCTGATGAAGAGACACTTGCAAGCCCAAACTGGTGGATAAAGTGCTCTGTAACACTTTGGGTGAAAGGAAGTAGAATGACCTATGCTGTTTCTTTTTAGCACCCTTTAAGCTGTAAAACCAGCCAACCAACTCTTCCAAATGTTGGCTGCTGAGATTGACTGCCGTCATGAAGATAACAGGTGGGAAGTATTTTTCTCTCAAGACCACAGCTGTCCTAAATCAGCCAGGTGATCTTGGGAGGCCACTGTGCGAGTCTGAGTGCTGAGCATTCCACCCAGGGACATAAAGACACTAAGCAAGATGCCACTTGAGAAGTGTTGCCTCTTTTTTTCCCCTTCTTTTAGCAGTAACTCTGCTTTGTAAATGCAATTGATGTCTTGAGTGAGGAAGGTTTCCTTCAGCACGTGTGAGCTTTGTGGGGAAAAGTGTCTGAGCTGTTGGGTTTCTGTTTCTTCTGTATAAGCTTGCACTGAAGTCACAGGGCAGAGCCCTGGCTTAGGATAGGGGACGTGGGTGGCCAGGCCACATGGAGTTGCTGTGTGGGTTCACCCAGCAGTGATGGTTTAAGTGCAGCTTCCCCTCAGATGATGGGAAAACTTCCTGCCAGAGCTGTGCTGGTCTGCTTGGGTGGAAGGATTGCTTCCCCCCCAACTCCAGTAGCTGCCTAGATGGTGAGCACTGGCCAGGCTTTCACCTAAAAAGCTAACAGAGTGACTTGCCTGGAAACAAAATGGTGTATGGAAACACACAGACACAATGATAAATCATTACAGGATGATGCTAAAAGAAAACAAAATAAATACATCTCTAGGTCATCCGTGTAGACTTTGAATAAGCAGCCCAGCATTCCTCACCCATCCTCCATCTGCTCCAAGAAGATCCCATGTTCAGTATGCCCGGAGCAGGGCTCAGAGCTTCTACTGCTTTTGCTGCTTATCTGTGTGTGAACGTGGAGGAAGCATGATATCAAAGGTGCTCTTCAGTGTTTATTGAAGGTAAGCAGAGACCTTGCTTTGCATAAGGCACTCCTGAATTTAGAAGTTTGGAAAAGACAAAAACTAAGGAATTGCATGCGAGACCAAACTTTCTGTGTTGCTCTACAGTATTTCTTGTGCTAACGCAGATTTGCTTGAATACACAAAACAAAGAGAAAAGCAACAAAACCAAACCATGTTCAGTAAAAGGAAATCTTCAGAGTTCATCCTTCGTGTCCTCATTCTATGTCTTCAGTATCAGCAGACATTGGGGATTTAGGAACTTCTGCATGGTGGTGAATTGGGTTTCTTGTTCTGTGTGGCCTTTCATAGTTGAATTCAAGTTGGTACAGAGTTAAAATTGTTTCAAGAAGTGATCACAATGTAATCTTAGCAGCGAGGTTTCATTTTTTTCTTTGATTTAATTTTTTTGATGGGATGTTTTTTCTGTGGTCGGATAGCTGTGCTTGGTCGTGCATTTAAATCTGTGAATGGGGGAGGGGTTGTTTTGGGGGAGGGACTGGGGGAAGAGCATGTAATGGTGGGAGTTTTACAAGTGTCTAAAAACAGAAGCTTGTAATGAAAGTGCTTTCTCAGCCATAACTATAGTGTACTGGCATAATTGGAATGCTGAGTGGTGTGCTGGGTTTAGGAAGGTAATAAGAACTGCAATCAGTATTAAATAAAATGTATCTTCCTTTAGGGGAAATAAATGTATATTAAATCAAATATTCATGAATCCAAGTTAGTCTTCATACATTACACAAACAGTTTTTCAAAAATGCAGCTATCCAGAAGGCCTGTTTTGGTGTGTGTAAGGAAGGGTGAGCTCGTTGGCCGCCGTCTTGGGAGGGAAGAGCCTAGCCTGGAAGGGGAAAGCTCTCCATGCTCCTGTGAGGTCCTGAGGAAGCAGGTCTGAGTTGTGCAGAAGCATTAGAAGAAATGAAACTGCCTCTTCCTGGCATGCAGAGGGAAGGAAAAGCTCCATGCAGGAGAGGCAGAGCTGTTATCTGTCTGCCAACCTTAAGTTAAGCTGTGATGCTGGCAGTGTGGTGTGATGTAGGAAGACGTGAAAGATGTCAGCTTGCTACGAATTCCAAGTGTGGGTAACATGGCAGTGTGAGAGCTGCAGCTCTGCAGGAGGATGCCTTCCTGCTTCTCACCCCAAGGGAATCCTCTCTGCTTGCAGTTCGGTGCCACGCTGGGCTCTGGGAAGCACAGATGTTTGTGACAAGAGCTCTGGGCTTGGTGGCCTTGGTCCCAGTTTCCATATTGCAATGCCTGTTTAACCAAAAATGTTTTTTAGTGTCCTTTTTTTTTTTTTTTTTTTTAAATGTGATTTAATTTAATCACTCAAGTCAAGCTATACTTATGAGGTAACACCTATATGCCTAGAAGACAAGCAAGTCAAGGTTTGGGTTAGTAAAACGGTGGGGAATCTGTAGGTGTTTCTAGATGACTTTGTTAAGTTTAATCAAATTGGGCTTATTTGAAGTTGTTGGCAAAAATCTTCTGTGCAGTTTACAAAATGACAGTGCTTTTATCCAACAGCTGCAATCGATTTGCCATTTGATAAAAATAAGTAAACACCTCTGAGCAGCATCCTTATCCCTGTTTTTATGTAGGGAGGGGCAGAGGCACAGAGATGGATTCTCTTTCCTTCCTGGGGTGAGGAGGGTTTCGTTCTTAAGACTTCCAAAAGAGCCACATACAGCTGAGGAGAGAGGGCTAATTTGTGTCATTTGCTGAAACAACCAGGCTCTTCTTCCCTGCTTGGGGAGTTATTGATTTTATCACTCTACGACCTTACATGTGTCACCGTCTTCTGCACGCTGGCCTGTAGGAAGTGCTATCTACTGATTCACATCTGAAGAATAATCTCATTTTATTTGTGATTACCTTCCCATTTTTGGCTCATCAGCCGTGTGCTCTCATTCTTCCTGTCAGAAAAGGGCACACGGTGCCAAAGCCAAACCAACCACATCCCCATCCCATACACCCAAACTGTGCATCGCTGCGGCCCAAAGACTCCCACTCCTCCCAGAGCAGGAAGGACATTGCTTTGTGAAGGCTCATCGCCGTCCCATTGATTTCATTGCCAGAATGTCTTCCGTGGTGACCCGTTCTCAGCTGTCAGTGAGTTTGGGAAGCAGGTAGCAATACGTGGATGTGTTAACCCTACAGGATCGCAGGGGCAGGCAGCTGGGGCCTGCTGTGTGCCTTTGTGTGCCATCCCTGACAAAAACTCAGCCCTCACGTTCAGTAGGGAAAGATTATCAGTGATGCCGTTATGGAGGAGGGGTGGTCGTAGCAAGAAAATATATGGAGCATCTATCAGAGCTTGCATGGTACATTAATTGTCTCTAGCTTTTTTTCCTTTCCTTCTCAAAGCAAAATTAATTATGGGGAGGTGATGTTCCTTTAATGAACATCGTTTAATTTAAAAAATGGACGAGTATACTACCGTTAGGACTCTTACTTAATGTAGTGTGTTTTCTTAAGCTAAATTCAGTTATTGTTACATTGTGAAGGTGCAGAGAATCCCCTCTCTCTGATCTGAGAAAGGAGAGAGCATCCTGGCTGCCGAGCATCGCTTACAAACAGAGCCCAGTCTCTCTTTGCCTGTGGGGGACACTGCTTGACCGCTTATTGCATATTTGATCAGCTTACTTCTGGATCCGAGAGCCTCTGATGGGTGTCAAGGTGGCAGTCGGGCTCAGACTAATGGGCATGGTAAGGAATGGGAAGGTGGGGACACACGGCCCAGTTTGGGATGATCCCCCTCTTCTTCTTAAAGTATATGACAGTGCAGCAGCACTCGCTGGGGAGTGCTTGTAGGTCAGCAAGAGCCTAATGACATCACTGGTGGAAGGTGTTTCTTTGAGAAGTGAGAATAAGCACACGGACAAACAACCTCTGCTCCTCTTTCTGCTCCTCACCTGGTGGGAGCACGCCACACTGCTGCTGTCCTGTGCCTTCCTTTACTCCCCCACCCCCCCCAGCTGAGGATGCACAGCTCTGCAAACGCTTCAAGAAGGACCTGAGTAAATGGTAGTAAGGATGAGAAGATGAGACTGTAATTAAAAGTAGAAATGTTGAATTTGTTTCAGGTGTTATGTTGTCAAATCACATCATTGTTCTGGAAACATTAATGTTGAAACTCCGTGGGAATTGGTGTCGAGAACTGTGCTCTAATGGTTGTGAAGGCACATGGTCTGCTAAACATGAGGCTTTCTTGAACCATACTTCTAGATCTGGTGGTCAAAAGTAGTTTTTCTTATAAGGAAAAGAGGTCTTAATGTTTTAATTTTCATTTCCATTTTTTAAGAATCAAATATAATGTTCCCTGGCGTCAGCTGTCAGCACTTACACATGAAATGTGGTTTGAGGTGTGTACGTCATCTTGCATGATTTCAAAATATCTATATATTAAGGGAGAAAAAAAAAAAAAAAACCCTCTTAAGCTTCTATGTGTGAAATAAGAGCTATTCAATAGAAACCATTACTGCAGCGTTCTGACTTTTATTTCCTGCGTTGCTGTGTGAGGTTTTCAGTGATGCACCCAAAGGCCAAAGGGAAGGAGTGGTGATCTCCTCTTNGGTTCAAGAAGCGATGGTTCAGCGGGTTCTGAAACCTCACTCATCGATTCTTTGTTTCAAGCGATCGGTTTTTCGGTCCCCTTGTATTTAGAGATCTCTCGTTTCGCCCCGAGTCGAGGCAAGTTCAGGAAACCTAATTAAGTGGGTTTTGTTTTTGATAATTAGGTCCCTAAAATAATTCATAGGTGGTGTTAATAACCCCGTTTAAAAAAAAAAAAATCTATTAAGCTTTTTGGAAAAGTTAGACAGAATCCTCTGGGCTGTTTTTTCTCTCTCTCCCCTCCTCCTTTTCCCCTTGGAGATGCGCTGCTTCTTCCTTTTGCAGCACGCTAATTAAAAACAGTGGGATTATGGTGGGAAATGATACGCGTGTGGGGTTATCATCCACAGGGCAAAAGGAGGCTGCTGCTCTCTTCCCCTCCGAGGTACGCTCCGCGTCTTTGGCGCGAGCTGGCAGAGTTCACAGAAGGACAGATTGCCTTTGCACGCCGCCAGGACCCTTGGCATTTGTGAGGCTGCAAGCCGGCTCCAGAAGGGAAACGACAGGAAGAGATAATCTGTGGAAAACGTTGGGTTTGGATCATCCGCTGCGACTTGTGAAAGGCCGGCTTCCTTTTATGGGAGAGCCTCCCCCAGAAGACCGTCTGCAAAGGGAGGGCTTTTAGCCACGTTTGTCCCAGCCTGCTCCGGCCCCTGCCCTCCCTGCTGGGCATCTCCTGCCTCGTGACGGCTCTCCTGGCACCNATTTCAAAATATTTATATATTAAGGGAAAAAAAAAAAAAAAAAACCCTCTTAAGCTTCTATGTGTGAAATAAGAGCTATTCAATAGAAACCATTACTGCAGCGTTCTGACTTTTATTTCCTGCGTTGCTGTGTGAGGTTTTCAGTGATGCACCCAAAGGCCAAAGGGAAGGAGTGGTGATCTCCTCTTCTCAGTGCTGCTGTGCTGGTTCCAAGCCCACCACATGTGCTTCAGTGGCCTTTGGATCAGCTGGAGACATCGCATCCCTGCTGCCAGGCCACGCTTCCCAGTTTCCAGCTTCTTTATTTCTTCGGCATCGAGTGGGATGTTTGCATTCGATCCGATGGTGAGATTGGAGTGGCTGTGTGTTTTACTTCTTTGCCTTAGGCTTATTTTCTTTAGTTTAGCCTACGTTTGTGGGTGAAAGAGTGGATAAGCTCTTCCCCTCATTTTACTTTTTTATACGGTGTAAGCCACTCGTGAATTTTCTCCCTCCGTCAGAGGGGTTATTTAATTTGTTGTCTCCTTTTGCCGCGCCGGGGGGAGATGAAGTATTTAATACACAGGAGAGATAACACCTCCGTATCCATCACACGTACGAAAGTCAATTAAGGTGACAAGTGCTACGTGAGGATAAAATATCCCTGAGCAACGAACATCTCAAACTCTCCGCTCTGCGCATCGCTGGGTTTGCGGGCGCGGGGTCCGTGCGCCCGGGGCAGCCCCGCACCGGCAGGCTGCAGCTGCGCGCCCGCACCGACAGGGGGCGCTGTCGCCCCTCGGCCGGGCCGGCGCTGAGCCCGGGCTCACCCCCCCGGGGAGGGGGCGGTGGGATTGGGGGGGTGCGGTGGATCTATTAAGCTTTTTGGAAAAGTTAGACAGAATCCTCTGTGCTGTTTTTTCTCTCTCTCCCCTCCTCCTTTTCCCCTTGGAGATGCGCTGCTTCTTCCTTTTGCAGCACGCTAATTAAAAACAGTGGGATTATGGTGGGAAATGATACGCGTGTGGGGTTATCATCCACAGGGCAAAAGGAGGCTGCTGCTCTCTTCCCCTCCGAGGTACGCTCCGCGTCTTTGGCGCGAGCTGGCAGAGTTCACAGAAGGACAGATTGCCTTTGCACGCCGCCAGGACCCTTGGCATTTGTGAGGCTGCAAGCCGGCTCCAGAAGGGAAACGACAGGAAGAGATAATCTGTGGAAAACGTTGGGTTTGGATCATCCGCTGCGACTTGTGAAAGGCCGGCTTCCTTTTATGGGAGAGCCTCCCCCAGAAGACCGTCTGCAAAGGGAGGGCTTTTAGCCACGTTTGTCCCAGCCTGCTCCGGCCCCTGCCCTCCCTGCTGGGCATCTCCTGCCTCGTGACGGCTCTCCTGGCACCTTGGCAGTGCCGTGCTGGCAGCAGCCATCCCTCGCCATGGGGGGCATTTATGCAGCCAGTCCCAGCGCGCTCGCTGCGCTGCACCTGAACACACATTTAGACTCCTTTTAGCGGGAGCGAGGAACCAGCTGCCCCATTTTACACGAGCTGCTGACTGGGGAGAGGCTTCTGCTGGGTTATTTTCTTCCCTTCACTGAAGCGCTCTCAAACTATTGCAGCTAGGGGTTGTCTGTCCGTCTGTGCTGGTTCTGTTCCTCCGTGCCGTGGTGCACTGAAGGGTTTTGCTGCCATCTGTGTGCAGGCCCCGCACCCTTAGGCTGCTGTAATGCAGGGAATCATGTGCCCTTTGGGATGCCAAGGGCTGACATGGATCCTAGGAGGAAGTTAAGCAAATGCTGCCTTGTGGCTAATGCACAGGCATATGCCAGCTCTGGGGCCTGGTGCTGCTGGAGCCGGTACAGGAACACTTTGTCCTGCGTCCTCAGGAGGTGTGTTCCCATGCGTGACAGGAATGGCAGCAAGCTCGTGGCATCCCGTGGGACAGGCTGGATGGCCTTTGTGTGCGAGGGCTTTGCCCTGGAGTGCAAATTCTGCTGCTTTCCCTGTTCTGGGATGTATAAATTACAATAGGAGATGTAGCGGGAAGATCTCCTAGTTAAATCTGGCGTTGCCTGCAGGGTCTGCTCTTAGCATCGTCAGGGAAAGTTGCGAGCCATTTTTTTCCTGGCGGAGCTGATGGCTCAGAGGCCCAATATGACCTTCTCTGTGGGCTCTGAGGCATGTCACACGTCCTGAGCAAGCTCGCAGAATGGTATTTTTCCACCACCACGTTTTCTTCCTGAAAATCAAAATGTAGATCTCTTTATTACTCCTCATGAATGTCAGAAAGTCCTACTTCCATCTTCACCTGCACCTCTGCGTTCTACATGAACCCTCCAGACTCTTGATTTATTACGGAGCCACAATGGCTAGAGCAGGAGAGCGACGTTAAAACTACAGAAGTGGCTGATGTGACAAAATTAACAGTTGCCAGCAGCAAGCAAAGGTGAATGTTAGCACTCAGCAAACTGTGGCCTGGGGAAGCCAGGCTGACTTCACACACCAGTTGCCAAAAGCCTCCTGCACCAGCACAGGGCAGGTGGGCTGCTGGAGGAGCGGGGGAGATGCAAAGGGGAAAGAGCCCCATGGTGTGCTGCCCTGCTGGACCCACTGCCTGCCACTGGGGTGGCTTTCTTGGCGAGGAAGGATCCCTGTGCAGAGGGGGCTTGGGCAGCATCCCCTCTGGTCTTCGAGGTAATGAGATTTGGGCATGCACAGCTGGAGAACGTACGGCTCAGACAAATGGGAGACAGCTCAGGGAGAAGGGAGGGAAAAGCCTTCCGATCACCTGCAGATCGAGACCTGTGCTGGAGCCCTGGGCGGTGTTTATTCTGAACGGACAGGAGGGGGCAGGTGTCATATTTTGAAAGCAGATCTGAGATTTGGGGGGACGAGGTTAATGATGGGGTTATTTGTTATGAACTTCGAAGTGGGGATGGTTTGCTGAGTGTGCAGCACGGAAATCTATGGAAGGGAGCACTGCTCTAACAAAAGGGTGAATCACACGTTTGGTGAAATTGTTTATAGCAGGCCAGGGTTCAAGTGGTTTGTGAGATTTTGCTGTCACTTTGCAGGCTTCAGGCCTCTCTTTTCACCTTGACTTGCAATTTTTGCAGCAGTGCCATTCCAGCAGGGACCCTCTCTCTGTGGTTCTTTGTGATGTGTCAGGCAGGAGCCAACCCTCCTGTTGTCTAGGAATTTTCCATGAGTTTCACTCGAGCAGCTCTGATGAAAACAAATGACTTTCTGGATGGGTATTTCTGAACAAACCGCCTCTTTCCAAACAGCACATCTTTCGTGTGTGAAGCAAAACACACAAGAAATGGTCTGACCAACTTGTTGGAAATCATGGGTTGCAATTGGGATGGATAGCTCTTTACGAGACTCCAAGGCAAGATGCTTCCCTGCTACTCCTACAGGAAAAAGGGGGAAAGGTTAATGCAGGATGAATTGAATTATATCGGTGAAAATTGCTTAATTAGGAAAAGCATCTTGCTGCAAAATGCACAAATAGAGCTGAACTCACAGATGCATTAGGGTCTTCTGCACCAGGAATATTTGTCATCTCAGAAGGAAGTGGAAGAGGCTTGTTCTTGGTGTCACTACATGCTGTGAAATGCAAATAGAGGAAGAAAAATTAACACATAAAAGAAATGCACTGTTTCTGCAGGAAAATTAGCCGGCTCAAGCTGAGGGAAGTGGCTGAGAAAGGGAAAAAGAAAAAAACAACAAAAACAGCAGAAAACAGTAGCACTATTTTTTTATTTTTTTAATAATAATAATTTTTTACCTTGGAAAAAGTACATTTTGTATTGCAACTTCCAGTGCTCTGAGCTGGAGGAGATAAGACTTTTCCTGGGAGAGAAGAATGCTGCCTAGAAATATGTAAAGCCAGAACAATCCTGCAAGCCAGGCAAGTGTTTGCAGAGCTGTAATTCTCAAACGAGCAGCAACTGCAAGGAGTATGGGAGCATGAGAGAAGGGAAGAGGAGGAGCCGAGCACTGTTGCATTGCATGCATTGATTACTCACTGGGGAAGCCAGGTGCCTGGCTCCAGCATCCCTGCAGCCTGCCCTCCCCATTTACATAGATAAGAAGGGACATCTTGGTGTTGCTCATTTATGTAAACTTACTGATTTATTTTAAAAAACACTTGATATGAGGCATTATTGAGTACCTTGGATTTATTGTGTCTACTTCTTGCCTTTCTTTAAAGGATTTTGGAGTGTAATTGACTTCCTGACTCGTCCTTTGATTCTCTCAGCCCTTATGCATTTCACTGAGTTTAGGGCAAGTTTCTGGGGTTGGGCAGGGTTGGGCCTTTAAAGAGAAGTTTGTCCTGGGCTTACCCAGAAATCTGGATGAGGGTGAGAAACAGGGCTTACTTTGGACTTGAGCTGTAGATCAGCAAGGTGTCTGGTTCCTCACTCCTTCTGATTCCACAGGGCCACCTCCACATCCCTACACGGTATGGTGCCAGAAGCCTGGCCTTTGCAAGGGCACAAAGGGGAGAGGGAAGACTTGTTTGAAATTTCCTCCTGGCAGTTGCTTTTAATTGCAAATGGTGTGGTTTTTAAAGGGGGGAGGGAGAGCTCTTGCTTCAGGCTAGGGAGCAAGAGATTGAAAGCTTGCTGCTGTGGTCATCAGAGGTGAAGAATAAGTCATAAATGATCCAAGGGCAAAGGCCAAATATAGACTGATAGCGGCATTGTTCCCGCAGCCTTGGAAAGGACCTTGGTGTGCAGCCTGCTGCAGGCACCCCACCTTAACCCCTCCCTGCCCAGTTCTGGAGGCACTGCATTCTGGTGGTGTGTCTGGATGCCAGCATCCATCCAAGCTACTGGGTTGGCTCCTGCAGAACACCCAGAGCTGCTGAGAAAGTTCTGTGACCTCAGCAAGGGAAAGAGCTCTTCTTCCATTGCTTAAACAAATAGATGTGGCTCTGGTTTTGAAAGTCACCTGTGACTATTTGCTTCAAAATTCCTGCAGTTAACTTTTGTTCTTATCCCAGGCAAATTAATGTCTTTGCCTCAGTTCATCCTTGGAAAGTGAGCACTGTGTGTTCGGGAGCAGACCTCACAGTAAACTTCACAGGAGCTCCAGTTCCTGCACTGCAGGCTTTGCTGTTGGTCTGTTGTATGGTCCCAGGTCCCGTGTGATGCTGCCTTGCCAAGGCAAGTCTCAGGCATGGGCAGGATTTCCTTGAAAACTAATGGATGCTGATCCACATCTGTTCATTCACGTACCAGACAGATGCGAGGTACTGTATACCTTCCTTCTACTTACCTGTACTTGTTGGCATCTCCCTATGGCAGCATACAGCGTGGGTACTCCCTTACCTCCAGTCCTAGTTTTACCACTGACCTGTGAAAGACACAAGCTGATGAGTTGTTCTGAGAATCAGCTGGCCCCTTGGGGAAGTTGGGCGGAGCTCCTTCCAGTCAGCATCCCCATCCCTGCTAACCCCCGAGGGGGGCTGAGGTGTCCCTGCAATGCCCTGCCATGGAGGGCAGGCTTCCCTGGGCTGGGCTGCGATTGCTTCCCAGCTCCTGACCTCGTTCCCCCCAGTGGAGCACGGTGGTTGCCTCCCACCCTCCTGCATGGCTTTCTGCAGCTGGCACTGTAGGCATCCATCAGTCACTGTCCATGGTTAATGCTCAAACCAGCTGTGGCAGGCGGCCAGCAGTCATGATACGATCTTCCTGGAGCAGAGAGAAGCTTGTTGGCTTTGTAAATCCACTTGCCACCCTTCCCCCTCCCTGCTTCAAGTGAAATGTCTTTCATCTTTACAAGAAAGTGTAAAGAAAGCAGTTTCTCTTAAAACATCTGAGCTGATGCACCCGGAGCTGCAGATCTTTACAGCACAGATCTTGGGGAGGTGAGGTGAGGTGCTCTGCTGGGTGCTTTCCTATAGGAGCCCCTGAACACCACGCAGCCCCGTGCCAGGCTGGGACACTGCTGCCGTGGTGTGTCCTGCCCACGCCTGTAAATTTCCACATGCCTCCATTTTGCCATTTGGAAAATGGAGGAAAAGGGTGACGTTTTCCATCAGGTGTGTTTGCACGCCGTCGTAGCGGTGTGGCAGAGAGCACATCTCTTATAGTGAAAGGGAGCTGAGATCCACTGGGTTGGCTCCTCTGTACGTGAGGGATGTGCAGCTGTGCTGGGTGTGAAGTTAACTCCTGCGCACAGCTTTGGCTGTTACGTTGTGTTTGTTTCTCAGGAATTTGCACCCATTGATTTTTCTGGGCTCGACTTAGCGTCACCTTCACCAAAGTTTAATGGAGATGCAATAGGGAATATTTTAGCACGCTATCTTCCAGGAGAGGGTGTTGCTGGATCCGTCTCTTCAGACTAGAGGCTGCCTTCTGTGTTTGGCCTTTCCTTCAGATGGGGGTCAGCGAGGGGTTACAACAGTGTGAGTGCACATTTCTTTCCTTCCTACGCCTCATGCCAATGGGATACTCAGGGAGCAAGAAAGCTCTGCAGGGAAAAACAAACGCACGCCCCAGCCTGTCACCGAGCCCCAGCCTTGCTGCGGCAGTCCTGTGCCCTGCATGCATTATTCCTCAAATCAAAGGAGGAATCAGTGAGAAGAATGTTTAACTGGAGCCTGTGATCCTCAGGTGTGACACTGGGGGCCCCGCTGCAATGAGATGCACAGTCATGCTCTCTCTGAGACGCAGGGTTAAAGATTTGCTTGGGGCCAGTCAATAGCACGCACTGAGTATCTTCCTCAAGAATGTGTCTGCTCTTTTCCTGCCTCCAAGTAGCAGCACTTGAGTCTCAGTCCCCTACTTGAATCACTGCACTATCTCCACTTCATCAGAAACCGGAGAGTTGAGTCTTTGATGATTGTTGTGACTCACGGTGTCACAGAACTACTTACCCTGTGATTTCAACTTTAATCACTGATCCACTATCTATAGAGCTGCCTGTGGAACAGTTCAAATTGTAATTATAGGAAGCTCATCTGCTGCAAGCCACAAAGCAGGCTTTACCATATGCCTTTAAAGGTGAACTAATGTCATGATGAAATAACTGTGTTTTGCTGCAGATTGATACCGCTGGCTGGGAAGTTAACATACAGGATGAAAGCTCTGACATTTTGCAAGCTACACTATCGCTCTCTAAGTCATGTTAACCTAACATTCCCTGTTGTTTTACAAGGGATCTGCAAGTAACTGGGAAGTGTCCTCAGATGCCAGGGATGGGGAGGGTGTGTGGTGCAGGGTGAATGTGCTGAGGCAGGTTACCGAGCTGTACAGCACTGCGGGTGCATCAGGAGCTCAAACATGGCATGCGTTTTCCTCGTCTGACCTTGATGCTTATTTTGATCCTTTTCCCTGCTTCTGGAAGGTATTTGCTGATTTTTGAGCTCCTATTATCAGCCCCTGCCTCCAAACCTGTCCTCAGTAACTCTTTTTAGGGGCTGTGTTATGCTTACCGTTGCCTGCTGGAAGTGCTGGTGAGGCTGTGCATCGTTCTGGGTGTTCCCCATCCTACTCATGAGCGTTTACACCCCTAAAAACCTCAACAGTCTTGCATGAGGGAGAGACCAGGCAGGATGCAGGTGCAGGGAAGTGGTCCTGCTGAAGTCTGTGCAGGGACTGCTGCAGCTGCTCACTTGTGGTTGTGTATCTGTAGCACCTGGCTTCTTGAAAACCTGGGAGAGAAGGACAGAAGCAATAGCAAAATTTGCCTTGCTTCTATTTACGTGTATTGGAAACATTAGTTGTGTTTTCAACAGCAAAATGGGAGCAGCAAGGCACAAAGCTGTTAAAACCTCATTTCCAAGGTGCTCTGGCTGAGTTGTGTGCCAGTGTTTTTCCAGCAGTGCAAAAGCACATTGTTCAGGTGGAAGCCAGCGTGGGGTTTCAGGTTGGGCAACTGCAAGCCCAACCTTCCTTCCTTCAGATGTCCTTTCTATTACACATCTCACCACAAACTGGGGAGCAATGAGGTCAGCAAGACCGGAGCTGGCAACCCGCTGTGACTCCAGGACCTCCAGCTCTCCCTGTGCTGGCCTGTTTCTCTTTCCCTCTGCAACTGGCCACATAAAGATAAGTAACGAAGATAGTTTTATTGCAAGCAGCTGGGGAAAATCACGTTGCTTCAGTTTCCATAAAATAGCCGAGCCTCAGCTTTTTTATCCTGCCCATTCGCACATCCACTATAAAAGGGACATCAGTTATAAACATTTCCTGTTTGTGCATACAGTCTTCCAGTGCTTATGATGTATAGACTGACAAAAGGCTTAATGCTTTGAATATATAAAACACAAGGCCTGTGCAATGGAGGGTGACAGTTGCCCTTTAATGTTCTGCTTTTTAAAGATCAGGGTAGAGTTCAGAAAGCATAGTCATGAGGTTTAATGATTTAATGGGGACGACTGGGGAGCAAAAGTAGTTACTACACCCTGGGGAAAAGTGGTTCCTCATACATATTACTTTAGCCTAATGGCCTATGAATGCTTCCTCTGTGGCATAGGAGGGTGTCACGGTACATAGACTCTATAATACTGAATGGGTTGATTAAATGCATATTAAACAATACTAAATTGGAAAAAAAAAAAAAAAAAAGGCACCACCAACTGTATTTATTCTGTTCTTGGAAAATGTTGTTACTCATTCAATTTCATTTGTGATATTATTATAATTTTCACCCCATTCCGTGCTCGTTGCAGAGCGAGGGAGCCAAGTGTAAACACTGCTGATGGATCTGAGGTGGCAGAGTTCCCGTTCGGAGTGGCTGGAAGGGCAAGGAGCTGTGCCAGGGCTGGGGAGGACCTCAGTGGGATGGGGGCTGCTGGGGGTGGCTGAGCAGCCTGGCTATCCGTGATTGCTGCAGGTGGGGTCTTCTGAAGCTGGTGTCCTTGCTGGTTCAGGTTCTTTCCCACACTTTCCCATGCTGTCTGCCCCTCTTGGTGGGAGCTTTGGTTGTGCTTTGGTGGCTCTGTTGCGGGACACAGCAGCGCTGCCCCTCTGGCACCCAATAAGGGCCACTTTGTGCTCCCAGACAGAAGGCATGGGTGACTTGAGCTGTCCAACTGTCCATCCTACCTGGGAGCCCGATGGGGAGGGCAGCCCCCATGCTTTCAGCAGTGCTCTTGGCTGTGGGGCCTTCTGCTGCCTGGCCCCGCTCTGCTGGTGATGTTCTGCATCTCATGTTAAGAACTGCAGCACCTGCACTGCCTGGCTGCCAGGATGGCTGCCATGGCAAGCCCAGCCCTTCCAAGGCTATTCCCAAATAACTGTAACCAGTACACCATCATCATGCCTTTTTAAGACCCAAAAAAGGACATGAGTGAGTGCTACTATCTTCCAGTTCTGAATAATCGGTGCAAATTTATGATGTTCCAGAATGTTTCAGTAGCCACGACTTGCTAACGTTGTTAACGCTGCCTGGAGGTGATGTGAAGTCTGATTAAGTACGAACTTTTTGGAAATCTCTGTCAGTTCTGCCCAGATATTTTTATGCCATAGTACACCTTGTGTGGGATGTGTTTTAATTATCTCCTGTATTTCACCACTGACATGTATATTCCCTTCCAAATATTGGTACCTTGATGAGCAAAGTAGCTTTTTCCTACGGCCTTTCTACCAACACGGATTTGGTATTGTCTTTTCTTTTTACTGCTTCAGTCAGTTGCTTTATTCTGCGCTCTGTAGTTTCAAATGCAATTTACAGTCCTTCATGCAGTAGAAGTAGCTGGAGCAGTGAACACCGTGGAGCAAGCCCAAATTAAAGCGAGAGGGTAAATTGTCTTTGTAATAAGAACTGCAGTAGGGTTGCAACTAACAGAAATAACTTGTCTGGAGGAAAAACAGCACTCGGGAGGTGTGAGCAGAGGATGGTGTGAGCTCGGGTCTGTAAGTTCTGTGGGACTCTTAGTCATTCTTTCCTCATCTTCCAAGTGCTGCGCATTTGACGAGGACGGTGTTCAAATATTGATTCACATCCACTATGTGAACTGTTCAACCTGTTCTGGGAGTACATGAATATGAAAAGAAGAGTCTTTAATGGCTCTGGATTGAGAACGTCATCGGTTGTGGCTCCAGTGACAGCTCCTCAGATGCCCTCGTCTGTCTTCAGTCCTGGTCCTAAAAACCCGTTTCATAAATCTCTGTCGTGAGGTGACTTTAGGCATTTGCCTTCCCCTGGCAGTGAGCATGGCTAGAAACTTGTGTGCTCTAGATGTCAGTCCTCTCTGATGCTTCCATGGCTCAGAGCAGCTGGTGATGCTGAGGGAGCCTCTGTGTGCCATGCGATGAGCAGGAGGAGTCTGCTTTACTGCGAAATTCCCTCGCTCGTAAACCATCACCCCATCAGCCAGGAAGCAGACCTTCTCTCCCCCCTCCCAACCATTTATTATTGATAGAAGCATTTTATAAATAAACATCTCTAGGTAACATATTCCATAAAATATCTAATTATAGATTATTGGATTGAACATTTCTTGCTTCAATTAAGTGATGGTTTTTTCCCCTCAGGAAGCCAACTCGGTGCTCTTTCTGGGGAAATTATGTGTATTTATTCTGTGTTCTATAGGCAATGTCTTTTTATGTTGTTAATAAATAAGCTACGGCGCAGTGCTTTACCCTAAATAAAACTAATGGAGGTCAGGCTTTGCATTTGTTTTTTGTTTCCCTGATCAGTTCTCTCTACAGTGTTCTTTGTAAGGGGGGGAAACAAGAAGAAAGGGGTGAATGAAAAAGCTTAGCTCAGGGAGCTAAACCTGCATACCACCCCCAAACAGGTGCATTTAAATCCTGGAAAACAAACCAAGAAAATAAAGATCAAAAGCACGGAATTCATAAGTAGCGTCAAATTTCAGTCCCATCCATCTTTTGGGTTAGTGTTAGGGTCTTGAGGTTTGAGAGCTTGATTCGAACTAATAGAAAGTTGACCTTTTCTCACTGAATTTCCCTTTAGCTCTGGGATTGAACTCCCCGGAAGGTTCTGAGTTTCTTGATATAAATGGAGAGCTTTGTGCTTTGGCCCATCTGTTCTGGATACAGAAAGGTGCTGCCGTGGGGAGCTGGCCTTTCTGTCCACCTGAAGGGCACCTGGCTGCTTACACAGCAGAGGAACGGGCCGAGCTGGGCTGCGTGGCTGTTGGATTTCTGTGGTTTTCCTTTCCCTGATGAGCTGCAGTAGATGAAACGCATCGGTTCAGAGCAGTTCTCTGCAGCACAGTCAGACTGGATGCCCTCGTGGGTTCAGCACTACGGTTTCCTTCTGCTGTGGCATCTCCCATTGCAACTCTTCTAAGCTGGAGTTAAAGCTGGGCAGACTGAAGGGACTTTGAAGCCAGCACGCTGAGCTCGCCCACTCTTCCCAGATTTTCACTGCTTCTCACAGTCTGTAATTTCCCTTTGGCAGCGGTGGCACTCTGGGCTGTGCCATAGGAAGGCACGAGTGTGCTTTGAGGTCCTGGAGCTGCTCTGCACCCCATCCTCGGTGCTGGGGAGGGGCTCTGCTCGGAGCTGCAGCCCTCCCCTTGCTCCCTTACCTGCCATTTTAAACAAATGCAAATTAAAACCCTTCGTCGGGTTGGTTCATTCCCTTCCTTCGTGTAACTGATGTTATTGGATTTTTATGCAGCACATTACACCCTGAGCCATGTCTTCTACTATTTTGCTTTCAAATTGTATCTCCTGCCATTTGTGTCACATTTAAAATGCTAACAGTATAGAATGTCATTTACAGAATCGGGGCGTTTGCTGCGGAAAATTAATTTGACTTATTCCTTCTGCCTGTTCCTATCTCCAGGCCAATATTATGCTACTCATTCTACAAGAGTAATACTTAATGAATAGGACTATTAATAATGTCAAGGTCCATGGGGGTCTTATGGGTAACGGATAGGCGTAGACTGTAAGGGGGCAGTCACCTGACTTCAGTTAATGTTCCATGAAAATATCAGGCAGTGCAATGTAATTATGGAGCAGAGGATAGTAAAAAAAAAAAAAAAA